>QLNU02003225.1:27300251-27314589 GCA_006491805.2 Dysdera silvatica | reverse complement strand
CCTGAAATCCACTTCTATGCTTGCGCAAACCTTTTAATCCAATGGCAGCGTTACTTCCAAGTAACTCCTCCTACTAAAATTTTGCAACAAAACTGGGAACGCGAAAATTTTTGTGTGTTTCAAGACCTCGCCCTGAGGCTGAATTAGTGGTACCCTGCTTCATACCACGCGAGCAGTATTGTTTAATCTTAGCTTGCTGTGCGACTAAGATACCTTATCAGTACAGAGCGGTAAATAGTTCCTCTGTTTTATGTTTAGTTAAGGAGCGGATCGAAGACCCTCCTTTGAAAAATTTTGGCATTCTCGTCTTCGACCAATATCTTCAATTTCGTATAATTTAAGTGTATATATAGCTGTGAGTGTAAATAAATATTAAAAAGCACCTAAACGCCTCGTGCTTGATTAACAAGGCTACCAAATCTTTCGGTTAAGACGTCACAATATATAAAAAATTTGAACGTGATGGGGGGGTTATAACCCCCACCAACATCTATTGCGTACGTTAGTGTATACAGTGTGTTACTGTGATGTATCACACTATGCAGAATTGAACATTGGTGACGTAAACAATAAGCCATCACTTTAGAAAGAGGAAAATCCTCGCGATATAAATATTCGGTTAATTGAAAAATGGAGTTTATCAATTTCTCTGAGCATACCAGTCACCGGCGGAAATTAGATGATCACTTTCTGATAGCGTCCTCTTCATCGAGACCTTGTTGACGTGCGAAGGACTTTATTAAGAACGGGGCTTTTTTTGCAGGAAAATTGGATTTTTTTTTGCAAAAGTGATGGATGACATTGTCTTAAAAACGCGATAGTAAAAAATATTATGTCAGCACACTTACCCAGTTAACAAGGTTTTATTTATAAATAACTGACTAAGTAAGTTACCGAGACAAACTTCCAATTCATGCAGATTAGATAATCATGGGCACAAAAAATTAATAAGCTTTATTGAAGCTTATCAATAAAGTTCAAATTATTAAATTAACTTTTATTAATAAGCTCAATTTTATTTTAGATACATTCTAGGGTATTTCAGGTGCAGCTAAGGTTTATTCGCCTTCACTTAAAAATTACAATATGTTTGAATTTATCCACTTGGGGAGCTATTTTGGTGTTCGATAAAGTTTACCTTTCGGGAATTTAGTTGGTTGGTTGCATTCTTATTTTCATGAGGAAAAAGAGAGTCTTTCGGTTTATGTTAAATGACGATATCTATGCGAACGGGCACTTTTGCGCGCTGTGTAGTGTATGGTCGACTCTTGAACACCCGCCTTTTTTCCCTAACCCACCTCGGTGGTTGATTGCGCTGTCCGAGCGTCCAGTCTGGGATTACAGTGCCGCCTTCGGCGGCCACCCTTCCCAATCCTCATTTGCACCAAAATCATCATCATCACCACAGAGAGAGTCATTCTGCGCCAAGAAAGTTAGGAATTTTCAATAGGTATCGATAGGAGGTACTGATATCGCTTCTGTGACTAGTCTCCCCCCCCACAAAAAAAACAACAAGGCTACACCTTTGGATTAAGTTCTTTGAATCTTGACAAAATCCTCATTAAGATTTGACTATCTTTTATTTTTGGTGGTTACATTTTCGTTTTGAAGTCTTCAGCGCCCCCTCATAATTATAGACAGAGCAAAAAGAGGCGGTTTAAGCAAGTCCTTTATTAAATTTCTTCCATTACGTCATTTCCGGTAACCAACGTTACCGGATTGATGTGTCATTATATGCTTTTTAACTATTTATTGTGCATAGTTTGAAAAAGCTATTGTAAGTTTCCATATATTTATTGAGCCTCCGTATACCTATAATGTACAATCGGTGTCCACCTTATGTTGCTATTTCCTCAGAAATAAAGAAACATAAAACCAGACAATGAAGTGTTTCCCCAACACTCGTTCTCGTGGATCTACTGAAATATAACTCTTTCGGCAACATCGTTTCAAAAATAAATCAAATATTTTCGTTGCACGCCTTCTGAATTTCCTTCTTTGCGCACGCCATGTAAACAGATGTAAACTACAATCCAGCTTCCCATTCGTTCCTGGCGTTTCGAGTTGCCGGATTTGTTTATGCAAAAAATAATATTTTCTTGAATCTAGTTTTGTCAATAACTCACAAGTTATTTTTTTTTCAATTCGCTTAATTTGATCTCACTACAGATAGTTACTGGAAACTGATCTTCGTGTGAAACGAGGATAATATAAAAAATTACTTAAATAAGAAGACAATTTCAAAGATCATGCAACGCATACATTCGTCTGTACATCAGAAGTGTACTTAATTCAAGTATCCCTTAATAATATCCTCTTTCTAATTATCATAATACTGTACATTTCAGATTATGAATAATGATAATAATACAGTGGAATCTGGTAAAGTGGCTACCTTGCAGAAGTAAACCTTCTTGCTAAAGTAAAACCTAAAACCTTGGTAAACTGACCACCTGAATGACGAGACCACATCTTATAAAAGAGAACTGATAGGGACTTGGTCATACATATACTGAAGTCTGTCTGTCTGTCTGCCTGTCTGTCTGTCTATTCTGACCATTGCAGTCCAGTCACGAAGGTGGTCACTTTTGGCAGATTCTACTGTACTTTATTTTATTTACGTCCACAGCAGTAACAACACAGAAATATACATTTTTTTCCTGTATATATTTGCATTGTATGTGGAAACATGTTTATGAGCAAATACCTGAGAGTAAAACCAGCTCGTGGCAGAAAAAAATAGTATTTATCGATATAGTTAAAAGAAAATAACCCCATCAGGTTGTTCTACATATCTGAATATGTTCACACTTCCAGATTATTTAATAACCAGGCTTCCAATCTTTTTAAATAAGTGTATACTATTTATTTTCTTCTAATTTTATAATAATTAATAAAATTATTTTCTTATAAATAATAATACTTATTTTCTTCTAATAATAATAGTTAATTTCTTATAAATAATAATAGTTTATTTTCTTATAAATGAATTATTTTCTCATAAATAATAGTTATTTTCTTATAAATAATAATACTTATTTTCTTATAAATAATAATACTTATTTTCTTATAAAAATAATAATACTTATTTTCTTATAAATAATAATACTTATTTTCTTATAAATAATAATACTTATTTTCTTATAAACAATAAATAATACAATAAATAATAATACTTATTTTCTATAAACAATAATACTTATTTTCTTATAAATAATACTTATTTTACTTATTTTTCTAATAATAGTTCCAAAATTTTGGTCTTGAATAGACTCCCCCCCCCATAGATACAAAATTTTCAACATTTGAAAAATAATTTTTATTAAATTATATTTAGCTTTACCCTTCAATCTAGAATTTTCCATCTGTTCTAATATTATATCTCTATTAATTATATCGAACGTTTTCCTCAGCTCAAAATATACTGCTATTTCATATTTTTTATTTTCAGGTGCCTTTTGTAATATATCCATTCTTCTAAACAATGCTCTTTCTGTTGATTTTTCAGCTTTAAAGATTGATTGTCGTGTAGAGTATAAAATTTATTTATAAATTTCACCAACCTTTTAGTAACTTTTCAAATAATTTGGCAAATACCGATAATATTGATATTAGTCTAAAATTTATCATATTTTCTCCGTTACCTCTTTTAAATATTGGGACAATTTTAGTGATTTTCATTTTATTTGGGATTATTTCTTTACTTGCTATTACATTGTATTTTTTAAATAATAATTATATTAATAAAATAACATATTTCTAAACTACCTTAATGTGAATTTCATTTTCACTAGCTTTTATATTTATATTTAGATTTTTAATTTCTTGCGCTACCTAAATGACACTTACTCTTTCAACAAACATATTCTTTCATTAAATACTCCAAGATATTTTATTTACAAATGCTTCAGTATTACTTCTACTTCTATCAACTCGTTTTCACTAAGTTTAACGAAATATTTACAAATTATATTTGAAATTTCTTCCTTACTTGTCCCTATTCATTCTTAGTCTATCTCTATTTGATTTTCCATTTGTTATATTGACTCCTAACATTCTGTTTAATAATGATTTTTTTGCTACTTTATTCAGCTTTTTTTCTTCGTATTTTTGCTCTTTTTGTTAATTTAGTTATTCAGTTTCTTCGAATTTTAAATTTCTTAAGGCATTTGTTTTTATTCTGTCCTCATAAATATATACTATATATTCGGTTCCAAATTTTAGTTTATTTATTAAGTCGTTTTCCATTGATCTTTTGTATATATTTCTATGTGAATGTTTCTTCATAAATTTCTTTAATTTTGCCAATAAATACATCGTAAATATTGAGTTTACACATGTGTGCATGAATTCTGCATCCCAATCAATTAGTTTTAATATTTGTTTTTAAATTAATCTTTCCTTTCTTTGCTATACATTCTTATCCTTATTTTATAATTTAATTTTATAATTTTTAATAACCATTTTAATCGTTAATGCCTGGTGGTCACTAATTTGTTTATCAATTATCTCTGCCTTTACTTCTGCTTGATTTGTAAAACCTAGGTCTATATTTGTTGATGTTTTTTCATTTGTTTTTTTTGTATTCAAAAATTATACTTCATAATTCTAATGTTCCCATAATTTCTTAATAGATTACTTTGCACTGCATTTTTACCTATTCATATTGATATTAAAATCTCTTATTATAATTATATTTCTTTTTATATTACAAATATGTTCTTTAAGTTACTTCTCCATCCACTCTTCAAATCATTTCATCTGCCCAATTATTTTTTCATTTTGTGGCCTATATACAATTCCAATTTTTATGTTATTTATTCTTGAGCATAGATCATGTTTTCCCATTTTACAATGTTTTCAATATTCTAACCAATATATATCTTGAGTGTTCATTAACATTTCAATGTCTTCACAAATTTAATATTTATAGCTCTTCTATCTTTATATATGCAATTTTTAAACCCTTTCCATCGTGTGTTCTTTTTCCTATCCTTCTGTCTATCGTATTTGTTTTGCCTTTTCTTTCTTTAATTGAATGTGTTGACGTTGGGCGAATTTCTGATGAGTCATTAAACTAATAATCACTGATAACAATATTTAGAGTAATCATGCATCATTACAATTATAATCATGTCATCATTGTAATCACAATCACGTCATCATTTTAATTATAATCCTGCCATCATTGTCATTATTATCGTGTTCAGTATGTTTAATTAAATTTGTATAAACACTATCTCAATCCTCAACGTTTACCAATTTATTGATATCAGTATTTACTTAGTGCCAAAAATCATCCTCGTTCAGTCTGTTATTCCTAACCTTTTTTTAAAAGTGGTATCTGATATCGTAAGTCCATTGATTATTCCATTATGCTCATATAACATTTCACTTGAAATCTCTTTGCTTTTCACATCATTGTATTCTACATCATTGGCTATATGAGTCAATTCCTTCTCTCTCCAGATCTATATGATTGTTTGTAGTTATCGTCTCACTTCTTTCACATTTTCTAATCTTTATTTTTTCGCTTACATTCCGCATATATATTTCTAATGACTCTCTTTTTTATTATCTGTGTTTTCGTAAATAGCCTTTCGGCCCTGCAGCCATGATGAAGGGGCAAATGGGGTCAGGTAAAAGGCATATGGGCCACAGGGTCCCCGGGGATTAGTATATACCTACATATATAAATAAATCAGTGGGGCAATTGGGGAACAAGCATGGGGCAATTGGGGCCGCGCCCTTGTGGCCCCGGTTTGCTTACAGGCCTGAGCCTTTCTCTATTAAGACATAAGTGTCCGTTCATAAAAATAGGTTCTTTTCCCTCGCATGTCAACTTTTTAATGCTTAATAATGTATCGCTTTTCCTTTTACATTGGTTAATTCCTCGATTTTAGGCTTAGAACATTTCCTATAATTATTTCTTGTTTCTGCTCATAATCTTATGGAGAGCTTCGATTTGTCTCTAGTACTCATATACCCAACTTTTCATATAGATTATCTTATGGAGAGCTTCGATTTGTCTCTAGTACTCATATACCCAACTTTTCATATAGATTAATCGCCATTTTTTCATAATCTTCGTTATCTTTATAAAGCAGTTCCGTAGTTCCTATGTTGAACATTCTTCTATATTGTATTAGATCAATTAATTCCTCCGTTCCAAAGTTTAATTTCCTTTATTTATATTCAGCTGTTTTATTTAATTTTTGATTTCCCCATTCCCTTCTCACTCTCTGTTTTCTGTTCGTCCATCATAGCTCTTAGAGTCTTGTTTCTCTTAACCATTCTGCCAAACTTTCTTGATATGTCCTTAAATACTACCCTGATTCCATCATAACTGTTTTGTAATTGTTCCATTTTATTCATTGATTTTTTTTATCTCTTTATATTTGTTTCTCTTCACTCTCATTTACGGTATTTTTCCACTTTCAATTCATACATTTTATGATTTCGATATTTATCTTTTCTCCACCTTGATTTATTCCATCTACTTTTCCGAATCTAGTCATTTCCTCTTTGCCTCTTTCTGCTGATGATCTCATCATCTTCTCATTTTCCAATAGCATCAATTTTTTTATCATTATTTGCCTTCTTTGTCTTTCTTCTTCTTTTTTCCATCCTACATTTTCTATTATTTCTACTTCTACTTCTTACTCCACTACTACCTCTCTCTTTTTTTTGCCAAGTTTTAAGAACCAGTTTACAAATGCATAAGGCGACCATCAAATTTCCTGTATTTCAGTATTTTTCAGAATTGCAATTTATATGCAGTCGGGTCTCTTTTATGTGATTTTGAAGTTGTGCGATTTTGATTTCATCTGATTTTTTTAATATACACACGTAGATTGAAATTAAAAGATTTTACTGCACACGGTTCAATATATTTACATGCGCAGAATTCGCCGAGGAAATGAGATTTACATGTGTTATGTTTTTACCCTTTTTTGAAAGCGAACGCTCGTGTTTCCACGTCATTCTTTTCGACGTGATCTGAAAATTTTTATGTCTGGATATTCTGAGCTATATAAAAAATTAGTGAAGTAGCCATTGCTTAGTTTAATTACTCATTACACTGTTAGAAGAGAACGAATTACACAGAGCGTGAACGAAGTTTGAAAAAAATCCATCGCCTTTATTGGTCGGATCGGATGCGGAGAAGGTCTCTTCTATCGATGAAAATGATTTGGCGTCAATTCACATACGGTGCAGATCATTATCAGATAAAGAAAATAATTCTGACAAAAAAATGTAAATATTTTTCTTTCTTTTCAAAAAAATCAATAATAAAAAATAAAGTTTGAAAACAAATTTATTTTAAGTTTCGTATCAATTTCTTTCAGATTTTTGAAGAAATTTATTAAGCATTCCTATTTTCTTAAGTTCGTGTGTTTTTTCTGCGGTTTTAGGTTAATTTTAACTGATTGATTTGGTTTTATGCGATTTTAGAAAATTACGGAGCGTATGTCTATTTCTCAACGTAACTCTTTTATTTATGCGATTTTCTGAGGAATATATCTACCGTATAAAAAGAGAACCAACTGTAATTTCAAGTTTCGCTTAGTATTCGCAGTATACAATCTAAATTCACATCTATATATGTAGATTAAGTTTCTATTACGTTAACGTAAATGCAGTTGGCTTCACAACAGATACTTCAAAATATCCAATTATTGATTTCAATTTCAATCTATTTGATTAATTAATCAATTTAATAGAGCCCAATTAATAAGTAACATCGTTAAAGCAGCAGCGCAATCAATCGTAAAACACTTCATTTATAATATCAATAAACTTAATAGTCTTGCAGCTGGTTAGGCAATATCGCGTTTAATGGCAGCTCCTTTTTTTTTGGACACTTCCGTTTGTTTACTTTTTAGAAACAACAATCCATTACTATACCAATAAAACAAAGCTACTTACTGGTAATTGCCTTACAAAATCATTTTACTACACATCAGCATACGATCTCGGCAATGACAGTATTCGTGATCGTCCATCCAAGGTAAATCAATATGTTTACATTTCTTATTTACATATACTTTCCACGTGGCAAAGTATCATAAACTGCCGATTATTCGTTGTAAAACAATCCAATATTCTTCTGCTTTAAGGACTTTCCTGTTATATAACCTAACTGAAAATTCATGTACTGACCTGTTTAAATATAATTACACCTTTTTGTTTACTATTAACCCCATTTTGGAGGAACAAATATTTCCTGTGTTACGTTTGTCGAAGCGAACGCCACCTGGCGACAATTTGAACGTTAGTTTGAGCGTTTAACTTCATAAAGCGGATCAGGACACCACACATGGTATTTCGAACTTAGAGACGTCTAAATTATAGCATGGGTGCCCATATGAGTACTTCTGGGGAACTGAGAAAAATTATTACTTTCTTCTCAAGACTGTCAAAAATTTTAGTGAATGTACAAGATACTAAAATGCTACAAAAATAATTGATACTGCTTGACAATTAGTAATGAGCTAAAAAGTATCTTACTTTAAAATGTGACTGTATATAATTTGATATATACATATATATGTAAATGAGTAGCAGAATCGGGCAAATGAAATTTTTGAACGACTAGGGGGGGCTCTAGCCTCATCTGCCCCCCCTCCCATCGGGAGCTCATCGATAGTTGTGGTAAGTTTAAATGCATATGTGTTTTACAATTACTCAATGGAAAAATGAGAGATAGATAGCTCTAGGACTAGTAGTAGACAAAAATAACAAGAGAGAGAGAGAGAGAGAGGGAACATACTTAATTAAGTAATTAAGGGTAGATAGGTAATAAATATTTATGCTGGAAATTTGAAGGCAAGACAAGAGACTAGACAATTATTATTGTTTGTTCAGGAGACATAAAAGGTTTTCTCAACAAGAAAAGAAGCCCAGAAACAAGTTGAAAATTTAAGTAAAATCTAAATATGAACGAAAAGATATTGCCGAAGAAGAATTTGCTACCTGTAAGCTAGTTATAATGCAATGCTTTGAATATGCAGGTAGATAAATAGTTAGATAAGTTGGTCTACTGATACAACCGTGTTGTAAGGTAATGTATTTTAGATATAAAGATTTTCGCATATTCAGAAACTGTGGGGAAAACCGGCGACCAATAAATTGTGAACAGCCACCTTTCCTCGAGTGTGTCGTCGATTTATCGAATGCCAATTTGACAAGTATGGTTGTTGTAAAGATTGCATTTTACTGGAAAGTCATAAAATATCTCCTTGATTTCACCAGTATTGAGTAGCGAAGTATTAAAAGTTGTCAAAATTCATTGAATTTCATTGTGAAAAAATTAGCGTTTTCTGGAAGGTGAACGACGTACAAGTTGCTCTTGAATTTAATGGCCGCCACTTAAATGCTGCAGCCACACTTCTAAAAAGTCGCATGCTTGAAAGGAGAATTTCTTAAGCCTTGTAGATGTCATCCCGTATTTGAAAAGGTAAAATTGATTTGCAAATTGATGTGTGTGTGTGTGTGTGTCCTCATTTCCCATTCACATACAGTGTTCTTGAGGACGAGCTGGAGGTCGTTTGAACAAAGTCTTTGACACATTAGTTACAATTTTTATAGTATTCGAATACATGGGGTGTTGTACGAAAGTCCATGATATATCAACAGTCTCTCAGTATCCCCATTTATTTTTAAAGTAAACTGCACGAACGTTTAATAGTTTATGTTAGAATCGAAAGGTCAAAAAAGTTGTCTTCTGTCATATTAGGTTTGTTATTTTTCTGCGTAAAAAAAGCAATGAGACCAAAGTGTAAAGTATGTCGTAATTTGGGACTCTGTATTCTTAAGTAAGGGAGGGGCAAAACCCGCAAAGTGAATGCATGAAAAGAGTGCTATTACATTCATATTGCCTGACAATATATTTGTAAATATCGGGAAATTTTGCTGTCCCAAGAAAGATTATTTCAGTGGAAAGGATATATTAAAATTACGAAGGAAACCATGGTTTAGTATTTAAGTGTTTTACGTTCTGACACCTCTCTTCGGCAGAAAAAAACCCAAAACAACCTTATATGCTATCCCCGTTTATCATGTTTTAATTGTAATTTAATAATTTCGGCTGATATCGATTTAATCGATTATTGTATTCTGCTCATTGCATTGCTCATTATATCTGCTCATTATATCTGCTCATTACACGTTTAACGATGCAATAACTTGGCTACCTATAATGCAACCAGGAAAAATGTCTTATGCTGAAATAATAGGCTATATAAGACGTGTTACAACGTAAGAATATATAGCACTTGTTATGATATAATTGTAATAATTTTTGAATAGTTAAACATTAATTTATTAATTTTATACCGAAATTTAATAATTTTCATTGAATTTTGCCCCTTGCCTTTTCTAACCTTATATATGAATATTCTTTCTTCTCACAGTTCTTTATCTCTATTTCGGCGCAAAAGAATTTCTCAGTACTTTTAACGTTGTTTGATTCAAGTGTTGCCTAGAATACAATTTTCGACTCACTGGTATCTTTTGGCGCTTTTTATGCTTTTTTACATTGACATTAAAATTCATATATTTGTGTGGTTAAATTACGGTGAGTAACATTAGATAAATTCCAATCACTACATCACAAAGTATAAATCAGATTTAAAACAAAGTTGAAGTGGTTAAAAATTTAATAACGCATAAATATGTTTTCAACCATTCAAAGTGCTGGTCATCATCAGATGTTACAAAATCTAAAAATTTACTTTTTAAAAAATCTGAAAATTTACTTTGTAAAAAAATCTGAAAATTTACTTTGTAAAAAAATCTGAAAATTTACTTCGTAAAAAAATCTGTAAAATTTAATTTATTACAAAATCTGATGATGATCATAACTTTGGATGGTTGAAAGCATGTTTATGTATTATTGAAAATTTTAACCACTTCAACGTTGTTCTAAATCTGAACATTAGATTAGACTACTTAAATAAAACTGACGCCAAAAGTTGGCGGAACTCACCAAGCCATCTATTTCATGATGATAATAAAGCATTTCACAATTTTTGCATCTTAATTCTTAACTTAAAAAATCGGAATATATTATTTTAAGCGTTTCAACTTCATGGTATGCGTATATAAAAGTCTGAAAACTATAATTCAATGGCGCTTCCGAAGAAAGAAATATTCTCCGCCATTTTAAGAACTTTGTGATATCAAGCCTCGCGCTCGGTTGCTTCGAACAACTCCTAATTCCATTTTTTCGAAGCAAAACCGCTTTTCACGGTCTTTTAAACCGTTTCAACATTGTCTCAAACCGCAAGAGTTTCAGGTTTTTTTAATCATCAAAATTCCGTTAACGAACCTATTTTGCATAAAAAAAAAATCGTTTTGCGCAAGTGTGAACCCCGTTTTAGAAACACAGTTCACTTGTTTTAATTGGAGGGAAGGAATTTGCATAATATTTGTAGTTTTTAAGAAAGTTTTTTGAATGGGTCATAATTGAGATATTAAATTACATTCTTATGTGGAATAAACGGCCGTGACGCCAGAACAAAACGTCTGTTTCCCATTCTAATTAATATATTTAGTCAAATGCTCTCATTCGTGTAAATTTCTAAACATTTCTCTCTTTGTTTCATTCAGTTCATCGTTTGTATACGTCAGAATAAAAACAGGGAGTTTACCAGATGTTGCTCGAGCTTTGTGTCCGTTATTTCCTGCTCACATCTTTGGCAATCAATTTCTATATTAGCAGTAATCTTTTCAATCCATTAGGTCGGACGATTGGCACAACTAGGCGATTTTTAGCATTCTAATGAATGATAACTCTAGACCTCATCAGGCAGCAGATTGAACTCTAAACGGCTCAGGTTTATATAACCTTCTAAGATTATTTAAAATCCAGTTATCAAAGATCGTCATAGGGACGTCCTGAAGATGTCCAGAACGTCTTCAAGACGTCCGAAGGACGATTTTTGCTATCTGAGAATGGGTCGAACTCTTCCAAACTCTATATTGCGTGATACATAGAAAAGTTATATAAAGAGTTATGTAAGATATTATATAAGTCGTTTATATACAATGGGCTTTTCCTTGTGGAAATGACGTCATTAAATCAGGATTATTATTCGACTTCTATAGGTGCTTGATAAATACGGTAGCATCAACAAATTCATGGTCAACTGCTAATTAAATACTCTACAACTCAAACAATCAACGAATCAATGTTAAACTTCTAATTAAATAGTTAATAACCCAATTCACGTCTAGCAATAGACAAGAAAACATGCCTTTTCGAAATTTGGGGTTGGTCTTTCGAATTGGTTGTTTGTTTGTTTGTTTTTTATAGCGCAAAGACAGCAATGGTCATTTTGTGCCAATCAAGGTCACCTTTCGAATTGGAAAATTCACATCGTCACAATTCGAAACGAAAGCGACAATATGTTGAAAACGATTTCATTCCGGAATTTCAATCCATAAATGAATTTTTAAAAGGACACAGGTCAGTTGATTTTGGTCTGTAATTTACAATAGGATTTAATGAAGAAAAGGAATGAGGACGGCAACTCCTTTACCTTTACATGATCCAGAATGAAGTGGATGACTAAATGTAATGGCAATTGTTCACAATCAAAACCTTGATGGAAAACGACTTTACCACAAGTAGTAACAACTGTTTTCAGGTTAACGACAAGCAGAAAGTTGTAAATGCCCTTGATTTTGAAATACAAATGCATTAAAAATGAAGTAAAAATATTTTAAGGCCAATAAATACATGTTTTTTTTACTAAGCTCTGCAATTTAGATGATTTTTCTCCCACCACTTCACCTTATTAAAAACTCCATTATATGTCATAGATGAAAATTAAAGGTTAATTTACAAAGGTGAATATTCTTCTTCGGAGCTGGACAAAAAAGCAATATTGTGAGATAAAAAGAGTTATTATCCTGAATTTTAGAAACCATCTACACAGGCGCGGTTTCAGAAATTTGCTTATTGGTGGGCCTTCATTGGGGTAATTGGGGAAGGGGGGTTCTTCCCAGTGGCGTGCCAAAAGGAAGGCTGTCCGCAGTGGGTACCACGGAAGAGGGGTTAGTCATTTTCGTACATTAGCTTTAATAAATATAAAGTAAAACCTCCATTAACGGACACCTTTGAAGAACGAAAACCTCCGAATAAGGAATCTATCTCTGGGACAATTGAGAAACACTCCGATAGAAAACGTATGTTATTTTGACATGCATAATAGTTTTCGGTATTTATATTACATAAACAAATACTTAAATACATATTTGAATTACACCATAGGGAAACTTCAAGTAATACAAGGAGTACATAAGCAATATTTTGGCCATTTTATACCCCTTTCCCCGATAAGCAGCAATTAACATTCACTAACATAGGAAAATAAGCATAACAACAACCCCTTTCCCCCCCTCCCCCCCAAAGATGCTTACATCATACTTGAACCCTCCCATATTCCTCATGGTTACGCTTTGGATTCTTCTGTACAATACCTAATTTAAAAATATAATACGCTTCAGAAGAAACTTGTGTTTTAATATTTTAGCAAAGTTAATTTGAACTCTGAAATGATGACAAAATGAATATTCCCAATTAATACTTTCTCATATTTCTTCGCAATTTTATCTCTATTTCTGTTTTTTCTTCAATCTCTACTATCCTCTTATATCTCTGCTCTCCACTATCCTATTATCTTTCTATTCCCTACTATTTATTATCCTCTTTATCTCCATTTTCGCTATTTCTTTCAACATATTCTTTCATTTAATGAATATTTACAACGAAAACTGACGTCGTTATCCCTTTCGAGGTGCAAATTTGTCAATTACTGTGTCAGGATTAATCATGAGGGCATTGCTGAAATGACGCTCAATGGATATAACGGCTAAGTTACGAAGGCATTTCCCAGCCATGTTTGCTTGTAAGCATGTTTTAATAAGCTTCGTAGTGGAAGAACTCCGTTCAGCCGAGGCTGAAATAAAGAAATATTACATATAACCACTAAAGTACGCAGGGGGGTTGTTAATGGGGATTATAGCCCCCCATTACAGTGACATTTTGCATATTTAACATAGGAACATGCGAGTTGTAGCTCTGTAACCCCCCATTGAGCCTATAACCCCTCTTATAAATTTCCTGCGTACGCTTATGCATACAACCCTTATATTGATTTACACAGGTTTAACTGCATTCTGAATACATTAACCTAAGCATTTGCACGATCCATGTGAATGTTTATGTTCATGTCTGTACCTTTCTCGCGTATTTTCTTCATTATAGAAAGATATAAGTTTAAAAAAAAATGGATTTACGGCAATAAAAATAGAACATTTAAGAATGAAA
>QLNU02003225.1:27229199-27297744 GCA_006491805.2 Dysdera silvatica | reverse complement strand
CACATACCATGGTACCATGGTGACCATACCATGATACCATGGCATCATGACATCATCACATACCATGGTACCATGGTGACCATACCATGATACCATGGCATCATGACATCATCACATACCATGATACCATGGCCACATTACTAGTGCCATATTGACGTATGTACTATCTGCCCTAACTTGACAAAATTTCTTAATTACATTCATGCCTCTTTAACACGAACACCAGTGGTGGGACAGAAAATCTGTTGGTGTTAACAGTAGTATGCGCTATCCGGAAAGTATGGGATCGCAATACTATGTTATTTTTTCATATCTGGTAACCATATGCATATATTGCCATTATAATCTATATATTATCATTACCATTATTTTAATATGCACATGTTTATCAAAACTAATAGTAATATATAGCCTACACATATTTGAAATCCATATTGTTTGGCTTTCTCAACACAAACCTTCTTGCAAATTATCTCATGCCCATCCTTGAACCATTGTGCTTATCTAGGCAAGCATTTAAAATCACTTACATACAAAGTATAAAAAAAAATTTTTTTTTTCCTCTAAAATTGCACCCCTGAATGCAAGCTTTTGGGCTCAAATATCTCTGATTCTTCTCACATCAGCGCTATTTCAACTTCTTTATTTATTTACATACAAAAGGTTAAACACTGGTAAAATAGCAATGAAAAAGATCACTCAAGCTTTCGGACGCATCAGCAGCAGTCCTTCATCAGGAGTAATGATTATTGGCAGCTTTATTTATGGCAATTCTTGTTCATTTTCGAGAAGAGCTCAAACTGATTAACCACACAAGCAGGTCAGATTTTTTAAAAATCGAAATCTGTGTTGACAAACAAAGTAACCTTTGTAATCACGACTTTTACGGCAATTTAAGTGCTATTCAGCTTTACACAACCCACATCCCTTACAGCAGCGGTTCTTTGACTTTCCTAGACCGCGGACCCCCTTCAGAGATCACTCACCCTCGCGGACCCCCAAGAATTAACTCAAAGTTTAAAGCCCGGAATTTGCATCACACATATTTATTTCTAGTGTTTCATCACTAATTTTCACCATTTAAGGAAAGAATTTTTCGTCCCCTCATAATTTATTCTTAGCATTAAAGAGCAAATGCTCTTTTCTTAGTATTTTTCCGAACCTTTGTTGAACTCTGGGAGGATCTTGGGGAACCCCAGGGGTCAGCGGGCCACAGTTGAAAAACCGCTGTCTTAGAGGATTTCTAGCTTTTCTCCCTTAAGCTCAACGATTTCTGTTTTCTATAAACCAGGACTGTAGCCAGGATGAAGGGGAAACTGGGGCAAGGCAAAGAGCATATTGGGCACAGGGCACCTAGGGATTGTTCTATATATAAAAATAGCTGGGTGGGGAACTGCGGCCACGCCCCTGATAACCCCGGCTTGGATACAAGCCTGACATAAACGTTGAACGAATCAAGTAAAATCAGTTAAAATCAGACAAAACCCGTTCTGCCTTAAAAAAACGGCTTCAGATTGTCTCATAATGTTCATTTAGAGGTGATGGAAATAAAACAATGAAAATTCCTCCTACCTTGGGTTTGGCGCAGTATAGCCCAGATGCTCTTGCGCCATAAAAAAGCCAAAAAGCCAAGCCAAGTTCTACCCTGGGCAAAAAGATCTGGTCACTCCGACCCGCAATGGCTGCCAGAATGAAAGTCATCTTCCTTTTTAAAAAAAAAAAAATATAGAATTTCAGAATCTATAACTAATACATACGTTAAAAAGCCTATTAATGAATATAGAACTGTCTATTACTCGCTTTGCCGTAAGTGAAAAAGTTGAACTGAAAGCGACGTGAGCTAACCATCCAAGCAGATGGAACACTATGATAGCTGCAATACAGCACCACAAGGAAAAATAGACAGATGACTGTCAACCTACAGACGATGTATACAGGGTGTTCTAAAATTAACGAAACAAACTTTCAGAGATGATGGAATATACCCAAACAAACAACTTTCATCATAGAAAGCATGGTCGCAAATGAAGAGGTTACACGCTAGAGGGCGCTTTACATTTCTTACACACACACACACACGCAGTCTCACGCAACGCAAAGGCAGAATGGGTAGGAAATATCAAAATAAGGCTTCATTCAAGACAAAATGTCACTTTCTCTTTGACATTACGAAATGAAATCACAATGGCGGACATTCCATAAATGTGCAAATCACAGTAAGCTCATTTTAGCTTTCTTTGGGCCTCACTATTTCGAAGAAAGAATAGAACTTGAAAAACTGAATTGAGAGAGTTAAAAAAAGCGCGTTTTGTTCGTGTTAAGCTGATGAATTTTTCCAAGGGCCATTGATTATCAATTCGTGTTAAGAGCTATTTTCTGTCAACCGTGTGTATGTTAAAATAATTGAAAGTACAGGAATACATACACAATTTGACGGGACTCCGGGAAGCAGTTCGTGTTAAAAATAATCCTTGTTAAATGTGTTCTCCATAACGAGGTTCGACTGTGTATATATATATATATATATATATTATATTATTCTTATTGCAAAAATATGGAAATTTATTAAAGATAGAATGAAAAAGGCTCCAAATGCTCCAGGACCGGATCCAGAGACCCTGAAGGCGCTTAAAAAACAGTGTCCTTTGGCATGAAAGAAAGGACAGAGGTCTCAAGCTCCCCTTGATGTCCCTATTCCTGTCCTCGTCATATCTAACAAAGAATTTATGTAATACGCTACTATGATACAATATATCCTTCAGAATTAAACTACAATGACGTAAACAGCACGTCATCAGGATAGAAAATATTAAATCTTTGTGACATAAGTTTTCGTTCCATTGAAGACAAAGAGCATATAAATTTCTCTTGGCTGTCCAATTACTGCCGGAAATTAGACGTATACTTGCTGACAGTATTTTCTTCATCGGTAGCCTGGTGACGTGTGAAAGGCTTTGTTCATTAGGGTCGGGACTTTTTGCAGGAAAACTGGAATTTTTTCCAGTAGTGATGGATGACATAGTCCTAAAAACGCGAGAATGTAAATATTATGTCAGTACTTACCGAGTTTGCATAATTCTACTCATAATTAATTACCTAAAATATCGGAACCAGTAAAAACTTACTCCTGGAGCATAATCGGGGTCAGAAATAAATTAAAACAAAAATAATATTATTTTAGGAGATGGCTAATTTTCTTTCTTTGCCAATTACTGTACGTTCTCAGTTACCCGCCCGACCAACTGTGCAGGTAAAGAGTTTAATTTCTGACATGAAGCTTACGTTCCGATCATTGGCGTACGCAGGGGGGTGTTGATGGGGGTTGTAACCCCCCATTGCAATGAAATTTTGTATATTTAACATAGGAATATGTGAGTTGTAGCTCTGTAACTCCCCCCCCATTAAGCCTATAACCCCCCCACTTACGAACCTTTTGCGTAAGCTTATGACTCTGATTAATTCCAAAACGTATTTCTGCGACAAACCACCCCCCACGGCAAACACGCCCCTGAGATACTTTCCTTTACAATATCGCAATTGATACTTAAATATTTTTTAATCTCTGTTCGTTATATTTCTTTACGTTCCCGTTTTAAAATCTACGGCATCCACTCATGATTATAAGCAGGAAAAAGAAATATAGGAAACAGACCATCTACCGAATTTTTTCCATTAGGTCAACTTCAGTAACTAATGTTATGTGTTTTTCAACTATAAATTGTACGTATTTCCATGCATTTATTGTACATTCTCCGCATATTTAATGCGTCTCTGTATATATAATATACAAATGGCATATCTTAAATGGTTGTTTCTTGGAAAAAATACTAAAAAATAAACAACGAGATATTACGCCAACTTTCGTTCTTTCTCCTAAAGCTACTACAATATCTTTCTTCTGGTAACTTTCTTTCAAAAAGAAATCAAATATTTTTCGTTTCATGTTGTCTAAATTCTTTAGTTTGCGCACGCCATGTAAACATATACGCCTTGGTTCTCCATTCATTTCTATCGTTTCGAATAGCCAGATCACTTTATGTAAAAAAGTAACATTTTCTAGAGTGCGTTTTTGGCAACGGTTCAGGTAATATTTCTCCCCATTTTGTTTAGATTTGGTTTTACGCTATTTCGCCCTTAAAAACTCTACTTTTCGCGTTAGTTGAAGCTAGAATACAAATTTTAGACAGTAATTTCTGACACGAACGCTTGGGCTGAAACTAGAGGTGAGAGTGACAGGAGAAAAAGAACCATCCCTCTGGTCAAGAATCGAACAACGGACTCTTTGTTAGACCCGGAGTGTCTTAACCATTAGACCACCGACGCACAGGGACGACGTTCCGTTTCTACGTGTATAAGATTTACAACATATTATTATCCCTCTCAGGGTTAGTACAATTGCCAAACGGTTAACATACAGAGTTAGAGAGAAGTTGTTAGAGTTAGACATGTGTTATAAATTACTGTTTACAAAAATTCCCCCAAGAAAATTTATACAAAATATGCCCGGCGGCTTTGTGTGTTGACCATTTGGCAATTGTGTTAACATTGAGCAGGGAAACAATATCTTAAAATCGAAAATTACTTTAGTATCAAGACACTGTGCCGTACAGTACAGCCTGTAACTTAATCGGCACATCAGAACTTTCAGCTTAATTTAAAAACATTTAAAGTTTTTTTTAGTGTTTATAAAGTTACTTATTATATGCTTAATAAATATTTAAAGTGTTGATTGAAGTTAACCATACGGAAGTTGAATGGAATAGAATAAAAAATAAATTCATTAGACCTACATGCAGTTATTTTTAATACATCTGTTTCAAGATTGTTCTAATATTAAAATTGAACTTTTTGAGGTTCAAATGTAATTGATAGGATTAGTTCAGAAATGGAGGAGAGCAGAAACCAAAGCTTGTTTCGAGGCTCTCTCCCAGTTAGATACGTATTACATAAATCAATAATTTCCTCGATTTATATTTCCTGGATCAATATTGTTTTCCTCGGATTAACGAAATAGGGGAAAAAGTATATTTTTTATTTTTAGTATATATATCTAAATCCACTATAGAATAAAGCATTGTTTTATGTAGCTTTGTGGCCTCATTTGAGAAACTGTGATACAAGGTGCGACGAAGCATTGAGTTGACGCATGCGTTTTCCTTAGAAAGGTTTGCTAGAGGCTGAGTACGAAATTTTAATTTAATTAATTTTTTGTGAAACAATTTTGACGTGCTTTTTGGTAGGTTAGTACCCTTTGACATTTGAAGTTGTCCAATTTAACATATGCAAATTTTTGCAGCAAAATAAACGTACAGCAGCAAGTTGGACAGCAAAGAAATGTCTATATATGAATACAACAAATGTTTTTTAAGAGGATTTCCACTTATAGTTCAATCTTTGTTCAATATTTTTGAATATACAGGTTGTTTTGTGGCTAGACAGGTTGACACAGGAATACCATTGATGGCTGTGGTGGAAGATACGGTATTTTAAATATAACGGTCTTTATACGCCAAGAATACTCGATAGAAAGTGCTTGTCAATAAATTGTGAATAACCGTCCTCCCTCGAGTATGTCGTCCATTTGTCGAACATCAATTTGACAAGTATGCTCGTTATAAAGCTCGCATTCTGCTGGAGAATCATAAAATACTTCTTCGACTTCGCCGGTATCGAATAACGAAGTATTAAAAGTTGTCAAAATTCATTGCCAGATATTCGGAGAAAACATTACCATCTTCTGGAAGGCGAGCACTTTGACGCGTAAGTTGCTCTTGAATTTAATGGCCGCTACTTAAATGCCACGGCCACACTTGCAAGAAGTCATATGCTTGAAAAGTTAGAATTTCTGAAGCCCTGCAGCTCTCATTGCATATTTGAAGAGGATGGGCCATGCATGCTCGAGGGTAATATTGTCTTTCAAATCGATGGGCATGGGGCTTCACCTCTCACTTAGATGTAGTGTCCTTATGCTTAAGCTTATGCTTAAGATGGCGGTCGTTTAAGCAAGCTCCCCGATGTATCACTCGCGTTTTCCACTGCAATCAAATCCATGACGAGGAAGAAGTATATTCTTGCTTGATTCATTCGCAAGGTTTAGAATCAACTGACTGCAAAAATATGGAAATGCGACGTCAAACTTTCCATATTCTTTCACAAAATATCAGGAACACATCTATCTATAATAATAGTGTCGCTTCATCCAATCACCTTCCTCGTTCAATATTGTATAACGAAAAGAAAATACGTATATATTTTATAAATTTCAAACATGGAATCTCATTGTTTCTTTGTGTTTTCCTAATTTTTTTCTTTATTAGGGACATTAGTAGGCCTGGTAAATTACAAGGTAAAAAAGATCAAAGTCAAACCATCAAGTACACATCTTGGTATAGTTTACATCATAATACATATACCGAATATGAACTCTCAACGTTTTTTGCTCAGATTTTTTCCTCCCCAAGTTCATTCACAAATCGGTTCAGACACACACACAGAGTATGAATGAAATATGGTTGTTTTAGCGATGAGGGAAAGCAATAAAAGAGAATGAAATTTTGGGTGACAAGGACCAGAGTTTTACTGGTCTATCAAACTAACAACCTACACTAAGGAATCAATGACCAAATAAATCGGAACAGCCGTCTTGCCTATTAGATGCACCGAGCTTTTAAGTAGACAGGAAGGCGGAGGAAACAGAACACGCTGGAAAAGGAAGGTGCTAATCGTTAGAGAAGGATGAAAACAAAATCATGAAGAGAAAAAACAACAATCTGCGAATAGTAAAGACAAGAAAAGAAGAAGAAATCGTAAACAGAGAGAGAGAGAGGAATAAGTTTAAAAATAAAAGATCAATGCGTGTGTTTTCAATTTTCTACACGTGTTTATTTGTTTGTGGTTTTACGGCTCAAGGACTACAGTGGTCATGCCTCGCAGGGACCTACTGTTTTCCGAGGAATCTGAATCTCTTAAATCGACAGTTTTTTCGAGGAATTCGAACCTCTTAACGCCTAGAGAACAAAACCCCGGACTATAGTGAGCAGTGAGATCTTCATGATATCTCTGAATAAGCGTTTTTTTACACCGTTGGGAGCCGAAATCGGGTTAATGGTGCACTAGGCGAACGCGTTACCACAACGCTCCACAGCAAGTCTCCGCAACACATGAACAAATAAATGTATTGAAACCTACACACTCATAGTGGTAACATAATATAAATTCTCGTCTAGCGGTCTTAGTCACGTCGTTAATCCTCTAGCGGGCTAAGACACTCAGGGCTAAACGAAGGGACCCTGGTTCGAATCCAGGACGGGGAAAGCGTCTCTTTTTCTCAAAAACGATAAAAGCTCTAGTTTGAGCTACATATACGTGGGTGGCAAAAATTATTGTATAATAAATTCCCCCACGAAAAACTCACAAAAATCTCGCCCCGGAGGCTTTTCTGTGTTGACCATTATTTGGCAATTGTGTTATCCCTGTGAAGGGTAATAATATCTTACAATATAAGTTAGGTTATATTATGTTACGACCAACCAAACACAAAAGAAAAATGAACATTTTAAAACTCTTAAAACTTTTAAAACTCTTAAACCTTTTAAAACTCTTAAAACCAGTATACCTCTCAAGTAATCAAAACTAACAAAAATCTAGAAAGTTTATGAAGTTAAAAGCAAATAGAGGAATTAAACCTGAAAACTATTGTAAAAGAACAAAGAAAACAAGAACGTTCATTTATAAAAAAAATTACAAAATTGTAGCAAAGTTGAATAGGGAAAACAACGTAATATTCGAGATTTGGAAAGCCCTAATGCAAAATTAAACGACACTGCTTTTAAATAAGTCAGGTTGAAAAGATTAAATCACAGCAGTTTACTTTTTAGATTTTTCTTCCCTAATTTTTTCCCTAGAATTTTTTGACATCCACGTTTGAGCTCAGACTTCGGCTTTTTTAATGTACAGTGGAAACTCGATTATTCAGACTAATTGGGACAGAGATATCCGGATTATCAAAAATCCGGATAATCGAATGCAATTAAAAAATGAATAAATAGAAAATCGGGAAACCAGAGAAAAGGGGGGGAAAAAAAGAAAGAAAGAGAAAACCATCTAAAAGTGGCATGACAACTTTATTGATGTACATTAAATATATTGTATAGTTCGTTTACGAAAAGTAGTCCGATGGTACCGTTAGAATTAAGAGGAACTGACTCACAAACGGTCTAGCTGATTATAGTAGAGGGGAGGACATCATTTCAGAACTGGTTTTTAGCGAACGCTTGTCTGCGCAAAAAAAACAAAAAAACAGTTCTGAAATGACGTCCTCCCCTCTGCTGTAATCGGCTAGGCCGTTTGTGACGTCAGCTCCCGTTATTTCTAACGGTACCATCGGACTACTTTTCGTGAACGAACTATATGCATGTAAAATAAATTATGTTGTCTCAAAGATTTTAAACTACATAACAAGAACCTTCCAAGACCAGCAGGCAAGTGCCACGGGGAAGAGGCTTCCGTCATCATGGGAGCCGCCCCCTCCCACTCTCTCCTTCTCGTCTTCTGCAATAGGGCGCTTGTTTCAAAAAGAAAAACAATCTGAGCTCTGCGCGTCCGAATAATTAAGGATCCGGATGACTGAAGCCCGGATAATTGAGTCTCCACTGTATACGAAAAAAAAGAGATATTGCCTTGGCTAAGAATCGAACTAGGGTTCCTCTGTTAGAACTGGAGCCCTTTAACCGCTAAACCACTCAACCGCAGAAATTACTCTCTCTTTCTCCGTATATAAGGTTGTAAGACATCATTACCTTTCACAGGGATAACGCAATTTCTGAATGGTCAACACACAAAGCCACCGGGGTGAGTTTTTGTGTTTTTTTTTACCATTTGGCAATTGCGTTGTCCCTGTGAATGTTAATAATACAACCAGTATACCTTTACAACAACAATATATACCATTTTAAAAAAATTACCACATCATTGGATATGACGAAAATTATTTTACTTTAATAAATATCAAGGCTACGCTCACCTATCGGACATTTAGCTTCTTTTTGTTGCTTTGGTCCAAAAAGCGAACCAAGTATTACCCGAAGTTGCGCATGGTAACGCCTTATATACCTTCGCAGGGGACAGAATGTCTGACGCCTGTAGCTTAATGGTAAAGCACTTGACTTGAAATCGGGAGGTTGAGGGTTCGTGTCCCACCATGCGTCGATAAATCATTCTTATCTTTGAGAGTAATTCATCATATAATTCATATCCTAGATAGGCTGGTGAAATGTTATATATATTTGAGATTAAATTCTTTACGAGATGGATTTTGTAGGTTTCAATTCAAACAATTTTTTTAAAGAACATTATCATTACAAAAATGGCTAAAGTTTTAAGAATTCGTAACGATCTTAAGAATAAATTAAAAAAAATATATAAGGTTAATAATATACCTGACTTTAAGTCATTAGCACTATGGACGTATAAATATATACGTCTGTGTGTCTCAGAAACATGCCAACGTTTTGGAGTGTTTGTGGGGGGAGGAGATCTTCTACGGGCATAAACTTGTGGCACCATCTATCGCCACAAATCCCCAACAGTTATTATAAAATGTTAATTAGATGTTAATTAGTTAATTAAATAGTTAAAATAAACTGAATTACAAAACAACAACCATTTGAATGATTTACAATTTTACTGATTTCGCAGAGCCCCACGCTTTAAAATCGATGGTTTCAGAATTACTGAATGAAAATGTACAGGTTAAGTAACGCTAATTTTTTTAACAATGGATACGCCAGGGGGCAATGTAAAATAGTATTATTGACGGTATAGTAGCGACATCTATTGACAAGAAATGAAATTAGAATCCAAAGTTAATTTAGCTTTGCTACATTAGTGGAAATGCTTAATGTTATTTTTGAAATTAAAATTTTAATAGTATTCCTCGATAGTGGGGGGTGGGTGGGGGCGAAACCCCCTGTTTGGCACGTGCTTGGTGT
Source organism: Dysdera silvatica (assembly GCA_006491805.2). Taxonomy (NCBI): domain Eukaryota; kingdom Metazoa; phylum Arthropoda; class Arachnida; order Araneae; family Dysderidae; genus Dysdera; species Dysdera silvatica. Next base: position 27,287,755 of record QLNU02003225.1, on the reverse strand, counting down.
GTTTGAAGTACGGTTGGTGAATAAAGATCTGAAGAGGTAAAGTATATATATACACATAGCTAGATTAAAGTACGCTGCTGGTATAGAGGGTAGGATAGGTGTAATTGTGATGGCGTATAAGTGTAAGAAGTGCATGCATATATATTGTTGTTGTAGAGATATACTGGTTGTAAGATATTACTACTTTCTACTACCTTTCTAGCTACAGGCGTCAGGTATTCAACCCGGCGAGAGTATATTAGGCTTTACCATAAGCGTAGAGTTATATGGGTTCGCGGGGCCCCGGCCCCCCATAATTTTCAATTTTACATGTAATATATAAACATCCACAATATGTGTTGCCCCACCCCCCCAATAATTTTAAAAACTCTACGCCCATGGGAATTACCATGGACAAGTTTGCAATTAATGGGATAGTGCTTGGACTGTGTGCGTGTGCTTTTTAGAACAAAGCGACAAGTCAAAGAAGCCAAATACACGATAGGCGAGACTAGCATTGACATTCTTATAATAGCCGATGTTGTGGTAATATTTGTCTTTAATACTTAATGACTTTTTCTTTAGGGGAGACATCCAGCAATGGTTTTCATTATAAATTATTATACACAAAGGATATATGTCGGAATGGATATATACACTCATATAGAAAATGACATAAATATTGGATTTTGAAAGGTATGAATTCAATGGTAACCTTAGGAATAACGTATCATTCTTTACACGTATTATATTTATAGGTCCTGTATCCCTATGTAGTCCTATATTCCTATATCCGTATATAGTCCTATAGACCTAGATTCATAGACCGTTACATACTTCGAAATCTGTTGCTTCATCACTGGCGTACGCAGGGGGTGTTGATGGGGTTCTAACCCACCATTGCAATAAAATTTTGAATGTTTCACATAAGAATATACGAGTTGTAGCTCTGTAACCCTCCTATTGTGCCTATAATCCCTGCCTTATGAGTTTTCTGCGTACGGCTATGTACTTTATACTTATCAGACGAAAGAGCAGGGCATGGGTTTAAAGCTCAGTGGTGGACATAGACATCTGTGGTTACTCATTGAAACGCTTTTCTTCTGAAGATCATGTGAGTCTCATGATATTTTTAAAGTACAAATATATAAAGTACAATTATATTTAATTAAAATTATTTATATTTAATTAAAATTATTTATATTTAATTAAAATTATTTATATTTAATTAAAATTATTTATATTTCATTAAAATTATTTATATTTCATTAAAATTATTTAATTGATTTATATTTAATTAAAATTATTTATATTTAATTGATTTATATTTAATTAAAATTATTTATATTTAATTGATTTATATTAATATTAAAATTATTTATTAATGGATTTATATTCAATTAAAATTATTTATATTTAATGATTTATATTTAATTAAATTATTTATATTTATATTGATTTATATTTAATTAAAATTATTTATATTTAACGATTTATATTTAATTAAAACTACAATTATAATTAATATATAAAGTATAATTAGAAGCAAGTGTAGGAATACATTAAACATGAAATAAACTTATCAATCGCATATTTATTAATTAATTATCAAATTGAATGATTCATTAATTATCAAATCGAATAAGTTAGCAATTATCAAATCGGATAATTTATCAATTATTAAATGGGATAATTTATCAATCAATACCATAATAATTTATAACTATTAAATTGTCGGTTTTAGACTTATGGCTGCCCCCTAGTTTATTAAATTATTTAAATAAAACTATATGACATTACGTTTTAAGTACGGTGTATACAAGTACATTTATCTCGCATTGTGATAGCTGAAACGATTTTTTTATAAAACTATTTTACATTTCTTTTGCGTAATTTAGCTGACAAATTGCTGCTAATTAAAGTTGTTATTAATTCATTACGACGAAATTTTAGTTAGTCTGTCAAAAGTGCTCTAATAGTTTTGATAATACGTACAATTAATAAACAATTTGTTTCGTATCAAAGAGACGAATAAAACATAAATAGTCCAATTAATTTTCTTTTACGTTAATTAAATTAATTGTTAATTAGTGAAATTTGGCCATTAGAAAAATTAAATTGGAAATAAAACAAAATCCCAATTTCAACCAAATGGTTATTCCGGCGTGGCAAATTGCGAGAACATTACAAAGGTCTTTGCCATTTTTCCCTTCCTCTCGGATGAACGTTTGGCGGGAATTTTCCCGTATTTTTTCCTCATTTCGCTTCTTTTTCCGGAAGGCGGGAAAAGAGGAAACGGAAATTCTAATGATTACCCTCACTTTATCTGAAGCGGCCGTTTGTGGAAGAGATAAGCAAACGCTGATGCAATTCCGGAGCGGCAGTCGGAAGGGGTTAATGGGATCGGGTCAGCGCTTAGCATTTATTGCTTTAGAATAATTTACGAATTAAGTACCACGACAGGTTCCACTGTGTTGCACCTCTTTATATATACGATTGTGAAGTTAAAACACACACACCCACCACCATGTTAGGACTCGCAAATTTTTAGCTCGTTGGCAACGGCTACCTTTGCCGAGTTGCCAACCTCAAGTTCTTGCTACTAAAACTAGCGGCATTTTAATTGCCAAAATGAGGACCCTCCTTAAAGAGGTAGCTACGGATGGGGAAAAGATGAGTGCCTTGGTGGCGCCACCAGCGTAGTAGGTACGCAATGGTAATACATTCGTTTATCGCGCCATTAATGCGGGTTTGATTTTTAATAATATGATAGATTACGTGCCGTTTTTCGGCCACATCGTAATCCGGGGCTTGGCTCTCTCTCTCTCTTGGAAGTAGAGGTTCGGATTTCTCGGAAAATTGTGGGTACCAGTGCAGCATACACTTTGCTGTCCTTGAGCAGTGAGAACGTAAATAAACAAAGTAACGTTTCGTCCTGTCTGTTCGAAGCTTCTTCTAAAGATTATGTAACGAGAGAGCAAAATAGTTCTCATTTTTGACGATTTTCCGACGAAGAGCTGCACATGCAAGTCGAAACATTAGGTAAGATAAATCTGAACTCAGAAGTCATTGTCTTTAAGTTAATGACATATTAACACTGTAAACCTATTTAAAACTCTCTTCTAAAATCAACGTTCAATATGAAATCTACGTGAAGCTTCACTTAATATTACTAGAACGTCAAAAAAAAATTTTTTTTTTTTAGTACAAAAAAGCAAAAGTTTAAAAAAGTAGTTCAATTTTTAGACTTTTCACTCCAAAAAAAAGGTATTGATTTTCGCGGAAAGTCGACTCAATTTTGGTTAAATGTACAACGGGAAAAAATATGCCAGATGGGATTGATTTTCTGATTTTTCCCGGACGTTTCTAAACGCCCGGAAAAGTGATATTTTTTTTTCCCGTTTCTATATAACATATCTTTCCTTTAAGGTCCTTTTTTTTTAAACCACGTTCGCCTTTTTGTGGCTTTTTCTACTTCCAGGTTTTCCGGACAGTTTGTCAAAATCTAAGTTCCGGTGAATATTTCAGTAAATTCGATTCCCTCAAACTGATAGTGCATCAAAGATTTAATATCAAACTACCCGATCTTCTAAGTTCTGTTGCTGTATTTTCTGTTTCAGTTTCTGTTTTTAAACTTTCGTCGATGTCTGTTTCATTCCCCTTCATGCTCACTTTCAAAGGAACAAATTTTCCAATATGAATCTCAGAAATTGGCAGATTTCTGGAGACGTTTAATTACCCACCTCCAATTTCAATTTATTCGTATGAAAAATTTTGATAGGCTTTAATCATTTTAATTTGTTAATATCGTTACTCTGGCTTTAATTAAAATGTTAATTCATCCCTTTCAATATATTTCTGTGTTAATAATTCTGAATTTGTTCACACAGTTCAATTTAAATTGCGTTAAAGTACTAACTTATCCATATCAGATTTTCTTATATGCATTAAATATTTTAAATTTGTTTATATTGATTATATTCATAACAACGTTGATGTGTCAAACAACAATGTCAATCAATCAACGTTTATTGGCGTAGTGATACCAACGCCGATGGTATGGCGTGATTAGATGGTGAAACGTTCGAAAGAAAATAAATATTTCTGCCTTCGGTGGGACCTGAACCCACGACCTTCCACTTGCCGGGCGGAGGCAGAATGTTTATTACTTTCTCGAACTTCTCATCTATTTTCGCTCCTTCGGCGTTAATATCACTAGCGCCAATAAGCTGATGGAATGATGTTTGATGACAATTGATAAGCTTACGTAGTGTTCGGTTATATAAAATGGATACACAACGTTGATGTGGTTTAAAAATTGTTTTAATAAGTTGTTAATAAGTTTGTTTCTACGTTGTTATGAATCTGACTGATATTTTGTGGTATAGTATTTGCATATATATTGTTACTCTCACATTTATATTGAAATGTTAATTTATGCCTATTAATAATTTTGATATATGTTGAAAATTTTATAGCGTTAACTATTGGCACTTTGATTCCACTTGAGATGTTAATTTATCCATATCGATATTTCTTCGTGTTAACAATCTTAACTTTAATTATTCAGTTAGCTTTAATTGGTGTTAAAATGCTAACTCCATCCATATTTTTATTTGCAGTGGATATTTTAAATTTGTTTATATTGTTTACTCTAATTCGCTTTAAAATGTTAACATATTCATATCAGAGGGTTTGATTTGTATTAATAATTTTAGTTTGTTTATATTGAATACTCTGATATGCGTTAAAGTTTTAATTAATATACTCATATATAATAATTTTGATATATGTCAATAATTTCAATTTGTTAATGGGTATATGTCAATAATGTCAATTTGTTAATTGATATATATCAATGATTTAAATTTGTTAATTGATATATGTCAATAATTTCAATTTGATAATCGATATATATATCAATAATTTCAATTTGTTAATCCATATATGTCAATAATTTCGGTTTATTAATTCATACATGTCGATAATCTCAATTTGTTAATTTATATATGTCAATAATTTCAATTTGTTAACTGATATATGTGAATAATTTCAACTTTTTAATTGATATATGCCAAAAATTTCAATTTGTTAACATTTACACTCATATACAATAATTTTTGCCTCCCACGTGTATGTAGCTCTAAACTACAGCTTTTCTGGAGACAAAGAGACGCCGTCCCCATCCTGGATTCGAACCAGGGTTCCCTCCGTTTAGTCCGGATTGTCCGATTGCAATTAAAACGTTAATCTATCCATATCCATATTTTTTCGCGTTAACGATTTTAAGTTTATTCTTAGTTTATATTAAGTGGTGTCAACTTACCCGTATCAATCATTTGTGTTAAATATTTTAAATTTGTTTATATTGCTTATTCTGTTTTGCTTAATAATTACTTGTCTATATTTTAGGCATATACTCTCATATGAATAATATAGTTGCAATTTTATGGGGTTGTGTTGATATTTTATATTTAATAAGAAATGGGAAATTCAGACGCGGCGACTTGTTTCCAAATTGGCGACCAAAAATTTTGACGTATTACTCCGCAATTTTGGTATTGATTGGAAGGGGTAGGCCGGAGGGTAGGGGGAACTAAATATAAGCAGAATTCAAAACAATTCCTAATTGTTTGCATCATTTTAAATATCGTAATTCCATTCAATCGAAAGATTAGAATTCGAAATGAATATGAATAATTCCGCATTCTTCATCATCATATAACTGCCAACTATCTTAATACAATGTTATCTGTTCCTGAAATAAGCTGCCACTAGACTGAAAAGCAGAGCCTTTAATCTGTTTTCATTCTAGGGATCTGAGCTTATTTATAATTGGGCGATCATTTAGGAATTCACCAATCAAATGCTTGGAATCGCAAGATCCTCGTGAATGTGCGAGATTTTCTTCAAGGAAATTGGAAGAGCGCAACGTCTTCCCTTTTATTTACTCCGTATGAGAAACAATGGCATGTAACACTGTTTGGAACAAAAGGAAAGGAACAACTACATTCTCTTGAAGTCCTCAGAGACAGTGTTTTGTAAGCAGATGTCTCTCTTCCTCCTTTTGTGCAGGCTCTTATCCAACAATTTGTTGCAGAAGTCAGTGTTGCCAGTTGAGAGAGGCGAGGAATTAGTTTTGCAATTAAAGTAGGAGTCGGGGAGATGTTTCTCTAGACATGGGAGGAAGAGAAGTTCCTCCTTTCCGAGAAGAAGGAAGAGAAATCTTTCCTTTCCTTTCCGAGAAGAAGGGGAGATTTAAACGAGAAATTTGTTTCATGTAAGATTGCCAAAATGCTCTTAATAAAGAAACATGAACCAACTGCAATTAATATGAACCTTTTCGGGAAAATGACCAATTTTCTTATTTTATGTTTATCGAATCGTTTTCAGTTTCTTATGACACTGTTAGTTATCAAAATTAACCTAATTAAAACTATATTAATTAATTGGAATTCCTAATCTTGTCTTATTTTATTTATTTTATTTTGTGCGTGTTCAAAATTTAACTCCAGTTGAATAATTATCTAATATCAAAGATTATAATCCATACTAATGAATGAAGGAATTGTTGTAATGTGTTGAAATTTGAATTCTGAAAATTAAATTGATTATAATAACTATTTTTTATTGATTTAAACCAAATTTACAAATATTTATTATTTCAGAAACTATTAAAAATTATTATTAGAGATATCTATCTTGATATTTGTTTCTGATTCCACTTTCAGTTAATTTAAACAACACCAGGAACTGGAGAAAATGCTATTGCCACTATTGCTTAATTCTGTGTGATCTAATTTATTATTATTATCATTATTATTTCCATTACTTTTCCATTACTATTTAATTACGCATTAACATATCATTAGGTATAAATTTCATTAATGTTCTTGGTAGGGCATTCAGAATACTTGTATCAATAGTTCTGTGCTATAGACATGTGCAAGTTATGTGAAATAAGGCGAGTATTATTATGTGCTTACACAAACACTGAATCTTTAGGAATATATCCAGGCCATATAACCGCCTGCTAGGAAAGTCATGCAGGGTAATATCGTCAATATATTGACCAGTAAGGAAGTTGTGTAATGGTTTTACGTAGGCCAGTATAATAGCACTCACAAGCGGCTAGGTACCCAGAACCTGTTCCATCTGTATATGCAAGAAATTTGGTAGAAAAATCGTGTTTATATTAAAAAATACCCCTTTTTTAAATCCTTTACACGGATGGGCGGATCGGGAGGTATATACAGACCCTCACATTATGTTTTTATTTACTCAGTGTTGTATATTTGGAAATATTTCTTTAGTTAATTTCGCTTGTGTTTCTACGGCAACAGTATAGAGCAGCGGTTCTTTAACTTTCCTCCTGGCCCACGGACCCTCTTCAGAGATCACTCGCCCTTGCGGACCCCCCAAGAATTAACTTAAAGTTCAAAACCCAGAATTTGCATCATACATATTTATTTCTAGTGTTTAATCACTAATTTTCACCATTTAAGGGAGGAAGATTAAATCTATGCACACACATTTTAATTTTATTTGCATTTTATTGTAATGTTAATTGTAACAATTACATCCAATTAATCAAAAGTATATATAAAATACAATTTTTGGATTAACACTTTAGCTGCCGAAGTTGATGTGGTGCGTCCTTTCACACACGCCAAGATCCTATCAGCATTTTCATGCTTTTAAATTATTTTCTGTTGTTTTATTTTTTAAATATACAGGTAATTTTTTAAATATACCTGTAGATATAACAGATTACTTTTAGCAATAAATAAATTCACGCGAGTATACTCTCAGTTGGCATATGAAATAATATTTTAGCTTCCTATGCCAATGACGAGTATTTTAATAGTTGGCAGCGAACATGTTAAAAATGAATACTAATAAGAGATGACACAGCACTACTTGTTAATCATTTACCGTGAGAGGGATGCTGCTGCATTTCACTGACAAGTCGTGATATATCAGGCTTAATAGTAGAAACCTGAATCTTAAGTTCTGATTCTACATTTTCCAAATGGTTTCTGTACTTATTTTTAAGATAGATGAGAGCAGAGAATGATTTTTCACATAAGTAGGTTGTTACGAAAGGCATTAATACTTTCATGGCCTTCTTTGATAGTCCCGGAAATTCATCATGTAAGTGAACTCAAAAGTTTGCAAGTGTCATTTCTTTGAACTGAGAGCTGGTCTTCTTCTGTTTCTGTAAGCCCTTCTATTTCATGCACTCTAACTGATAATGGACCTCTGATCCAATTTTTGCTTGCATCAGGCACAGGAAAATATTCTCTGAACGACTACTGCAAGTGTTTTAAATGTTGTGCGAAGAGTGACTTGTCGTTCTCTGACAACCCTTCTTCCGTGGAACGAAGAAAATTGGAGAAGTTTGGAAAGGTTTCCTCATATTTTTCATTCACTACGCGCTGACGCCGCAACTCCAACGTTTTGATCATTGCTTTGATCTTGTCTTCAACTAAAAAGATGGTTGCTTTTTCTCCTTGAAGATTTATGTTCAGATTATTTAAATGGATAAAGATATTTCATAAGTGTGCTAACTTAACTAACCAGGAAAAACCATTAAAACGATTGATAAGATGAAATTTCTTATCCTAGAGAAATAGTCTTATTTCGTCTCTTAATTCTCATAACTGAGACAAAAGTTTACCTCGTGAAGGCCAGCGAACTTCACAGTGAAACAAAAGCTGATGATATCCACTATCTATTTCTTTGCAGAGCTGCTCAAAAAGTCTTGAATTCAGTGACTTGTTTTTAATGAAGTTGACAATTTTGACTGATTCGTTTAAGGTATGTTGAAGCTCTACTGTTATCTTTTTGACCACCCGTGCGTCTCTGTGTAAACAGTAATGGAGCCATGTTGCTGATGGGGCGATTTCTTTTATTCGTGCTGCAAGTCCAATAAGCCTTCCCGACATTGCTCGTGCTCCATCTGTGCTAACTCCAACGCATCTCAACCAGTCCATATTATGAGAGGTTATAAACGCGTTTAAGCTGGAGAATACTTCTTCATCTGTAGTGTGCGTTAAATAGGAGGTCAAGAGTAAGTCCTCATAAACACTCTTGAGATGTTCATACCTAATGTAGCACATCAGTGTCGCTTTGTTTGTAATATCTGTGCTTTCATCCAGTTGCAGAGCAAAATAGGGGGACATATGAACTGTTTGTAATAACTGTTCCTTAATATTTTCGAACAAACTGATGATCCGTTTCTTAACGGTATCATTTGACAACGGTATCAAAGAGAGACCTTTGACAGCTTACTCACTGATCAATGCAGAAACCATAATTTTTTGGAGCTAGTATTACAAGTTCTTCATCAATTGTGTGAAGTTTTCCAGTTTTTGATATCAGGTTAGCAACTTCAAACGACGCCCTCACGGCATTCGCGTTATTGCACACACTTGTAGACCTTTTCACAATTTTCTTGCTTTCACGAAGCTCCTGCTCCTTACATCTAAAAAAGGTCAATGGTCTTTCTGATGTGTTCTTCGTGTTTAGTTTCAAGGTGCCTTCGCAGTTTCGATCGTTACATGGCTTCATTAGATAATGCGTCACAACATAACACACACTGTGGAAGTTACTTGTCTTTTAGGTTTGAACATGTGAAACCCATGGACAAATATTCCTTGCTATAACGGCGGAACTTTCTAAGAAGACTAGTAGGTTCACATGGCTTAGAACTCGAGGCATCCTCATCATCGGAATCTACACTTTTTCGTTCCAAATTCTTCCAGCGATGCATCCTAGGTCAAAAGACACAAGCACAAAATTCATCTCGGAACTATCTAGAAGTAATTTTACTCTTAACTGACAATATGCAAAGGCTCGCCCAGAAACAACTCGCGATTAATGAAAAGTCTTCGCTCTTATCTTCGATTGATTCAAATGTGAACACTCTAATCCTATTATATGCGACTTTCTTCGAAAACATACTCTAAAGGATGAGAAAATTTTTTGTAAGTAATAACAAGACTTTCCAAGAACGCAAATATCGAAAGGTTCAGAGCAGCTGCGAAGGAGGCTTTCGTTTGTTCGCAATGCTGTGCAAAGCCACGCGAAAAGTAATCAAACCAATCCGAGCTAAACAATCAAGCGCTTCAGACGCCCTCCCAAGCTCCAGCCTAGGCAGTTCTCAGCCAAAATATGTGTAGCACTGCTGTGGAAACCGGAGATGCTTAGCCATGTGTACATTTTTGGCTTATCTACCTCAATTTCTGTTACCTCAGTTAATGGACACAGTAAATTTGTATAATTTTCGTTCCTTCTTAATTTATTCTCAGCATTAAAGAGTAAATGTTCTTGTCTTACGTTAGTATTTTTCCGAACATTTGTGGAACACTGGGAGGTTCTCGCGGACCCCCTGAGAGGGTCACAGTTTAAGAACCGCTGATATAGAGTATAGAGTATATTCACCTAGAGCACAAATATGCTCTATGCGAATCCATAGCACTAGATTCGATGATAATGTGAACAAGGCCTACTGGTACGTCATATGAAATAGGAAAACAAGTTGGCGTGTTACTGAAACGAACTGCTAGACCAATAATAATTGAAAAGACAACACCACACAACCGACCAGACATAACCGTAATTAGTAAAATTAACAAAACCGCAAGTATTATAGATATAGGAATTCTAAACACAAACAATGTACAGATCACATGCACAACGAAAACTGCCAAATATCAAGACCTCATCTATTAAAGCAAAGACATCTGTCATATGGAAAGAGTTGACATTAATTAAACCTGCAATTTTGTCAGCTACAGGCCTAATGCAAACCACACTCCACAGAAAGGAGCCTAGAAACGCTTGGAATCGACTCTAACACCTACACAGGGCCGGCGCTAGTAAATTTGTGTCCTGGGCGAACGATGTGTGCGTGCCCCTCTAAAAAAATTGACACCCCAATAAATTAAACAACAATATAAATCAACGTTTATTGGCGTAGTGATACCAGCGCCGATGTTATGGCGTGATTAGATGGTGAAACGTTCGAAAGAAAATAAATATTTCTGCGTTTAGATGTTGTCGTTCGTAGCTCAGATGGTAGAGCCTCCGCCCGGCAAGTGGAAGGTCGTGGGTTCAGGTCCCACCGAACGCAGAAATATTTATTTTCTTTCGAACGTTTCACCATCTAATCACGCCATAACATCGGCGCTGGTATCACTACGCCAATAAACGTTGATTTATATTGTTGTTTAATTTAATCTGCGTAGTGTTCGATTTATTTAAATACCCCCAATACATATTACAACAATCGAAAAGTGAAAAAATAGAGCACACGCCGCCCTCGCGCTATAGTTCCAGTTATCACGAAGCATAATAATAATAATCACAGCTTATCTTATAACACACAAGTAAATGATCAAAAAAAAATAGTCTGGGATTTTACTGTTGAAGGAGAAAATTGTGATTCGCGTGTATGTAATAGTGCACAAAGATATCAAAAAGAAAAGAGCACCCTCCAAAGCCTCTAGCTCGGCAGTGGTAGTGCTCGCATCATTGAAAGATGTAGTGGTAATTGGAAAATATCATACAGATTTCCGTAAATTAGTTAGACGAAAATTTGTTGATGTAAAAGAAGCAAGAAGTTGAGAGTAAGGTAAAAAATGGACGAGAGAGACATGTATGAAGATTGATTGATTGATTGATTGATTGTTTGGCTTTTTTATGGCGCAAGAGCATCTGGGCTATACTGCGCCATCACATGTATGAAGAAGGGTAAATATTAGTGAAGGCATTCAGTCGAAAATAATCCATTCAGTTAAATTTTTTTATTGTCAAGTTTACCTCAATCATCGTACAGTATTAAGTACCTTAAAAAAATAAATAAATCTGTCGTGGTGCCACCGTAGGTGGCCGCCTAGCTTGCCTATGTGGTCGCACAGGACCTGCATCGACATTGAGTTACAAAAGACCACAATTTTAAACAGATGCCGAATGGTCTGGAAGTTCCTGAACATCACATCTGATTAACCCACGGTAGGTAGGCTTGAGTACTTGGTACTGTCTCAACTCTATACTTCCAAGAGCAAGAACACGTATAAAATAATATTAATAATGATAACAATAATAATAATAACAGGTTTTTTTTTCATCTACCATGATACATATAGCATGGATACTTGTGGTGAATAGTATCTGAGTTGCCTACATTGAAGTAATGCGACAGTATGCCGCTTCTATTAGATATTTTTAAAATGGAAGAGAGAGCAGAAATTACAGCTTGTTGTGAGGCTCTCTTCCGGAGGCGCAAGCCTTTCATATATAAATAAGGTCGAATGCATATCAAATAATAAATATTTTAAGAAAAGGTCATTTTTAAAATTGTTGGTTTCGTAGTTCCTAATTTGGATTGAAAATGTCACTAGTTTGGAGAAAATTCAGCCAATTGTTCGCTAACTGGAAACATGCCTAAAAAATAGTGTTACCAATTTCATTTTACCCATCTACGTTTTAAAAAAAAATTGAAGGAAAAAAAAGGTTCTGAAGTATTTGACGAAGGCAGTATTTCCTTAATTTTATATTGGCACCATTTATTACGTGGACGCGATTTGATAGATGACAATCATGTTGCCGAAATAACTATTTTATTGCTAGGCCTTTTAGCAGTTAAACGTGCCAGTTGACACTTTCACCGCTACGATTTCAGCTATAAATTGAAGCATTGCCAACTCTAAAACATATCGCGGAAGATAAAATTTCCAAAAACCGCAGTAAAAGGACAAAGAAAATGAAACGCCGCCATCTTGCAATTCCCATGCAAATACAAGAGCTTATAATGGCCGCAATTTGACTGTTGGCATCTTACTCGTAGTTCATTTAAATATTGATTTTCTAACCCTCACTCATCCTTCGCCCTCCCCCTCTCGTTCGAGTAGTCCGAAACGCAATGCAGGCCAAAAACTATAAATTCTGCGCCCCCATACCCCCATCCGCGCCCTTACTAAGGCCAGCCCCCTTTTGCCATTTTTATGGATATCGTATTTTTGTAAAGTTGTCTTCTTCGCTTTGCTTGGCGGGAAATGAAGAAGGGGTTTGCTATTTTCTTTTATTTTTTTTCCCTCCCCTTTTTTCGCGCGTGTTCTCGGTTTTAAGGGGTTCCTTTACAGATGGACTCCTTCTGCAGATGGCTTTTATTGGTGTTGCTTTTTAGTTTTGCGGTTCTTCGCGTGGTTTGAGTTCTCGTTTTTGTTTTTAGCTACGTTTTTCCTTCCTTTTGGATCGTTGTTTTCTTTGTATTTTGTTTTTAAAAGCAATTTTCGAGTTTTATTTCTGTTCTGGGCGACTGCGTTTGATCGGTCTTTCTTCTTCTCTCCAAATTCGTTCGCTCGCTTAAAAAAATCGAAAACATGAATTAAGAAGTGTTTTTCCCTTTTCTTCTTATTTTCGCTTTTGGAGAACGACGAAAGGTGCATTGTCTTTCGCGGTTTGAACTGTCACAAAACCTATTTCGTATATGTGAACGATAAACGGCCAAACGATTTTTGCAACATGAATTTAAATTTTTATTGATTTCGCTGTAATTGGTAAAACGAAAAGATTTATCTATTACCATTGGCGCTGACAAGTATTAGCGGGACGTTCCCCTGCTCCAAATTGACGTTAAAGAGGAACTAAATGATGTCGACGAGAATTCTCATAACTCTTAGTTAAAATGTAAAAAATAAAATTTAAGATACATCGGTCTTTAATTCCCCTCAGACTGGATAGGGGGCGAATGAACCTTCCCTTTCCCCCTTATGAGGCGCCCCTAGTTTTAGGTAATGTCGGCCCTAGCCCGTATGGTGACCTTTCGTATGAGCCCCACGTATAAACAAAGAAAAAAGCTTTCCCTTTCACGAAGTACAGGGTCTTCCTTCGGGCGCAAAGCCTGATTTCGTCACACAGGTCAAATTGGCATCAAGCCGGCCCTGATTTTAGACATGGATCGGCAAATACAATACTTCAAAATGGTAGTCGATGTGATGAGTTAAAGCAAATGACGACGGCGATGATGATGATGATTGATGATGACGATTGAAATGATGATGATAATTCAAAGCAAAAACAATGTTTTTTTGCATTGCTTTTGCTTTGAATCTGATTGCAGGAGAATTAATTGTAATTAAATGTTAACACCAATGTTGCACATCGCAACGTAGTTTTTGATGCTGTGTAGAGAGTATCGGCGCACATTAGATGGGAAGTCTTTATTTGATTGGAAAGCTCTTTTATTTTGGATAATCCGGCTTTTATTTTACTGGCTAAATATTCCAGTTTAATTGTTCCACTTCAACGGTGTAAAGTTCGACCGTAGTTTATTCTGGAAAAAACAAACAAACGTAAACAAGCAAAATAAGTTAACCGTTTCTGACTCAAAAACAAATTGAAAATCAGTAGAAATTATAATATGAGCAATAGTAGTGCAACGTTCTAATATAGACAAGTTCTAAATTTTTGCAGCGCCACACAGATAGATGACCGCAGTCACCGCCTTGCGAGCCATCACTTCAAGCTTGCGTAATTAGCTATTACGTCAAAACAAAGAACTGCAGCGGAAGTAAATTTTTTCCACGGAAGTTGAGGAGAGTGATGATTTTTTTCAACTGGAGTTGCGTCCTTAAAAATTCACGAATAGTTAACGCGAGAATAGTAAAAGAATAAATACATTGTAATTTTTTAAATACATTATAAGAGGTTCTTCAACTCTCCAGCCACCACTACAGTTGATTTAAGATCGCAGAGAGCTGGAAGTTTTTTAAATACAATATATGTTTGGTTGCTCCTAATATAATTACCATCAGCATCCATTGCGCGTGTGCAAAAAGTTTGAAGCGACCGCTAGGGAAGAGATTAGCTCTTTAGCTCATCCATCAAAACCTCCTATGTCCCATTCTACCCAACGAGTGTTGTCCCATATCACGTGACCCTTTCGTCATAGTATGACGTCATAAACGAGCCTAACAGGGATCAGCCACAAATTAACAATTCTCTATGATTAATTTCTTTCGTGCATATGGGAAAACATAAATAGAATGTGATCTTAAATCAAAGATCCATATTGAGAAAGTACTTGCATATCGTCACTGTTGCCCCATTCACATACGCATAATTTCAGTCACTCACAATTGAGTCATTAAATAGTTAATCGCTGACAATTTAATCATTAAATATTCAATCACCGACAATTGAGTCATTAAATATTCAATAACTGACAATGGAGTCATTACATATTTAATCAGTGACAATTGTAACTACTCAATCACTGACAGTTGAGACATTAAATATTCAATTTACCATCTCTATTTACTGAATATTTCACTTGTAGCATCAAAATGTTTTCTGAATCCATAATTCAATTAATCATCTAATCCATCACCATCCTTCAATCAATTCACCTAATCCATCATTATAGTTCAGTCAATCCCTTTAATCCATCATCAATCAATTCATTAATTTATGCCACCCAATCAATCATAATTCAATTTTTTCATTAATGCACCACCACCATTACGATCAGCACCACAATTCAATCGTTCAACCTACCATGATGAGCATTGTCATCCCTATACAGTTATTCAATCCATCATAATGGTTATCGTTATTGAAATTACCACCATTTTCATCAATCAATCCATCACCACGATCACCATAATCATCATTCAATCCATTACCACGATTACCATTATCATCATTCGTAGATTTTTATATAAACATTATAATTTTTCTTAGTAGTCTTTATATTTATTGTACAACCTGGTTTTCAATGGCAATTGTACATAAAATCGATGGTCATGAATTTGTACATGCGCCTAAAATACTTTTCCAAAGAAAATACCCATCGTTGTTTTCGAAAATGGCAGGGAACAAACAATTCCGTTTCAGTGGGTTCTGGGTATTCTGTAATACTTTTACCTCATTAAATGGTAGTCAGAACGGCAAATTTCGTAGCAATTTAATCTTAAAGATAAAAGGCAATCGACGATTAAAAGAGTGCTTTCTATTCCGCAATCAGCGAATCAAAGGCATTCCTGGAACAGTTCTTTCCTTTTCCGCCCTGATGTGATTATATGAATTTCCGAACTCAATTTCAGGACGTCCCCTGAGAATGCCCACATATTCCGCATTAGCGGCGGGAAAGGGTTAATCCGTCTGGGAAAGTCCCGTCACTCACAGCCTGTTCTCTCTGAGATGCCAGGAACAGTAATTATTCAGCTATTAATAATTACCCACCCCCTTGCACACGCCTCTGATATTAAATTCATTTTTAATTAATACACGGCCCTGTTCCTGACACTGATGTTAGAGTTACCCCGTGTCTGTGCGTCAACGGCTGTCCTGGTTGATCTTATACAACGAGAAGCTGCTCTCAGGTCTACAATAGGGAAAATTAAATATTATTTCTGTTAGGGTTAAATGCATTAACTACTTGAATGTATACACTGCTGGTCAGTAAAAGTGCAACACACTGATATTAACGATCACACACACACACACACACACACACACACACACACACTGTATGGATATAACCCATCCATAACTTAAAATTGTACCTGTCCAATACCTCTGATATTAATATTTATTATTTTATTATTACTATATACTTTATATATACTATATACTTTATATATACTATATACTTTATACTTCATATATCTATATACTTTATACTTTATATATACTATATACTTCATATATACTATATATATATAAAGTATATATATATATATATACTTATATATACTATATACTTCATATATACTATACTTATATACTTTTATATATACTATATACTTCATATATATATATATTTATGCTTTATATATACTATATGCTTCATATATACTATATGCTTTATACTATATATACTATACTTTACAGGTTTGGGTGACGTAGAAGTGAATTTCTCAGGATAGACGTGTGGAAAGCATTTGGAGAGACCTTCATCCAGCAGTGGATAGATAATGGTTGAATATGATGATGATATACTTTATATATACTTTATTTCTTTCTTAAGGCGGAGTACAAGAGTACAATAAAGAACAATTAAATATTAGCATTTTTATCGAAAATATCAAACGAGTGTCTATTTGGAAATAATCATGATTGATTGATTGATTGATTGACAGACAGACAGACAGACAGATAGATAGATAGATAGATAGATAAATGGGATTGATTGACAGACAGACAGACGGACGGACGGACGGACGAATGGATGAATGCAGCTGAGCACCTCGGTTACTCCAGATGTTGGTTCAGCAAAGTTCGGATCATCGGGGTTCTGCTTTACACAAAAGTTTTAAATATAGACATTGCAAACATTTGAAGCTCTTGTGAAGACGAGAAAAATAAATTTAGATAATAAATTTAGGCAACACGCCTTTTAAAGTGGAGATCCACGGGGAATGAATTGGTGAAATTAAATTTTAGCTCCACTTAAAACTGTTTATAGTGATTTCATATATTAAATGATTTTTGGTTAATTACTGACCACTTTCGTGAGAATTGTTTCTGACCCTAGGAAGGGCAATGATGTTAGAATTTGCAATACAGTAAAACCTGCCTAAAGTGACCACCTTTGAGACTGGACTGCAATGGTTACTATAGACATTTGGTCATTATAGATGACAGACTTTGGTATAAGCATAACTAACGAAACAATACAGTTTCACCAGGGGATTCCATAACACACAAAAGGCAGAATTTATGCCTTCACTTGACAAAGGGAGCAGTTGGCTTCCCAACTGCTCCCTTTGTCAAGTGAATGCAGAGGGAGCAGGTGGCTTCCCAAATGTCGTGTTTTTAAACCTTATGCCAGTGTCGAAAGAACTGCTTGTTAGGTATAACTAAGTTCCTTCCAATACTCTCTTATATAAAGTGGTGAATTTATTGTGGTGACTTCATTAAGGTGGTGACTTCACCAAGTTCCACTGCATATGGGCAAAAGAGCTTTGGTCGGATTCGAAGAAAGCGGATGTTGAAAGTTAATTTCAAAAGGAATGAGATACCAATTAGGAAATATGGCTGGTTAACATACCAAAGAGGGAATTGAGCACTGTCAATGAAGAAGACATTGAGTGAAACCCCTAAGAGGGAAGAAAGAGTAGGTCAAAACACACATAAAGGAAACTTGTGGGATTAAAGAAGAGGGCAAGATGGGGGAAAGATTAAGACTGAGAGGGGATAGATGTAGTCCTTTCGTGAAAAGGTACTGCATCCCTCTAGGATCTAATAGAAAAACCATGACGTAGAATATGTTAAACAGATTGACTCACACGATTGAAGAAGAATTTCACCAGTGAATTCAATGGGATTATCTCTGAAAACTTGGAAAACAATTCTTAAAGAAAAGGTTCAAATTCAGATTACTTTTACTGGAAGGATAGAATGGGTCTTTAAAATTGTAGTCATCGTGATATTCATTCAATGGTTTATAAATTTTCTTTGAGGTTCACCATCTTCAACACTGGGTTTTACCATGAATGAAAATTTCTCTTATATTTGTAAAGAAGCAATATTAAAATAACTCTTAAACTCAACAAACTCAAACAGAGCTATAGTCGTAGGCAGAAAGTTTGTAAGGGGGGGTTATAGGCTCAATGAAGGGGGTTACAGAGCTGCAACTCACATATTCCTATGTTAAATATACAAAATTGCATCGCAATGGGGGGTTATAACCCCCATAAAACCTCCTGCGTATGCCAATGAACAGGGCCTACCTGGTATATAGGCAAATCCGGCACTGGCAACATTCTGTTACAAAATATCCATGAAAAAGCATGTTCCCGTTGAAGCTTTCAATGCATAAATTGCAAAACTGATCCAATAGATAGCATCCTATTGCAACAAAAGCGGACTTTCGGGACACATGGACTACACGAATGGGTCCAAGATAAAAACATCCGTTAAAATTTTTTAAAAAAAATCCAGATTAAAAATTTGCGATCCCAGACGCCAACGAAGTGGCTTAACATTCAGAGACCGATGAATGTTATGTTGAGATTGAAGATAAAGAACCCGTTCAACCAACAGATTGAACATCTATCAGAAGCTTAATGGATCATTGATAACTAATAAGTACCCGATAATAAATCTTTAATTAATCTCTAAGTTTCGTCGCAATTAAATTTTACAAAACTCCCATATAATTCCCTTCGATTACGGTAATAAATATTTTGGGACTGTGGCAAGAATAACGGTCTTGAAATGGGTAAAAAAACAGTGAAAAAATCAAGTTAAATAGTCTGATGATACTGCAATTGGTTTTTATTCATGACAATATATCCGTGTTGAAACAGTTAACCATTAAATTAAAATTTTAATTCCTAAAAATATTTTATTACAAAATCATTAAATCTGATAATTATTATATTATTATTTTTAATTATTATAGGTCAACTTATTGAAATTTTAATTATTTAAAGCATCGAGTACCACGCTTTCGAAATTTTTTTATATATCAGTTTCAAAATCTTTATATCTGTTACGGACTGTTACAGTGTTATTTTCAAAATTCAAAATATTAATCCTTATCAATTTTTAACGTATTTTTTCGTCTATTATGAGATGTTAATGAAGTTTCTTATTAACATTTCAATTAAAATTTAACAGTTTGAAATGGACAAAACGATTTTGGTGTATTTTTTTTATCGTTTGAATTAAATGATCACATAAGCAGCAAAATGATGCCGATGTAATGATCTATGATTTTATTGCCTCCAAAGGGTAAATCCGATGTTAGGAACAGTTTACAAAAGTTTATATAATGCCTTTTGGATAATCTTTCTAATCACTTTCGTACACACACGCACACACACACACGCACACATATATATGGCCTGCGAAAGGGTATCTAACTGGAAGGAGACCTGCACGTGGAACCGGCCGGGCCAGTGACCTAGTGTCCCACCCCGCCTTCAAGTAGTGTGGGCCGGGCTTTCTATCTATGAGGCAAATTAATATTTGCTGCACGGATGGAAAGGGGGAAGGGGAAGGCTAATTCACCAATCCGTCTAACCAGCGTGGTGAAATGATGGCTAATTCCTCCACTATGCTTACGTACCAAAAATCCCGGCCCCTAGTCCCCAGGTGCTGGAGTGCTCCTGATCAAGGCATCGATTATCGTAGCATGAAAGCAGGGAGTGCTAAGAATCACTGGAATGGCCTAGGCTGCTGTTTGTTATTCACCTTGGATACGTTTAATGGACGATTCCTTGCTTCTGAACCAAAACTTCAGTAATTGGAAGAGGAACTTGAAAAGATCAATTGGGTCATTATAGGATTCAGTGAAGTCAGAAGAAAAGGTGAAGAATTGGTGGAACTTAAAAGCGGACATTTGTTTTATTATAGAGGAAAGGAAACTGGAAGAACAAGTGAAGTTGGCTTCTTAATCAACAAAAGAATTAAAGACTACCTTCTTGAAGTTAAAAGCACGTTAGATCGAGCAGCGAGGCTCGTTATTCAACTAACCCAGCGATCATTTTTTCAATTAACCCATCAGAACTCCTAGACATGGTACAGAAACTTTCAACTAGTAGTTAAGAAGTTGACTTCACGATTAACCTGCGAAAAACTAAAATCATGTTCAATAATTTCGTAAAGAAAGCAAAAATACAAGTTGACAACACTGAGCTAGAAATTGCTGATTCATATATTTACCTTGGCCAGCTGATTTCAATGGATGGCAACATTATGAAAGAACTCAACAGACGTATTAAACTTGGCTGGAGTGCATTTGGAAGAAACAGTTTTATCCTGAAAGGGAAATTGCCTTTGTGTCTAAAAAGAAAGGTCTTCAACCAGTGTGCAATCATTACCAGTCCTCTGTTATGGATCAGAGACATAGTGTCTAACTGTTGGAGCAATACGAAAGTTACAGACAACGGAAAGGAGCATGGCTTGGAATAACTAGGAGGAATCGAAAAATTAACACTTGGGTGAGAGAGCAAACTAAAGTAGAGGACATCATTGTTAAAGTAAAAGGACTGAAATGGCGATGGGCTGGGCATATTGCAAGAAGAACTGATCAACGATGGACAACGCAAATTCTGAACTGGATTCCAAGAGACCACCGAAGACCTAGAAAACGTCCTCAAACTAGATGGGTGGATGAAATAAGAAAAGAGGTTGGGGTGACGTGGAAACGAATGGCCCAGGATAGACTTGTGTGGAAAGCATTTGGAGAGACCTTCATCCAGCAGTGGATAGATAATGGTTGAATATGATGATGATGATGATGATATATATATATAAGGTTTTCCTCGCCCATTCTTGGCGGAAACAGGCTTTGGGACGGGCAGAGCGCCATGTTCCCAAGCCTCTTTTTACATCACTTCTTAATGTGCCATGTCTAGAAACTTCCTGACAATGTGACACGTGTTTAGGATTGTGGCTTTTTGTATTTCAATGTAGGTGTTTGGGTCAATGTTGAGTATCTCCAAATTCGTCGCAAGCGTTTTTGGTAGCCAGGTGTGGGTACTGTTGTGCGAATTTGGCGTGAAGTGTGGGTCTGTAATTTGTCATGTCTGTTTCTAGCTTTGTAATCGTATAGTAGGTGCGCATGATGTAGGTGTTCATATCTATTGTCCATGACATGCGCTGGCGTGGTCTTTCAGCCCTAGTGGTTGCACCTATACTAGGCTGCAAAGCACTTTGGGCTGTGTTGGTTCTAGTAGCCGTACAGTTGGAGGCGCCGCTACAACCGCCGACACCTCCAAGGAGAGACTGTTGCATATTTTTCGAACTGGCCCCTCTGCTTAAAGTCCGAACGCGGTTCTGATTTAAGAGCGAGACAACCGATGCTCCATTCATATTTTCATTATGGTTCATATCATCAGAGTCTGAGATAGCCTTTTTCACGTCGCTGGGTTACCGATAGTTATCCCAACGGCGTTCCGGATGCTGGCATGTCGTCAGCAGGCTACAAATCCAGTTTTAATGGCCCAATGGTATTTTTATTCATTATTAATACTTTCACCGATCAAGACATGGCGCCATGAGCGTAGTAACGCTGGCTTTTTTCCCCCCCCATACTGGGGCTCGAACCCACGTCTCTTAGCAAACACCTTCTGGTAAGAAGGCGGGCGCTTATACAAGTGGGCCACTTCGCCACATATATGTGTATATAGGTGTGTGTATATATATGTGTATATATGAAAGAACTCAACAGACGTATTAAACTTGGCTGGAGTGCATTTGGAAGAAACAGTTTTATCCTGAAGGGGAAATTGCCTTTGTGTCTAAAAAGAAAGGTCTTCAACCAGTGTGTATTGCCAGTCCTCTCTTATGGATCAGAGACATGGAGTCTAACAGTTGGAGCAATACGAAAGTTACAGACAACGCAAAGGAGCATGGAGAGGTGCATGCTTGGAATAACTAGGAGAGATCGAAAAAGAAACACTTGGGTGAGAGAGCAAACTAGAGTAGAGGACATCATTGTTAAAGTAAAAGGGCTGAAATGGCGATGGGCTGGGCATATTGCAAGAAGAACTGATCAACGATGGACAACAGAAATTCTGAACTGGATTCCAAGAGACCACCGAAGACCTAGAAAACGTCCTCAAACTAGATGGGTGGATGAAATAAGAAAAGAGGTTGGGGTGACGTGGAAACGAATGGCCCAGGATAGACTTGTGTGGAAAGCATTTGGAGAGACCTTCATCCAGCAGTGGATAGATAATGGTTGAATATGATGATGATGATGATGATATATATATATATAAACTTTAGTTATCTATAGATTTACGTAATAATATTTAATGCTTATAATGTTATATAATAATATTTAATGTTTAGGAGTCTTCAAGCTATTTGAAAACAAAATCTTCCTAGTGGGGTCTAACGTTATCATTCATTAGAATTTAAATAGAACTAATCGTTCCAATCGTATGCTCTAATGGATTATGTTTGGCAGCTAGACAGGCTAACAAACCACAAGGAAAAAGAGATACACGGCTTAAACCATATCCGGAAAATTATTTTATTTTCCTTTGCAAAAAACGGATAATTGAACGAAACCCAAAGAGAAATGTTTAGAAAATTGCACGAATGGGAGCACTCGACTAAATATATTAATAAACCGGGGCTCAAGAACGTGAAGCAGGCGTTTTGTTTTGGCGTCACGGCTGTTTACTTCACATAAAAGGATAATTTAATACCTCAATTATGAGCTATCCGTAAGCATTCTCGGAAACTACACAAATATTATGCAAATTCCCTCTTTCCAATTATAAAAAAAGGAACTTCGTTTCCAAAGCGAGTTTCACACTTGCGGGCTAGGATTTTTTATGCAAAATAGGCCCGTTAAATGAATTTTGATGATTAAAAAAACCTCTGAAACTCTTACGGTTTGAAGCGCTGTTGAAACGGTTTAAAAGACCATGAAAAGCGTGTTTTCTCCCAGAAAATGGAATTAAGAGCCATTCAGCGTAACCGAGCATACTTCTCAATACCGCAAAATTCTTGAAAAAAATTATAATTTTTGTTTTCTCAGAAACTGTATTAAATTATGGATCTCAAACTTTCATACACAAGCTACGAAGCCGAATTTTAATTATATATTCTGATTTTTTTTTTAAATTAATAATACGTTTCTTGACTTTCGATTTCTAGAATAAATTATATGGATGGGCTAAAAAAAGAGTGTCGATCCCATATTCTGGTTTCTGATTAGGTTAAGGTACTCTGGTTTATATGGAGGGTCTCCGGTTTGACCCTGGGCTAAGACGATGATTTTTAGATTTGTTTTATGGAATAAATTATATGGGTTGGCTAAAAAAAAGAGCGTCGATCCCATATTCTGGTGTCTGATCAGATTAAGGGATTCTGGTATATACGGAGGGTCTCTAGTTAATAACGAGGGTCTCCGGTTTGACCCTGGGCCAAGACGGTGATTTTTAGACTTATCTTCTAGAATAAATTATCTGGGTTGGCTAAAAAACAGGAGTATGATTTCTGATGAGGTTAAGGTACTCCGGTTTATACGGAGGTTTTCCGGATCATAACAAGGCTCTCCGGTTTATACGGAGGATTTACGGTTCGACCCTGGACCATGACGGTGACTTCTAGATTTTTGACTTCTAGAATAAATTATATGGGTTGGCTAAAAAAAAAAAAAAAAAGAAGAAGAAAGGAGCATCGTTCCAGTGTTCTGATTTCTGGTCATGTTAAGGTACTCCGGTTTATACGAAGGTTCTCCGGTTCATAATGAGGGTTTCCGGTTCATACGGAGGGTCTCCATTTCAACCCTGGACAAAAACGGTGTCATTTTTTTTTTATACAAAAAGCTCTAATCTAAAACGAGGTGTTAAAAACATTGGCCATGGTTTGGCTAGTTTTTTTTAACGTTCAGCAGATATTTTTTAAATAGTCCAATATTATTGTTTGTTTGGGGTTTTTATGGCGCAAGAACATCTGGGCTATACTGCGCCATATGAAAATAGTCCAATATGGTGTTGCTGATCGTTGCTTGGACAAACGTAAGAAGTTCAAGAATGTCCACGACAAGTCATTGTTGGAACCGTTGATTCCTGGTCAATCATAGAAATTAAATACCATTGGGCGTGGTTGGTTTTGATAGGGTGACCACTCCTGAACCTGCTTTTAGGCCAAGGTAATGTCTATCGCTTAATATAGTGCCCCTGTTCCGACGAACGACCAACGACCCTGGAGGATGGAGAGGATAAAAAACAAAACGTAATGGGTCCAAGATAATTAGAAGAAATTTCAAAAGAAGGCAGGGGTATTGACCAGGGGCGTCCATATGGGGGTTCAGACCACGGTAGCCGTTGTTTAACTTTAATTTGCCCGATTCTGCTATGCATTTACTTTCAAAAGTTTTACAGTCACATTTTAAAATAAGGTATTTTTTAGCTCATTGCTAATAGTCCAATATTTTGTTGTATATTCCCCTTCTTTTGTTGTATATTTCCTTTTATATTCCCTAAAATGTTTGACGGCTTTGAAGAAGATAATGATTTTTTTTAGTCCCTAAAAGTATTAATATACGCGCCACTGGGTTTTCAAGCTACATTCTAATCCCCATTTGTAACAAATTACGTTACGTATACTACAAATAATATTTTTTTTAACATGAAATACCTCCTCCATATTTCCAAAATCATCGTCAGTTACTGTCAAAACGTTCGGCTGATGGTAGAATGAAAAATGAACCAACACGTGATTAATCAGGCATAATCAATATTTTGTGCTTTTAGTATATTATTTTACCATAATACGTGTGACGTATATCATATTATTACATCATAATATGTGTTGTATTATATTATTACATCATAATATGTGTTGTATTATATTATTACATCATGATATGTGTTGTATTATATTATTACATCATAATATGTGTTGTATTATATTATTACATCATAATATGTGTTGTATTATATTATTACATCATAATATGTGTTGTATTATATTATTACATCATAATATGTGTTGTATGTTATTGCATCTTAAGACAACTCACATTGTTACGTCACAAGATGTGCATGTATTCACTAATACATCATAAGACGTGTTTCAACATCGTTACGT
This sequence comes from Dysdera silvatica, assembly GCA_006491805.2. Taxonomy (NCBI): domain Eukaryota; kingdom Metazoa; phylum Arthropoda; class Arachnida; order Araneae; family Dysderidae; genus Dysdera; species Dysdera silvatica. The sequence continues at coordinate 27,262,201 of QLNU02003225.1, read as the reverse complement.
CATAAGATATGTCTATTACATTGATACATCTTAAGACGTGTTCCCACATTGTTACATCGTAAGATATGCATCTATCACACTAATACATCAAAAGACGTGTTCCCACATCGTTACATCATAAGATTTATGTACATCTATACTACATCACAAGGAATGTACCTACACTAATACATCATATAAAACGTGTTCCCACATTATTACATCAAAAGACATGTTCCCACATTATTACATCAAAAGACATGTTCCCACATTATTATATCAAAAGACATGTTCCCACATCTTAAGGGATGTATCTATACTAATAGATCATAAGACGTGTACTTACACTAATACATCATATAAGACGAGTTCCCACATTATTTCATCATAAGACGTGTTCCCACATCGTTACAGCATAAGACGTGTTCCCACACTAATACACTATCAGTCGTATTTATACATACTTACAACGCAAAATCAGGTTATTCAAACGGCTTAAATTGGTATTAGCTGAAATAAACATGTGTCCAAAATTAAGATTATATTCAATGTTATTTCAATGGGAGTGGGTATATATTTTTCTCTTTAACACTCCATCTGCTAAATAGCACACACAAGTTTCACAGAAAATTAGAGAGTTATGAACACTTCACAGAACCACAACAAATCAATTTTTTCAGGCATCCTATGAAAGAGAATCCACGATTAAAATTGACACAAAAATTAAATGCTGAAAATGAGAATTCATAAAAAAAATGATTTAGCATAACAAATTGTCTCACATGAACATGCAAAATTATTAGAAAATGGTTGAACAAACTATCAAAAACAAATTTGTACGCTAAAAACTGTATACGGGTGAATACATAAACTACCATGGATTTTTACGCAAACTTTTTCCGATGGATTCGATCGCAGTAAGAGATGCAACCAAATGTCAAAAAGTTTGTTCAAACGGCAACCCATCTTCTTTAAGAACACTATATATAAATGGGAAATGAATATTCATATGTAGAGCGATTTACAAGGTAATGTTACCCTTGGGCATGCGTAGTTCATCCTCTTTAAATACAGGACGACAGCTCCAAGGCTTCAGAAATTCTAACACTTCAAGCATATGACTTTTTTTGAGGTATAGCCGTAGTGTTAAGTATCGGCCATTAAATTCAAGAGCAACTCCAAGAACATGGCGAAGTGTTCTCTGTCTGGGAAGACGGCAATGCTTTCCCCAAATTCCATGCAATGAATTTTGACAACGCTTAATGCTTTGCCATTTGATACTGGCGAAATCGAAGAGGTATTTTATGACCCTCTGGCAATATGTGATCTCTTGTAACGATCATACTTGTCAAATTGATGTTCGATAAATCGACGACGCACTCGAGGGGGATGACTATTCACAATTTATTAGCCTCTATTTCTCCTCGCGCGCGACCCAAATACACATAAAAATCGGTATTTTAAGATAGCTTATTTTACACCAGGGTTACATCAATAGCCTTCCAAGATCAACCTAGCTGCTTACCTGCTTGCTCAAAATTATTGAGTTGGGACTGGATTGTAAGCATCGATCCGATTAAAGATTTCTATCTTGAATCTTGGCTAGATGAATAATTCCTTGAATCAACTTACAAGTCCACATACGCATCCACATGCCTATCTGAAATTGATTGCTGGAGCTGAATCATAAATAGAAATTATTTTCGAAAGACTTTACTATGTGTAATATTCAGATGCGGATTTACGAATTTGCCGCATGTAAGCTGACAGATTTTGCCACCTAATCTTACCAAGCGTAACTGGAGGCACAGAAGAGTTGATTTTGTAGACCTTAGGAGGTTGACATTTCTCGAAAAACTGTAGGTTCCGACATAGAATGACCTTTGCTTGAACTTCGTACTCATAGGCGTACGCAGAAAGTTCGGGAAAGTGGGGTTACAGAGCTATAACTCGCATATTTCCATGTTAAATATCGGAAATTTCATTGCAATGGGTGGTTACAACCCCATCAACACTCCCCTGCGTACGTCAGTGCTCGTACCGTAAAACAACTAATAAACACTGAATGTTATTGTACTCCATGTCCATCTATTTGAATATTTCATCACAAAGTGTCTCTACGATCTTTGATAATCACGAATGGTAACTGGAAATCCACAATATCAACGAACATGTGGATGCTGATCCATATGACATTCAATGGCGTTAGTTCATCACCAAGTAATTCTACAATTTACTATTATCGTGGACGGTAATAGGAGTGCTGCAATAGCAATGGACATGTGGATGCTGAACGTTCAACGACGTTAGTTCATCACCAAGTGACTCTATGGTTATCATGGATGGCAACTAGAGTGCTTAAATAGCAACGAACGTGTAGATACTGAATATTCGATGACGTTAGTTCATTACCAAGTGACTCTACGGCTATCATGGACGGCAATTAGAGTGCTACAATAGCAATGAACGTGTGGATGCTGAATATTCGATGACGTTAGTTCATTACTAAGTGACTCTACAGTTATCATGGACAGTAATTAGAGTGCTACAATAGCAATGAACGTGTGGATGCTGAAGATTCGATGACATCATCAAGTGACTCTATGGTTATCATGGACGGCAACTGGAACGCCATTATATCAACAAACATGTAGACGCTGAAAATTTAATGAGAATTGGTCATTACAAAGTGGCTATATAATCTCCGATTATCATGGATGGAAACTAGTGATGCACGATTGCGAGACGTTTTAGTCGATTGTCTCGATTATTTAAATATCTCGAAACCTCTCGATGGTTTTTAAACCTGATTCGATATATCGCGTAACAAGAAATCATTTATTTTTAAGTTTCGACTACTGTTTCTATTTACTTATATACGATATTTGGCTGGTATTTGTTTTGAAGGATAAAACAAAATTGTAATTGCATCTTCATAAGCCATGCTTTTGTATATGGATACTATATCGTCTGCAATATTTATCGTGCATTTCTTATAACGGCAAAAATAATTTAAATATTTTTATAAATAACTTTAAAACTAAATGCAGCTTAAAATACCAGACGGTCTGTTTTTGAGTCATTCGATACGCTGTCGTGTACTATAATTTACATCATTTTCTATGATTCTCATTTAAAATCGGCACAGAAGTATTAAGTAGATAATTTTTAGTTTATATACATTCAATGAATTAAAAAAAATGAAGATTTTATGTATTTATAACAACAACGAAATGGGAAGTAAAAACTCGTATAAATAAATGAGTGCAAGTCGTTTAGATTGCCTTAAATCGGAGTTCTACTCCGTCGGCTGTCTAAAACTTGCATTACGATTCTATAAATAAATAATATAACTCTTTTGTCTGGATGTCAGAAAATTCGGCTAGATCTAATTATTTATTCACTAAATTGGCAACGACGCTGATGTTCACGCGCGCATGCGCAGTGGGGTTGGACAGCTGACTCGATTGCCACTGAACATCTCGATTGTTAAGTTCAAGGACGAATGAATTGCTGACTCGAATGTAAATTTCGATTGCGATTCTTTCGATTGAGAAAAAAATATTTCGTAATCGTCCATCACTAATGGTAACTGGAGTGTTGTCAGGGGCGGCTGGTGGGTTATTCAAATGGGGAGGGGGTTCACCAGTGGCAGAGCTAGTACCTTTGTTCCCCGGGCAAACCAAGATTCTGGTGCCCCTCTGGCACATCGTCCGCCCCTTCACTAGTCTCCCTACCAACCATCAAGGCTATGTGCCCAGCCCGCCCCCCCCTCTAGTTGCGGCCCTGGGTTTGCAGTACATAAATTACGAAAAGAAATTTTCACAGGTCAACGAAACGTACAGAATAAAATATATTGTGTTCTTGGCATAAGATTGAACGAACTTGTAATGCAACTTAAAAAATGCACTGTCAAGCTGTTGAAGAATACCAAGCAAACAGAATTCTAATGTGGAGTTTAAATGTGACTGCGAGTATTCATGTTTGTTTATTTTTTGAGTTGGAGATGTGAAAAATCAACGACACTGTATGTTACTTTTTAACGAAACAATACAGAGTTTCACCAGGAGATTCCATAACAAACAGTTATTTCGACACTGGCGTAAGGTTTCAAAACGCCAGTGTCGAAATAACTGTTACTTTTTAGCTTAACTTTCGAGACAAAACCTAAGATTTTATCTGTAGGTATTCACTCACCTTTTTTGGGATACGCCCTCGACGACTGATGATCCTATTGTTTAGTTCTCCTGCTTTTGACGTCTCTTCATCTATGCAAGAAATGACACTCATTCCCTTCTGATCCTTTAAATTAGATACAATGTGTTCGAGAAACTGTATACAAAAGTTTTGTTTAAGAACACGTCAAACAGAAAAACATTCTCAATGAACGAGTCGACCAAATTAAATTTCTTGAGCTCAAAAAAGAAAAAAAAAAGGAAAAACAATCTTTTTCACGGCCCGCAGGCACGTGTTTTATGATAATTTGAGCTCGAGAATTGTAAAATGAAAACGTTACGTTATTTTCTCGATACAGTAACTCACCCAACTTGAATCACTACTTTTCTTTGCAAACAGGAGAGAGTAAAAACAAAACAGCCTGTTAGTTAATTCACATCCACAAATCCATAAATTTTTCTCATATAATTAATATAATGTTTCATTTCGTCACCTGGATAAGGTCAAGCCTAATGCTGGCCTAAGCAGTGTTTTATTTCTATTTTGATTTACAGCGGTAGCGTTGAAAAATGTGTTTCAGCTCCAAGACACCTATTTTACTAAATGCCATCTTAACTATTAACACATAATAATATTAGATAATAAATTGTTTTGTATATATGAAATATTATTACCCTTCACAGGGTTAGTACAATCGCCAAATGGTCGGCATACAGAGTCATCGGGGCGCATTTTTTGCAAATTGCTCGCAAAGAAAAGAATGGTTTTACGATGTGGTGCATGGGCCATAATATGTTTTAAAATAATGCTCGTACACATAATAATAAAAATAACCATACTAATTAATTAAAAAATTAAACTAACCGAATGTACCAAAGTAGCAAACAAAGTGAGAGCCCGAGCGAAAAAGAAACTCAATAAAGTCAATTGCGTTCTATTTCCCGCACACTGAAAATGTGCGAACGGTAGCGCCGTAAGCGGCAAGTATCCCACACTCACACCTTCCAATGACTTCAGTGCTAAACTGCTTTTCAAGGATAGTTCCTCCGTTCGCACGTGCTACTCGCCTAACGTTCTACTCCTTGCATCCTGGTTAATAAAGTCACCAACCAAATAAAGTAATAATTGACTTACACGTAATAAATTTCGTATTTTATACTATTACAGTTTCGTATTACGTGTTTGAGATCTTATTTTACCTGTTATATCCTATTTTTTTTTTTTATTTCCCTTGGGGTGTCACGTGCACCAATGGACGAGCCGCCACTGAGTGTTGTAGTGTTTGTGTAGATTTCGAACGCTTACCGAGATTAGAGTCGTCAAAAGGATCGTGACCTCCATTCATCCACCAGATTACCAATCGGTTATCAGATGACATGGGTGGTAACTAAACGTTCAGTGTATCTTCGCAATTGACATGTTGATTCTGTCACAGCAATTAAACGCTAAAAACTAATAAAATTTTCAATTATTTATTTTATTTTCATAATTTATCAAAATTGGTTTTTTTTTCCTTATTTTTTAAGCATTTTCTCAACTTTTCGACTTCGCCTTACATATACAAGATAAATGGACGCTTTTGTTAAATTAATACATAGAAATCAGAGTTATAAGCGCAGTAAAGATAGAACAATGGTTTGTTCGACTTACGTTTTCCACGTACTTGGCCGTCTGAATTTTATATCCTTGACGAAATTCGTCTTAAACCATTCTAATAAAATTTCTAAGCTTAATCATCGAATTAGTCTGTCAAATAAACCATTGTTCTAAGTTGTTTACGCTCCTACTGTTGGCTTGTGTTTATTAATTGGTTTCTATGCGTTTTTTGCGGTGAAATCCTTGAAATCGTTTAAGGGTACATTGTCTTCATGGTTATCTGTCTAAAAGTGCTACATTTGTATTGATTTGTCTCTTTTCCCCCTCTTTAACTTTTTAATTCTATTTTACTTGAATGTGACCCCTCTCATGCTCTTATACATCTAGCAATTGTAAAGCGCATGTGCGAACAGATGTGTGATAGTTTAGCTGTCCCTTTTAGTTGACGGTCCCATACCAGGAGATCTAATGATTCTAGTGTAGTAGCGTACTGATAATCCCCGAAACCTCCTCAAGGCGGGGGCCCCTTTTATTTTCGTTTATTTTCCCTAAAATTTGTAAGTAAAAAAATAATATTATTATATTTTTTAGTTAATAAGGATTTTTTTTAATCTTTAGGTAAAATATAAAGTAAAATGAACGGTTTCCAACTGTGGCAAACTCATTACGCGTATTTACTTTAGCTGTTTTCATTGCCTTTAAAATTGAACTCAACATCCGAAAATTATAAAATCTGGACGAGTTTTGAAGCTATAGTATACGCTTTGCATCAGAATCTTACCTCACGAAACGGTGACTAATCGATATGTGTTCTGTTTAAAATATTGGAATGCATCGCCGGTAAATTTCTTATAGAAGACACAACACTATTACGTATGTATGTATTTACAAATTAATTAATTTTTGTAAAACAGGGCCCCCAGATTTTCCGTTACGCCACTGTTCCAGTACTAAGCCAAGCCATTTCCAAGATCAACACACGTACTAATCAGTAAGATATTGCACTCGAATAAATTGTGCAGTTAATTATTCTACGAAAGCTAAAGACAGACCAAGCAAACTCTGAGGAGTCCATGGAGTTATAAGCTGCATGAGTCTTAGTATAACCTTGGCACTAAATTTTGTTTTGATGGTTTTCTCCGATCGAAACAAAAGTCCAGGTTTTTAACAAAGAAATGCAACAAGATTAAACGCAAACGAATTAATATGCATGCCCAAGGAAACGTTGTTGTTTACGTAAACAAATCTGGCAACTCGGAAGCATTAGAATAAATGGACGGCCCTGTCGTATTTTACGTTTGTTTATATGGCGTGCGCCAACTAAGAAACACAGACGACGGGCAGTGGAAAATATTTGATTTATTTTTGAAACAAAGTTACCGAGAGCTTCTCTGGAAAATGAGAAGTAGCGAAACAGTTTTCTCTTGAGTTCCTTCATTTTCTCCCCCAAGAAATAGCAGTACGGAATATACGTATTATATTTGCAGATACAAGAAATAACAGTATGAAATAAACGTATTATATTTGCAGATACCAGCAATAACAGTATGGAATATACGTATCATATTTGCAGATAAAAGAAATATCAGTATGAAATATACGTATTATATTGCAGACACGAGAAATATCAGTATAGAATGTACGTATTATATTTGCATATACAAGAAATAACATTATAGAGTATACGTATTAGATATAAGAAATAATAGTACGGAATATACGTATTACGTTTGCAGATACAAGAAATAACAATACGGAATATACGTATTATATATACAGATACAGGAAATAACAGTATGGAATAAACGTATTATATTTGCAGTTACAAGAAACAACCGGCCCTGCGGTGGCGCAGTGTGGTAACGCGTTCTCCTATTGCGCGGCTAATCCGGGTTCGACTCCCAGCAGTGCAAAAAGAACGCTTACTCAGAGATCTCATAAAGATCGCACTGCTCACTGTAGTCCGGGGTTTGGTTCCCTAGGCCTTAAGAGGTTCGGATTCCTCGGAAAACAGTAGGTCCCGGCGCAGCATGACCACTGTAGTCTTTGAGCCATAAAACAAACAAACAAGAAACAACCGTATGGAATATACGTATTATGTTTGCAGACACAAAAAATACCAGTATGGAATATACGTATTATATTTACAGATAAAATAAATACATATACAATATACAGTCGAACCTCGTTAAGACCAACACGCTTAAGACGAATTACTTTTAATACGAACCGTTTTCTGAAGTTCCGTCAGAGTGTATAACATACTACCCTTTCCGGATAAGACGAATTACTGTTAATAGGAACAGATTTTCTGTTCCCCTTGGTGTTCGTCTTAACGAGGTTCGACTGTATATTCAAAATGAGTATTAAATAATAAATACTGCGAAGTAAATATGTACAAAATGCTCAGTAAAGACATACACAATACGTAGTAGCATATGCGTAATAAATTTACACAATACATCAAACACACAACGGTAATTATGAAAAATCACCCCATGAAAGAAATATAATGGAGATTTTGTAAGTATATTTGTCTTTTTTTGATTACGGTAATTCAAAATTAATTTGAGAAAATTTAAAAAATTAAAATTAAAAGGGCGCGAGGGGGTGAGTGGGTGGCTTTAAGGGGATACAAGCTGACAGAAATATCAAACAGTCCATTTTTAATTAAGATGGGGGTGGTATATAAGTGACAAAATGTGTTTAAAGCTTGTGAGAAAATGACGTTCAATGTTGATGAAAAATAACTCCATATGTTTCTACCACAAACTCGGCTAAAACCAAGTTCTAAAATGGTAAATACAATATTTCACTAAATTTCATTAAATATATAATTCTCTAAACCACATCAGCTTAGGACATTTTTTCAACAACAGGTTCGTCACTTCAAACCCCTTTATATCTACCACCCTGAATTAAAATTTCTTAATTTAGAAGAGTTCAGTTTAGAGGAGCATTTTGGGAGGGGGAAGGAGGTTTGTGGTAAAAGCACCTACACAGGATCGAGACCTATAGAGACATCAACGTAAATAGAAGGGTTCCTAAGGGGAAGTTACAGGCTTATAAGTGGAGTTACAGAGCTACGACTTCACATATTCATCTGTGTCAAAATTGCATCGCAGTGTGGGAAGTTATGACCGGATTCACACCCCCTGAGTATCAGGGCCGTAGCTAGGGGTAGCGCGGAAGGCCCAAGTCTGGTGCGCAGGCGAGGAAGGGCGCAAAATTGGCTGAAATAATACATAGGAGAGAATATGTTCGTAACTGGAGGCGCAATCTGAACGATTTTGCCAAGGGCGCTTGGTTATCTACTATGGTGCTGACTGCGTATGCTAGTGTCGAGAGATATCACAGAGTTTGTGAAATAAAATTTGTAAAGAGTTACGGTCTTTTACCATAGTTAGAGATTGTTCACAGCTACTTACGGTAAATGTGAAGAATTGACAAGGTTTCGTCAATTTCACAACGTTTCATCAATTTCACAAGGTTTCGTCAATTTTACAAGGTTTCGTCAATTTCACACGCTTTCGTCATCTTCAGCCTTCAATTTTAGCCGTACAGTGACGTAGAGATAGTGTATTCATTTATCATGCCCTCTCCACGAGCTTGATTCCAATGATGCCGTAGAACGCCTGCCCTTGTTATTGCCCATTGACGTCTGGGGTTTAGTTTCCTAGGCAAAAGAGGTTTGGACTCCTCGAGAAGCTGTAGGTTCCGACCCAACATGACCCTAGATCATGGGTGCCTCTATTAGTACTTCTGAGGGGGGGGGGGCTAAGAAAAATTATTACCTCTTTCTCAAAGCTGTAGAGAATTTTAGTGAATGTGCAAGATACCAAAACGCTACAAAAAAAATTGATATTGCTTGATAATTAGTAATGAGCTAAAAAGTACCTTATTTTAAAATGTGACTGTAAAAATTTTAAAATTAAATGCATAACAGAATCTGGCAAACCAAATTTTTAAACAGCTGGGGAGATCGAGCCCCCCTGCCCTCATATGGGCGTCCCTAGTTATCCATGCACAGAAAAATATAAACAATTCTAATTTTTATTAGGAATTAAAGTTAAAACGGCACAAGCGAGATTTTGGCAGTCTGTTAAAACAGTTTAAATTTACAATAAATCTTTAATATTTGACCTTATTATCTTGTCTATTTGATCTTATTGCCTTGCTCATTAGACCTTATGATCTTGTCTATTTGATCTTATTACCTTGCTCATTAGATTTTATTACCTTGTTTCTGTTTTTACGACGCAAGAACATCAAGGGTCCTGCTATGCCATGACCTATAGTATTTCAAGGACTCCAAATCTTCGTTGTCGAGGAAACAAACCGTGGGGAGGAAAAACGGCAAGCAATCGTCGGATATACTTTTACTTGATTCAGATGCATCAATATATAAACCTCAAAATTACGCACCAGATGCCTTATAAGAAATTTTATATTTGTTAAATAAATTTTCTTTGGTTTATTGCACTAGGTAGTGGGTTGCCAAAATTTTAACCACCAGGGGGCGCGGACCAGGTCCAGTTCATCACTAACTCTAACACATGCACCCTTTAAAAGCTAATCAAATGGAATGACGTCATAGCATTTTTTTCAGCAGGGGCCACATCTCGTGTTGGCCATAATTTGGTAAAAGGAATACGATCACCTGATAGAAATGTTCCTGCATTAATTCAATAAGCACTAGTGGCGTAACAATAGGGATGGGGCAGAGCCGACGAGAGGGGGCAGCAGGACCTGCAGCCCGTGGGCTCGAATGAAATCCAGGGGCCTGCGCTGGCAAGGATTTATGCTGTGGGGGGGTCCGGCCCAGAGATGGAAAGCCATGGGCTTGTCGAAGTGGTACCAGTCCCCACATTGGCTCGGCGCCTCTGGATGGTGGGTGGTAGCTAGTCCTAGAAAACAAAATTACAAAGGGACGCTGCATAAGTACAGGCTTGTGCCCTCTCAAATTGCTCATACTTTGGACTGAAAGCGCGCACTGCCCTGGGGCAGTAGACTAGCGGCTCAGTCCGTCCCTAACCATACGCGTATGCAGAAAGTTCGTAAGTGGGGTTAGAGGCTCAATTGGGGGTTACAACCTCATCAACACCCCCCTGCGTACGCCAATGTCCCTAATGCTATGTACAGGGTGTTGGAGCGGGCTATTCTCCCTCCCTTAGAAACCGAATCTAGTCAGTTACGCCACAGATAAGAACATATAAAAAAAAAGGAAAAGAAAAAAAAAAGAAAGTCAGTCTTTCTTTCTTTTTTTTTTTTAAATTATGAGAAATAATGTTTCATCCAAGTTGTTGATTGTTTTAAAATGCTTCTGTGGGTGCAGTTTTCTAAGCAATTAGCTATAAATCTACCTTCTTTAATTTGGTAAGTGTTAACGTCATATTTGAACGTTCAAAGTTTCTGAAACGATACCATCCATCATCGGTCTGAAAAATTCCATTTTTCTTGTAAAAAGTCCCTCTCCTAACGAACAGAATCGTTATCACGCCAGCGGGTTATTCAAGGGAGGAGTACTGACGACAGCAACACGCGTTTAATTTTCATCGGCGATTGGACAGCCCGGCGAAATTGATGTACTTTACGTTGTCAATAAAACGAGTACTTACGTCACGGGAACTTAGTACTTCCTGAACTGATAATGTACTGCTTACGCACTTTTTTTCAGTCTTCCTCGATACAGTACACCACAGTGTGATAAGCTCCACAAATTTATTTTCGAGCGAGACATCGCGTATCCAGTGCTACTGTACATGTCAACACCAACTACAGGATCAGTTTCAATAAATATACCTTTATAGTTGAATCTTGATAAGACAAACATACTTAGGAGGAATTACTTTTAATACGAACCGTTTTCTGAAGTCCCGTCAGATCCTTTTCGGATAAGACGAATTACTGTTAATATGAACAGATTTTCTGTTCCCCTTGGTGTTCGTCTTAATGAAGTTCAATTGCGTACTAATACAGTCGAACCTTGCTAAGGCGAATTACTTTTAGTACGAACCGTTTTCTGAAGTCCCGTCAGATTGCCTACAGAGTGTCCTTTCCGCATAAGACGAATTATTGTTAATACGAACAGATTTTCTGTTCCATTTGGTATTCGTCTAAACGAGGTTCGACTTTAATATAATAAATGTGGGCTGCAGTAGCCCAGTAGTAACGCGTTTACCCAGCCTGCCGTTAATCCAGGTTTGATTACCAACAGTAAACAATCAAAAAAATTACGCCTGCCAACTAAACTGCTTACTGCAATTTGGTTCCTTGCAGTGGCATAGGGAAAGGGGGGCCTCAGGGGGGCTCCAGCCCTCCCCCACTGGATATCAACGCACATTATTTTCTCTAAAGCCGCATCACATAACCATCTTGGAAGCCACTTGTTCCCCCTCCCCCATGAGTGAGAGAAAGAGCATCGCGCTCTCTCTCTCTCACCCAAGTATTTAGTATTGCAGCTCTCGGTTATTCTGAGCATCTATTTCTCCATGCTCCTTTGAGTTGTTCGCAATTTCTGTATTGCTGTTTACGTCCCTTTCTCTTTCCATGTCTCTGATCCATAAGCGAGTTTGATTCTTTTTTTTTTGTTTCAAATAGCTAGGGTCGCGTTGCTCCGTGACCTATAGTTTTCCGAGGAATCCACGACTCTTTTGCCCAGAGAACCAATTAGGAGAGTGCTTACGTCATCAGTGGCCCTGGGCGAAACATATTTTAGTGGTCCTTAAAAATATTTTAGTGGGTCCTTAAAAATATTTTAGCGACCTTCAAAAATATTTTAACGTAACACTGCGATTAAAAAAAAAAAAGAAAGAAAGAAAAGAAGAAAGAAAGACCGGGGTTTAACATTACAAAATAAAGAATAAAGTTCTTCACTGGTGCAAACGCCAAAGGTAAAGAGAAGATAATTAAAAATAGACATTTTTAAGAAAAATTAGCTAAGGATATATCAATCACTTGGCATTTCTTGGAGCCTAGGGAATTCAAATTCGAACTACGGTTCTTTCTTCGCACAGTTGGGATAACTGCACTCTGGGCTAAGGCGTTATCGTTGCTTAACCGCATGGCCAATCATGGTTTTAGATCGCCATTTTGCAGGTTTATCATGAGTGCAACATCGCTACTTTTGTTCGAGAGCTCCTTCAGCATGTCTTGGAGTTCTAGGGGGTCAGTTAGAAAAATAATGATGCCATTAGCAAAACGCAGATGATTATAGTACCAAATAGTATCCGGGAGAAAATTTAAATAAATCTAGTTAATATGAAAAAATATAATAGCAGAAGAAAAAATATGTTCTCGCATTATCAGTCATGACGAATAAAATTACGAAGACAATAATATAAAGATACAGCTATTACGTAGAAGTTGTATAGATACTAGCAGATATCATATTAATGTTTCAAGCATCATCATTTTACTTTGTGCTTCGCCTTTGCTGAACAGCGAGTATCTAAAACAGTTTTCTAATTCCAGACCCAGTGTTTGTTATGCCCTAACACTCCTAAACAGCTCCGAATAAGGTCGAATACTCTAGTCGCGAGGTGTCCACTATTCAAAGGCTTTACTGCATATGTACAATTAGATATATAGTATATAGAAATAGATATTTTAGATATTGTAGACAAAAAATAAACTTTTTGTGAGCTTCCAGAAGATACTTTTTTTTACAAGCGTTTTCCGTCCAGCTATTGGATGGCGAATTGTTGCCAAATAACTATTATTTAATCTTGTTGGTATTTTAAATTAATACTGTAAGAATTTCGAAAAATTGTGCTTGCAGAGAATTGGGGAATGTTCGAGTATCACATAAGCACCTTGTGGGGAGGGTTGCTGCTGTGCTTATTTTCTTATGTTAGCTAACGTTAATTTTTGCTTATTTGGGGGGAGGGGTATAAAATGGCCAAAATATTGCTTACGTAATACTTGAACGCTTCCTTGTGCTCGAAAATAATTGCTACTTAGAGAAGTTGACACAAAACGTGAGCCAGAAGTATGTAATCGCATTTTGTCAGCTTTTGCAGAGATGAATTCTTCTGAAATAACAAAAGGACGAGAAAACGATTTATTAGATATTAATGATATTAGAAGTTTATTTATTAATACTAGAGTTATTACATTAAGGATTAACAGCATTCAAGATCCAAGGAGGCTGTATAGCAACACTAACCTGAGTTAATTCAAAACGCTTATATAACTGAATTAAAACAAACTAAATTTAACTAAAATTAAGTCTCAAACAATTTAAATATTTATTCTGTTGCCAAACGGATTTAATGACTATCCGATTATGATAAATTAAATTAACTTTTAACGAGGGATCAAAAGTATTTAATTAGATTTAAACGGATAATTATAACGTTACAGTTTAAAGATGGACTTCAAATTGTTGATTACATATTCATCAGCGAATTTTAATAACACTTTTAATTAACACTGAAATTCAATTGATGAATGTTAATATTTGCTCACACAATTTTCTCCGCTGGACTGAATAAGTAACTGACTTCTCGGCTGTCGTAATTGTAGATAGATATACGCTCTAATTCTTTTCGCTTCATGATGAAAAATTAAATTATTAATATTAGATAATTCAATTATTAAGGTTTATTTAACGATTAGGATAAAATATTATTCGATAAAAGTAATTCATTTGGTTGGTACATTATAAAACACGTTAACAGAGATTACAAGAATGATTTTCATTTCCGAAGTGTTTAGGAAATGAAGCACCAAGTTTTTATGGATGCTGTATTTTTTATAAAAGACATATTTTATAAAATACACAATTCAAGCACAGCATTGAAGTAGATTTCATTTATCAGATTTAAAATACATCTCATTTCAGTGAAAACCATCTTTTTCTGTAATAATTTCGTTTACTTTCTGAGTGTAGGAATAATTATATAATTTCCATTTATTTTTTAAAGACATGTGAAGAACCATTATAAATGTCATTAAAATATGAAGAAAATGAACCGAATAGATATATTTCATAAAGGTATTTCCTTATAATAACGTCCTACATGAATTATACAAGGTGTGACCAATAAGTATGGTGAATAATGAAATAAGTTTTACATTGAGTAGGCTTGACATGGAAACTGTCACGATCCTTCAAAATAGACCTCGTCGTACACTATGCACCATTGACAACGTGTATACAAATCGTTGAAAGCTCTTGAAAACTCCTCCACTGGTACAGCTTTCAATTCCTGTGTCGCAGCAGCTTGAATGTGCATAATGTCTGTAAATCTTTGCCCTTTTAGAGCCACTTTAAGTTTAGGAAACATAAAGAAGTCCGGTGGTGACAGTCCTGGGGGAATACAATGCGTGCGACAGTTCAGTAACCCGATGTTGAGCCGGACATCGCTTTACAAGGGTAGCGGTATGCGGCCGTGCATTATCGTGCGAGAAAAACTAAGAGTTGAGTTGTTTCAGATGTGGCCACATAGGATGAATACGAGCCAAAAGTCGTTTGAGCACCTCTCAATAAAACTCACGGTTGATAGTTTGACCTGCAGGAAGAAATTCCTTGTGGATTATGCCTTGACATTCAAAACAAGTTATCAACAGTGTCTTTACCCTTCCTTGACTTTTCAAAACGAAATTTTCTTCTGCTTTGGGGAGTTGGGTCCGCACCACTCCATACTTTGGCGTTTTGTCTCCGGATCATACTGGAAACACCAGGTTTACTCGCCGGTTACGAAGGTTTTCACGAACTGGGCATTTTCGTCCTCCATGTCGATGAAGTCCCCACAACATTTCATTCGTTGCTGTTTTTGCTCCTCAGTTAAGTGATGAGGAACAAATCACGAACAAACTTTGCATTTTCTCAAATCCTGTGTCACGATTTTCCGAACAGTTTCCTCGAGGGTTATCCAATTCGTTTAACAACATTCCGATGGCTAATCACAGATCTCGCTGCAACAACATACTCTCTCCATGTTTGCCTCTGTTCTGTTGGTGGTGAGCCGCTTATTCCAATGCTCGTCTTCGACGCTTCCACGTCCATCATTAAACTTTTTAAACCACGCGTACACAGTCTTCAAGGTAACGGTTTCATCTCCATGCACCTGCTTCAGCATTGCATGACTTTCGCCTGCTGATTTACCCAATTTGTGCAGGAATTTCAAATTGACTCTCTGCTCCATGACACGCCACAAAACCATTTCACAGACAAAAGTCGATAATAAATATATCAAGACTCACAGACTCACAAAACTACGCACTACTTTTAACTGAATATTACGGAACACGACAAAGGTGCCTCTGATAATCGGGTTGTTCTTATTTTTGATTTGAGGGGTGATTCACCCTACTTATTGGTCACATCTTGTATAATATTAATACGTGCCATTAATTATACAATATTTATACATCCCATTAATTAAAGATTAATACCTTAACCTAATTATACTATATTAGTGCATTATATTCATCATATGGCCATTATATATCACATTAATTAAAATTATTTAGACACACATAACAATAATTAAAATTATTTAGACACACATAACATTAATTAAAATTATTTAGACACACATAACATTGATTAAATTATTTAGACACACATCACATTATTAAATTATTTAGACACACATCACATTAATTAAAATTATTTAGACACATCACATTAATTAAAATTATTTAGACACACACACATAACATTAATTAAAATTATTTAGACACACATTAACATTAAAATTATTTGAGCCTTTTATAACATTAATTAAAATTATTTGGAGCACACACATAACAATAATTAAAATTATTTAGACACACATAACATTAATTAAAATTATTTAGACACATAACATTAATTAAAATTATTTAGACACACATAACATTAATTAAAATTATTTGAACACACATAACAGTAATTAAAATTATTTAGACACATAGCATTGATTATGCATTATTAGAAATCAATGTGTCAAACTGTACAAAAGGCCATGGGCTTTAAAGCTCCTAACTGTAAACCACCACCTCCGTGAAAATGGTCACCATAGAATGATGGATGTATTATGCAATAACAATGAATCTTTTTAATGGTGCTTCGGTATATGTTTGAGAGGTATGGGTCGTGTCAGTGGCGTATTAAAGGGGGGCTCATGCCCCTTTGATACTGAAACACATTATTTTCTCATAGGACGCTGCATAAAATCTTCTTTAAAGGCGATTGAGCCCCATTAGCTACTTGAGCCTCTCCCATGAGTTTTGGATATTGGATCATATGAAAGATTTATTTACACTCTGAGTGCAGAAGATAGAAGAATATACTATGGTATCTCCGAAGTGGTGAGTGCTTTCGGGTTGACACGGACAATGGTTGCAAGTGTATGCCGGAAATATGAAAATTTCGGACAAACATTAGTGTGACATAAAAATGAGATGGGCACAGCTAACGCAGAGACGGGACCACGGACACCCGAACGGAGTAGTAATCAAGCACAGAAGGGGGAACATTGCTTCAGATATCACCTCAATTCAATGATGGTACTGCTCAAGCTTTCAGTCAAGGCTTTACTGCATTCCATGAGGTTTGGTAATGCAAATCATTTGGGTCAGAGAACATCATTATTGGACGGTAAATGACTTACACTACGTGGCTTGGTCAGACGAATCACGTTTTGATGTTTAACATGTTGGGATTTCAGTGTGTGTCCCAACAATAAAATAACAACGTTTCATACTGACAATATGAATTCGTATATATATAAAAATAATTATATAAAAATAATTATTAATGGCATTATATATTTTTTCACTTCTTTAATATAATAGCGAATAGAAAGAAGAAGGCAAAAGGTAAATAATTTACTTAACTATTATTAATTTATTCTACTGTTTCTCGAAGTTTAAAGAAAATTTATTATACCATAGCTTTTCGAACTTTTTGAGTATCGGAGCACGTTTTAGGAAAGAAATATTTGGCGGAACATTTTTCGGGTGCGAAATTTACCACAGAGCACTGACATCTCTTTTGTGCCAGAGGAACGTATATGCGTTTTTTGGGTGCTTTTACCCCACTTGAAATTTTGAAGTCGTCAGTCAATATTTTACGATGTTTTGCGGAGCACTAAGTACTTTTCGGAGCACAGTTTGGAAACCCTTGTATTAGGTAACCGAAAACTTTCAGTCGTTTTTCATATAAAAATTAAAAAAATATAGAATAATTTCAAAAATAATTTTATTCGTCAAATTAGGTACCATCACATTTGTGACAACCTTTCCTTAACGATTCTAGCTTATGTATGCAGTTTCGGTAAAATTATACACTCCTTTGAAAAAAAAAAAAGTTTTTTTAAATTAAAGTTTTGGTTGAAACATTAGTTCGTGCTTCGTAGTTGGAAACGAATGATAGAGCTCAAAGACTTTAGTTAATCGCTCCTTCGTATTTCCCGTCCACGTAGCTAAAACCTTCTTGTTCCAGACGAATTGCTGCTTTAATTGAAATCATAAAAAGAGACTAAAACTCACGGTATTTTAACGCAATTTTTATTTTGCTTAAATGCTCTTTAAGAGTTCGGACTCGTCTCGCATCAAAAATAGGTAATTATGCATTTACTTCCCTTAAAACCGAAAACTAGTACTTTGGGTTTCATTAAAAAGATAGACAAAATTCTCAGAAATCTTCTCAGTTGGTGAGACTAGCATTCATCTTTAATTTTGGCGAGGTTTTTGCTAATTGCGTTAGACTAATTTGCATACTTTTCAAGATTCAACTCTTAAGAGGAAAATTCAGAGTAGTTGAAGAACTTTTAAATTCTATCTTTCAAAATGGTCTCAACAGATTTACATTCCCACCGAAAACTACTTAGCTAAGCTTACCCAGTGTTGAAATTCATTTTTAAAAAAAAAAACCCCAAGAATTAGTTCATATTTTGTTACTGTCTCCAATTAGAAGCTTTCGCTTTCTCGCACTCTCCAAATTGATGCATTCCAATTCCCGGAAAATGTTGGTATGTTTACAGTTATCTATCGCTATTGAAATCAATTTAAATCTTCCTGGTTTTAATACTTATATACACTGTTCACCCGGAGAGCTTTAGTGCTAAACGTAGACGACAAGGATTACAATAGGATTGGGCCATTTCTACCATTAGATCAGAGTAGGCGACCACCTAAGGCGTAAAAAATTAATTTTAAATCAAACAAAGAAAAAATTGAGCAAATGAGGAGAAAAAATGAAAAAGAGGAAAAATTAAAACATATAATTGTTTTCAAAAGCATACGGAAGGATCACTTAATTAGTCTTTACTTTGAGGAAAGTAAAATTCTTCTATGGGTTTCATTGTTTAATTTTGCACAAAAGTTTTTTTACATCCAATATATTTAAACCTTCTAGCTCTGATAATTCAACGTTGTCTTTTGAAATATTACTCCGTCAATATTTTAGTTTTCAAAACTATAATATGTTGGATTTTAGGGGACGCATACCCCCTTTCGGCTTAAAGAAAAAATTTTTTTCATTTTTTTTAAATGAAAGACCAACCATTTCTAAAAATGTTGATACCAACCTCGTACTTAAAATCGAAGTAGAACCCCAGTTATAAATAAATTACGGAAATAGTAATTTCGAAAATCGCTGTTAAAAGGATGCTGAAACGCAATGTTTAGTGTTTTCACGTTTAGCACTTAAAAAATAAAGAATTTTAAATGGGGAAAAGTGGCAGCACGTACTCACTCGCACATGCTAATTTAGGAGTGGCAGCACGGCGAAAGCAGTAAACTACTTTACTCGTCTTATATTTTGTAAACAAATACTGCTTATCGTTTTGAATGCAGGAGTGTTTGCATGCTGTGCTATTTCAAGTTTTATTTTATGTTTGTTTTTCAACCGATTTAATAATTTTTTTAAATCATTATGAATATGTTAAAAAATAATATTAATAATAAAGAAATGAGTTTCTAGTGTTCGACCTAAAATGTGGAAATTCCAAGGCAATATGTACATAAGAAATGTTGAAATGCCGTCCAGTAAAAAATGGGAAATGGTCTAAGAGAAAATTAAATCTTCTGCCGATGAGACCTTCCCAGGATATCGAATTATAAAGATTTGATGTTTGAAACCTTGGAACAATTCATTTCGTGTAAAACTTGAGGTGGTGGATGTATTAAGTTTACTGAAGAAAATGTAAGTGGATTGTCACTGAAATTTATATTGAACTGTTGTGCTTGTGGACCTATAGCTTGTATCCAAAGTTAAAATCTATTGGTTTTAAAAACAATGTAGCAGAAATAAACCTTCGTTTCTTGTATGCCATAAGATTCGTGGGCCAGGGATTATCTGGGATGAACATGTTTTGTGCAGTCATGGATTTACTACTACCTTCAAATGCTGAAGCTTCTTACAACAAACATGTTAAATATCTTGATATGGTCAAGTCTGAGGTTATGAAAAATTCAGCGAAGAAATCTGCGAAAGATGAAGTTATTCTTACTGGATCCTGGGATATAATAGTGAGGACGGAACTTAGAAGTATACTTTTTTATCAACAACACGTATAGCGGATGGAGATAAAAGTAATCGACAAAGAAGTTACGTCCTAATTTTATAAAAAGTGTGATTCATTCGACATTGTGTACGTACAGTGATTGGAGATAAAAGTGTAAAAGTAATCGACAAAGAAGTTATGTCCTCATTTTGTAAAAAGTGAAATTCGTGTGTGGAAGTTCATCAAGGCTGGAAAACTTTGCACCGAAAAGAATGCGAAAAAATCAAAATGCTTCAGCTGACAGTATGGAAGTTGTCGGAATGTATCCAATATTCAAGTGTTCAGAGAAGTCGCAAAAAGCTAAATATATGTCAGATATAGCGGATGCAAAAACATTTTTGTCGATAAAGGAATTACTCCATGTGTGTGAATATTAAAAAAAAAAAAAAAACGAATATGTTGACCATATTCAAAAAAGAACAAGAGCTAGGTTACAAAAAGTTAAGCAAAATATTATGGGCAAGAAATTGGAGGGCGCCAAAACTTTTGATGGTAAAGGTAGATTAACCGATAAAGAAACAAACATGGCATATATTATGATAATCCCAGAACAGAACACAGCGATAAAATTTAAATAACATACGCAAAGCAATATGGGCTCTGTTTCTCCATACAGGAGCTAATGACAACAGCCTAACACGTAAGTTTTGTCCTTTTAAAGGAAACGAATCATGGTATGGTTACTGATATGCTACTATTGCGGAAAATAAACCATCTTCGCATCATCAGAATTTTTCACCCAAATCAGTCATGAAGAGAATAAAACCAATTTCAAATGACCTTTCTCATCCCAAATTGTTATCTTGTTGTTTAGGGGTGGGAAAGTACAGTATCCAAATGAATCGTTGAATTTATTGATTTGGAAGTTCTGCCTGAAGTCATCTGGTTCAGGTAGGCGAATCGTAAACACGGCTACCAGTGAAGCAGTTATGCAATTTAATGCGGGTGGAAAAGGGCGTTTGTTCACAATAGGAGCGTGTGGAATTAGTTAATCCTGATTTATATGCTGCACATGCCACGAAAATAATGGACGAAAAGTGAATATCATATTCTGTTCATCGTACCAAAAGTGCTATAAAAACTTGTCGTCAGGTGAAAAGTCAACAGAAGTTACAGAAAAATAAGACTACAGCATCTAAAAGTGGTCCCACATACTCTGCTGGGGCATTCTAAACGGATTTATGAAGGTGTGTTATTCCATATAGATAATAACTTCAAAGTTGGCTAAAATTTGTTTGTCAAACGTGTTTCTCTCAAGACTATATTTCATTCTTGCTCACAAGATATTTACAAAATCATTTGAGCTATTGCAATGAAATTTGTCATGCTCTTGTAATGATACATGATCAACAAAGTGATGAAAATGTAAGGAATTAAACATTTTTATATATATTAAAAAAATAATGGACAAAAAACAAATATCGTATTTGGATCGCCGCTCCAAGACCGCTGCGAAAACTTATAATTAGGTGGAAAGCTAACAGAAGTTGCAAAAAATTAAAATTATAACATCCAATGAAGGTTCCACATACTCTACTGTTGTATTCTAAACAGGTTTATGAAGGTAGGTTGATACTAATAGATAATAACTCCAATGTTAAAAAATATTTTTCTTTAAACGCGTTTTTCTCAAAACAGTAAATTTTATCCTTGCGCGCAAGATATTTAAAAAACTTTTTACACTAGTATAATAAAAATTAGCACACTCTTGTAGCCATGCATAATTAATAAAATGACGAAAAAGATAAGAGATTAAATAATATTTTTATCTAGATGCATTTTAATATTTGAAAAAATGGCACATTTTTATTTTTTATTGTTTTTCTTCATTTTATTTCTTATTGTTTCTATTTTCTCAAGATTTTTCGTTAATTGAAAGCTGTATTCATTATTTATCATTTAGCACATTACTTTTGGTAATTAGATAATAACAACCAATTATATTATGCGCGCAAAATGGTATTAAAAATTTTAACGAGCAAAATCTAGTATAATATTTTGATTTATTATAAAAAAATAGCAATATGTAAATACATTTTGTTAATGATTTTAGTAAGTGCATAATATAACAATCTTGCGTATAAATTTTTATTTCAGGTTATGTGTTATTTTAAAAGTTATAGAACGTTAAACTTCAGATTATCAGAAGGCATTTCGTAACACTTAAGGGATATGTGCCCCCTTAAAATAATCTTTAAATTGGAAGCAAGACGTGTTGCTTTATTCTAAATATGCTGAAACACGTTAAAGAAACGGTTTTTTTTTTTCTCTTTACTAAATGGTGTTATAAAGGACTTCGCGTATGAGGCATATCAAATGTTAACGGGAACTCCTGGTAGAGTGAACTAACTACGCCAGAGAGAGAAAATGCGGGTCCCTCTCTCAGGATCAGCGAATATTTTGCCCGCTGATCACGTTTGAAATTCCCTCTTTAGAAGAGCATCTCTTCCGTCCAATTCTGCGAACTTTCATTCGATTTAGCATCAAACCTAGCTCAGCTTTTCGTTAAGTACTGCTTCCCCAGAGAACGGCCTCTCTACGAGGAAAGTAGCTTAAATGCTGAGCTTCTTATATCAGGAGGTAATGTTCATCTGAACCTATAATCGGCGTTTATGGAATGACAGTAGTGGCGATATTTGGCATTTAAAATTCAATTACGCAGTAAGCGCTTCGATTTTTTAGTGGTTACGGTCTGAGGAAGAAATAATTAATTGCCGCTTTGCTTGTTAGACGACGTCTAAATTATTTCGATTTAAAGGAGCTTGAACATTTGACGCTGCCAGCCATGCTTTGTACATTTGTTCACTGGCATAGGAAACGGGGGAGGTTCTCGGGGCTAGCCCCTCATTGGATATAATTCTTTAACGCTACATGACATAAGCGTCTTAAAAGTTACTCAAGCTCTGCCCTCTGTCATTTTTAAATTGCTACGTCATTGTATATTTGTTTTATTGATTTTTCTATTAAATTTTCAGGGAAAATGTAAGGAGGTATTACTGCTCTCGCACGTTGCTCTAATTTTCTTTTAAGATCACAGTAATTCAATTATCTCGGGGAATAGTGGCTAAACGCAGGTTCTCTCGTCTAAAATATGCGCGTTTCTCAGACAATGCTTCGCGGTTCAAGGGTCACCCACATATTACAACTGGAGTGCAGACTGTCCGTGCCGTTTCCGAAGGACCGCATCACTCCTTTATTTATACGCGGTAGGCAAACAACCAGCTTCAATGTGACTTGTAATGTTAACGGATACTTTTAAGGATAAAAAATAAAGGAGCTATTTCATTTTAAGTTAATGTAAAGCAAAGAAATAACGCAGGACTTTTGGTGAAAATGTCTTTTATTTTCAAATTGTGTTAAGAAGTAAGAATAATTTGGATTTTAGTTGAGAACTATATACTCAGTTAACAGACCGATATTCAACGCTTATTTTTGTGTTTTTCTACAAATTTATAAATTAATGATCATTAGTGTATGCTTTAGTTAATTAACCTTCAAAGATTAGTTAGTTTAGAAAGTGATAAAAATATTCTACGGCACACACATATAGTATATAAAAGTCGAACTTATAATTTTCGAATTTAAAAAGTATATATATATATATGGCCTGCAAAAGGGTTGCTGGTATCTAACTGGAAGGAGACCCACACGCTGAACGTATGTGACGATGTGTGGAACCGGCCAGGCCAGTAACCTAGTGTCCTACCCCGCCTTCAAGTGGTGCAGGCTGAGCTTTCTATTTATGTGGCAAATTAATATTTGCTGCACGGATAGAAAGGCGGAAGGGGAGGGCTAATTCACCAACCCGTCTAGCCAGCGTGGTGAAATTATGGCTAATTCCTCCATTATGTTGACACACCAGAAACCATGGCCCCTAGTCTCCAGGTGCTGGAGTGCTCCTGATCAAGGCAGCGGTCAGTGTGGCATGAAAGCAGGGGGTGCTAAGAATCACTGGAATGGCCCAGGCTGCCGTTTGTTATTGACCTTGGCAACGTATAATGGACGATCCCTTGCTTCTGAAGCAAAACTTCAGGAATTGGAAGAGGAACTAGACAAGATCAAATGGGACATTGTAGGACTCAGTGAAGTTAGAAGAAAAGGTGAAGAGTTGGTGGAACTTAAAAGTGGACATTTGTTTTATTATAGAGGAACGGAAACTGGAAGAACAAGTGGTGTTGGCTTCTTAATCAACAAAAGAATTAAAGACTGTCTTCTGGAAGTTGAAAGTACATCAGATCGAGCAGCGAGGCTCGTTGTTCAACTAACCCAGCGATACCAACTTCAAATAGTACAGGTATATGCACCAACATCAAGCCATACCGACGAAGAGGTTGAAGAATTTTATGAAGAAATCAAAGAGTTACACACCAAAGGGAAACAACATATCAAGCTCATCATGGGGGATTTCAATGCAAGAATTGGACAACAGGAACAAGGAGAGACATCGGTTGGTAAATACGGATATGGGGAAAGGAATGAACGTGGCGATCAACTCATCGAATTTGCAGAAGCTGAAAACCTTAGCATCATGAATTCATTTTTTAAGAAGAAACCGCAAAGAAAATGGACATGGAAACACCCAAATGGGGGAACTAGTGAAATTGACTATATCCTGGCAAACAAGAAATCAATTATTGAAGATTGCAGTGTACTGAACAGATTTAATACTGGAAGTGATCATCGAATGGTGAGATGTAAAGTGCACTTAAATACTAAATTAGAACGACAGAAGCTCATTAGGAAACAAGTAAGTAAGAGGGTGGATTTAAAGAAATTAAAAGAAAATACCGAGGCATTCAAGTTGGAATTAAAAAATCGCTTTTCTGCACTGGAAGGACTTATTGATGAAAGTGATATCTCAGAAGCAAATGAAAACATTGTTAAGACAATAGTTGAAACTGCTGGGGAAATTGGTGGTGTAACCTGTAAAAAGCACAATAGCAAATTATCTGAGAAGACGAAACAGCTCATGAAAAGGCGAAGAGATATGAAGGTGGACAATCGAAATACCAGTTCCAGGATTGAGTACATAGAACTTTGTAAAACTCTGCGCAAAAGCATGAAAGAAGACATAAGAAAATTCAATTGTGAGTTAGTAAGGAAGGCCATTGAAAATAACAAGAGCCTTAGGGTTGTTAAAGGAAGTTTGTCTGTTGGGAAGAAACACATCATTGCATTAAAAGGAGAGGATGGCACCGTAACAAGAAATAGGGAAGAAATACTTAGAAGAGTTGAAGAATTCTACAAAAAACTATATGAAAGTAACAGTGGATTAAACGAAGACACTGAAATAGTCGAAGGAACAGCTCCTAAAATCTTAAAAGAAGAAGTTTCATTTGCAATAAAAAGTATGAAGAAAGGAAGAGCCCCTGGCGATGATGGTATTACATTAGATATCCTAAAAGAAGCTGGAGAATATGTAGAAGACATACTTGCAAAATTCTTTACCAAATGTCTTAACAGCGGTAACATACCAAACCAATGGGATTCTGCAACAGTAATTCTTTTGCATAAAAAAGGTGATAAAGAGGATTTGAAAAATTACCGACCAATTAGCTTGTTACCTGCTATTTATAAAATCTTCACAAAAGTGCTAACACATCGCCTGCAGAAAAAATTAGATGCAGCTCAACCAAGAGAACAAGCTGGATTTCGAAGTGGATTCAGTACAGTGGACCATATTCAAGTATTAAGAGAATTAATTGAAAGAACACATGAATATGAACTTCCATTGTGTGTTGCATTTATTGACTATGAGAAGGCCTTTGACTCTATTAAAACATCAGCAGTCATCAACTCTTTAAGATCAACAGACATTGAGGATGTGTACATTGACATGGTGAAACGTGTGTATAAAAATGCAAGTGCAAAATTTCGGTTACATAAAGATACCAAAACTATCAAACTTGGCAAAGGGGTGAGGCAGGGAGATACCATTTCTCCAAAACTTTTTACTTCAGCTTTACAGATGATTTTTCAGCTGATAAATTGGAATAACAAGGGAATAAAAATAAATGGTGAATATTTAAATCATTTGCGGTTTGCTGATGACATTGTTATTTTTTCAACGAACCCATCAGAACTCCAAGACATGGTACAGGAGCTCTCAACTAGAAGTAAAGAAGTTGGACTCAAGATGAACCTACAAAAAACTAAGATCATGTTCAATAATTTTGTAGAGGAAACAAAAATACAAGTTGACAACATTGAGCTAGAAATTGCTGATTCATATATTTACCTTGGCCAGCTGATTTCAATGGATGGCAACATTATGAAAGAACTCAACAGACGTATTAAACTTGGCTGGAGTGCATTTGGAAGAAACAGTTTTATCCTGAAGGGGAAATTGCCTTTGTGTCTAAAAAGAAAGGTCTTCAACCAGTGTGTATTGCCAGTCCTCTCTTATGGATCAGAGACATGGAGTCTAACAGTTGGAGCAATACGAAAGTTACAGACAACGCAAAGGAGCATGGAGAGGTGCATGCTTGGAATAACTAGGAGAGATCGAAAAAGAAACACTTGGGTGAGAGAGCAAACTAGAGTAGAGGACATCATTGTTAAAGTAAAAGGGCTGAAATGGCGATGGGCTGGGCATATTGCAAGAAGAACTGATCAACGATGGACAACAGAAATTCTGAACTGGATTCCAAGAGACCACCGAAGACCTAGAAAACGTCCTCAAACTAGATGGGTGGATGAAATAAGAAAACAGGTTGGGGTGACGTGGAAGCGAATTGCTCAGGATAGACTTGTGTGGAAAGCATTTGGAGAGACCTTCATCCAGCAGTGGATAGATAATGGTTGAATATGATGATGATGATGATGATATATATAGAGAGAGAGAGAGAAACTTTAAATCTAATGGAAAAGCGAATGTCTTGGGAGAACACAGGAATAATGGCTAACAAAGTGGAGTATGTGGAAATTTGCGAGACGATAAGGAAACATATCCGGAAAGAAACTCGTAAATTCAATACAAAGTTGGTACAAAAAACAATTGAAGAAAATAAAGGCATCAAAAATGCAAAACGCAGGCTTATAAATGGAAAAAAAGCAAATATTTGCCTTAAAACGTAATGACGGCTCAGTATGCAGAACACGCCAGGAAATGCTTAAGAGGGTAAAAGAATTCTACACAGACCTCTATAAAAGTAACGATCAGCAAAATCTGCCAACAATTGTAGTTACAGAAGAAATGCCGGATGTTTTAGTATCAGAGGTAACAGATGCCATACGATCAATGAAAAATGGGAAATCCACAGGAAAAGATGGCATTTCTGCTGAAATGTTAAAAGCTGGGTGTAAAACGCTTCACAAAATATTGGCAAATCTCTTCTCAAAATGTCTTAAGGAACAAAAAATTCCTAATGCATGGAAAAATGGCGATGTTATTCTTTTGCATAACAAAGGAGCTCAAGATGATCTTAAAAACTATCGACCAATTAGCCTTCTCCCTGTTATGTACACAGTTTTTTAGCAAAATCACTGCAAATAGAATTTATAGAACATTAAACTATGCCAAACCTCTAGAACAAGTAGAGTTTAAAAGTGGCTATAGTACGATTGACCACATTCAGGTTCTTCAGAGAATAATAGAAAGACACAATGAATACACTTTACCACTATGCATTGCCTTCATCGACTACGAAAAAGCTTTTGACTCAATTTTCAAACCATATATTTTAAATGCACTAGGTAACCAAGGTGTGAACCCAGCTTATGTTAGCTTACTCCAGTCCATATTTTATAAAGCAAAGCGACTATATCTATAAACATATACAAAGTTGTAATTAACCTAGGGAAAGGTGTACGACACGGAGATACAATCTAACTCATACTATTTTTAGCTTGCCTTGAGGAAGTTTTTCGTAAATTAGACTGGGATCAAAAAGGCTTAAAAATCAACGGAGCTTATTTAAACCATCTAAGATTCTCCGACGACATCATGCTTTCTGCAAAAGATCCAGAAGAGCTACAAAGACTCATTGAAGATCTAAGAACGAAAGAAGAAACATCTGGCTTAAAAATCAACTTGAAGAAAAGCATGATCATGTTTAATAAGTTTATACAAACTAAGAAAATCTTTGTTTTGGGAGAAGAAATACAGCAAGCTGAAAATTATATGTACCTAGGTCAACGAATTACGATGAAAGGCGACATAAATCAAGAGATCGAACGTCGTATCAAGCTTAGCTGGCAAGCATTCTACCAGCTACAAATAATTTTTAAAAAAAAGCTCCCTATTTCTTTACAGAGGAAAGTTTTCGATCAATGCATCCTACCTGTTCTGACTTATGGTTGTGAGACATGGACATTAACTGCCAAAGGTATCCAAAAGTTACGAGTGGTACAAAGGAACATGGAACGGCAGATGCTTGGTACCACGCGAAGAGATCGAACAGCTCAAAGGCATTCATGCAGGCCAGGCACGGTGGCTGACAGTGGTTTTGGGGGTTTCGTCGAACGGTTTTTTGGCGTTTCAGAAACATTGTCTTGCAGATCTTATATATTGTGTCCGGCATGCGTGTATAACTGTTCCCTTGAAAAAGATTGTACATGCATGCATAGATGCAATATATTGTCATATAATTTCAATCTTCACTCTCGTCACTAGCCCGTTATTATTAATCGTAAAATTGTCTATTCATTTATACTTTCACTACACAGGAATGTATATTTTGTAACTGTGGTATGATGTACATACATTTACACCTATATTGTATATACACATTTTAGTGCATAGGCCTT
The DNA here is from genome assembly GCA_006491805.2 of Dysdera silvatica. NCBI lineage: Eukaryota > Metazoa > Arthropoda > Arachnida > Araneae > Dysderidae > Dysdera > Dysdera silvatica. The sequence goes on along the minus strand of QLNU02003225.1, from coordinate 27,233,201 downwards.
TATTATTTTATTTTATATAGTATGCAGATGTGGCTGTGTGAATATTGGTATTCCGCATATATTTGCACCTACTTATTAATAATTTTCATTTACTCGCTTGATTTTCTACATTTTGATTTATATTTATGTTTACATTATCTACTATTTCCTATTTATATATTTTTATCATATTGATTGCTGCTGCTTCATGCGCGCTCTTCATTGATAAACTTGTTTGTATTTTTATTTTATTGTTTACTATTGTTTTTTATTTGCTTTTATTTCTCACCAATCTATTTGCTTGATTTTCTACATTTTCATTTATATTTACATTATCTACTATTTTCCCATTTATATATATATATATACACACTCGTACACATAGTATATGGAGTTGTAGTTCTGTTACATCCCCATGCGAACTTCCTATGTACGCCTATGTAGTCGTGTAATCTTTTATATTACTTTATTATGCACAATTAATTATTGTTATTAAAGAGAAGGACTAACTAATTTTTCTCAATTAGATTATATTCGAAGGAATTTGGGGAGACGGTAGGGTTGGCGTCATTGCCTTGGATGACATTAGTTTCTTTGATGGTGATTGCTCTTGTAAGTAAAATGTAACTGCTCTTCTAGACTAGTTACAATATGATACATAGAAATTTAAAGAAAATTTTGAAAATACAGTGAAACCCCTCATTAGCGTTCACTCTCCAGACAGAAAAATTTGGCCATAAAAGAGGGGATGACCGTAAAAGGTGGGGTGGGGGCATTCTGAAGTAGGTGAAATATATTTCAATCATTTAAATACTTCATTTCGAATTTCGTGTATTTTTGAGCATATAAGACAAGTTTAAGATAACAAACGTAAGCATTTATTGAATGTAACAAGTAGATTTACAACAAAGCGTTAAATATTAAAATTTACCTACCATAGTAGAAAAATTTATCAATAGCTGTTTCGTGGGTTCTACCCACCAGTCCTTTTTCTTCAAAATGTATTTTTAATTGCGAGATAATATCCACCGTTTTTACGTAGTTCCACTTACAGGAGCAGGGTGATAGTCGAGTAAACGACAATAATAAATTTGAACTGTGATAGTTTTGTGTTGATAATTGTTTATTAGTTTCGCCCAGTGTATCACTATATGATTTATTTATTATCAAAGTCTTTATTAAGTTTTAGTCATTTTTGAAAAAATTTTGATATCAAAACTGCAAAATTAAATATGAAATTTCAGAATTTCGTTTTCCCACCTATCTGCCTTGTGGATCTGGACATTCCTTCGCTGCCGGATTCCTCTTGTTTGGTCTGTAAAAACTGAAGTGTTTGCCAAGGTTCCCGGGTGTGTACACATCTTTTTTGCTCTTTTTCAAGAATTCGAACGTTTTGGCGATTTTGACATTCAAGCATTTTAAGAATTAATATAATATAGGAAATTCGTTCTTGTGAGCAAAGCAATTTTTTACATTATATGACAAGAGAATTTAAAAGTATGATTGTATTATTATATTATAAACGATCAACGAAAGGCGAAAAGAAAACGAAAAGTTTGCAAGTGGGAAGACACGTTGATCCAGAGCAGCCAGAGACCAAACGGCTTAAATTTAAAATTGAAAGATAGGCCTGATTTGCCATCTTCAGTGTTTGATGGATGGTTGTTTGGATGGCGACTGTATGATTTGTGTTGGGAAGACACCGGCAACATGTGTATGGAGTTGGGCTAGCATTGTGGACTATATCTCGTGTGTGGACTGCGAACATCGTGATCTTCAATACTGGATTCTTCTTCAATATTTGTTTGGTTCATTATTTTCATTTGAATTCGAAAGGACGCCAAATTCTTCTTTTGTTGAATATTATCACGAGACTGAAGTGAAATTTTTCAGAAACTAACTAGCCATTTGTCGAAGAAAAGTTTTTACGCAAGAGTTTTACATCATAGTCCAGTACTGATAGCTCGAAACTTTAAATAATTGAATCTATTTTTGTTTCCCGATAGTTTTTGTTCTGTGCATAGAATAGTACAATATCTTGACTACCATTTATGATTGTATATATATCTTATCCGTTACATTATCTATTTTAATTAATGTTACCTCTTATTGTACTTCGCTTATGTAATGTGACTAAAGCTTTAATTTGATGCGTTCACCAGCGGCGGTTGTCGGATTGGATGGCAGCGGGGTTGTCAGGCCTTCTCTTGGCCTTTTTCTGCTGTCTCCCTCCTCGGGTGTCACGTGCCGAACTCGTGGAAAGTAAAATATTATAATTTGAATTGGCGAATCTGAGTCAATTGCTACTCTTTGTTAATGGGGGGGAAAATTCTCCTTAGCTCTTATCTTGCTTATCCTTAGTTTACTGTTGTGAGAAACGCCGTGGAGGTCGAAGTTTAATTTTGTTCGTACTTTGTCCACGCGAATTTTGTCCGTCAAAGTTCACATTTTGTCCCAAACAGGGGTTAGGTCTAATGGAATGAATCATGAAAACTGTATCCGTATCCCTATCTGAGGGTGACCGCTAAGCAAGGGTTTGAAATACATTATTGTAAATCAGTTTCTGCCGGGGAATTTTTACTGACCGTAAAAGTGGGGTGACCGTATCTGAATGGTGTCCGTTAAGAGGGGTTTCACTGTATTTTAAATATAAAATTTTATGTATACAAACATTCCCTACTAATGCGTTTTCTAAAGGTTAACATTTAAAATCCTTATTTCGAATTATTCTACTGATGTTAAATGATGATACTAACTAATGTTAATCAATATGTTTATAATACATGTATAAATTACTCATATTGTATTTCTCTAATTAACAGAAATGGAAACAAACATTATCAAATAAAAATTCATGTTATTCTTATCAAAAAGTATGCATAATTCAGCTTAAATCAAAATAACTGATGACTCGTTTTGGTTAGTAATAAGCAATTCAGAAACATGAATCCTCCTTTTAATAACTGTTGACTAATATTGTAAGCGTTTTAGGGAAATTGAATTAATATAACAGCATATCGACAGTCTTCGCGTTTTTATAATAAAAAAAGGATTATAATGAAGGCGCAGAAACGGAAATTATTTATTAAACAATAATTTCTTTGACGTTGATTTGGTTTAAAAAATCAATCCAAACTTTTATTTCAAAACTCGTTTATAGTGAGGCTTTGTATGTCCTCACAGAGGGGAGGATGATCGGTCGCCTGTAGCTCAGTTGGAAGAGCACTTGTCCGGATACCAACAGATCGTGGGTTCGGTTCCCGCCAGGCACCATGAAATCATTATTTTCTTTGTGAGAAGTTTATCATCTAATAATTCCTGTCATTTTATACTTGCATTTCAAAATTTATAACTGATCAACGCTAACTAATTGGAAGACAAGGCCACCTTAACGGGAAGGACAACTGGGCTCCGACTCAAACGAAGACCCTAAACTGGCAAAGTCTGTTTATTTTCTATGTTATTTATTTTTACTTTGAGGTTTGGAGATGAAAAGTCAACAGTGCATAACGCCGAGGAGTCTGGGTGCGTTGAAATGTATCAGGTCATTTTGTTTAAAGCATTTCTTAAATTTCTTGCAAGAAATCGCGTCTTTTACTGTGTCAAATAGGCTCACGTTCAATCAATCAATCAATTCTGTGTTTAGAAAACCAAGGGCGAATGAAGATGAAGTTGGGAGTGAGAAGCCGCATAATTATTTCCTGTTTTTCGCTGTCCTTCCTGCTTGATCATCAACTATTTGACTGGTGGATGTTAGTTAGTCTACTAAAAAGTCTTGGGGGAAGAGGGGGAACTCTGCAAACTATACTAAAGCTTAGCATTAGAAAAATTTCTCTATTGATTTGATTTCAATACAATACTATAATTATGCGGGAAAATGCTAATTTTAGTAAAGTTGCCTTATTAAATTTCAATTCCATTCTCTATTTCTGCTCTGGGATAGCCTTTGATCATCAGATTATTGTTTAAAGCAACACTTGTTTCCTATTGCAAAAATATGGAAATGTAAAAGTCAGTCTAAAA
>QLNU02003225.1:27218608-27229099 GCA_006491805.2 Dysdera silvatica | reverse complement strand
GCACCTTGTGGGGAGGGTTGCTGCTGTGCTTATTTTCTTATGTTAGCTAACGTTAATTTTTGCTTACTGGAGGGGTTATAAAATGGCCAAAATATTGATTACGTAATACTTGAACGCTTCCTTGTGCTCGAAAATAATTGCTACTTAGAGAAGTTGACACAAAACGTGAGCCAGAAGTATGTAATCGCATTTTGTCAGCTTTTGCAGAGATGAATTCTTCTGAAATAACAAAAGGACGAGAAAACGATTTATTAGATATTAATGATATTAGAAGTTTATTTATTAATACTAGAGTTATTACATTAAGGATTAACAGCATTCAAGATCCAAGGAGGCTGTATAGCAACACTAACCTGAGTTAATTCAAAACGCTTATATAACTGAATTAAAACAAACTAAATTTAACTAAAATTAAGTCTCAAACAATTTAAATATTTATTCTGTTGCCAAACGGATTTAATGACTATCCGATTATGATAAATTAAATTAACTTTTAACGAGGGATCAAAAGTATTTAATTAGATTTAAACGGATAATTATAACGTTACAGTTTAAAGATGGACTTCAAATTGTTGATTACATATTCATCAGCGAATTTTAATAACACTTTTAATTAACACTGAAATTCAATTGATGAATGTTAATATTTGCTCACACAATTTTCTCCGCTGGACTGAATAAGTAACTGACTTCTCGGCTGTCGTAATTGTAGATAGATATACGCTCTAATTCTTTTCGCTTCATGATGAAAAATTAAATTATTAATATTAGATAATTCAATTATTAAGGTTTATTTAACGATTAGGATAAAATATTATTCGATAAAAGTAATTCATTTGGTTGGTACATTATAAAACACGTTAACAGAGATTACAAGAATGATTTTCATTTCCGAAGTGTTTAGGAAATGAAGCACCAAGTTTTTATGGATGCTGTATTTTTTATAAAAGACATATTTTATAAAATACACAATTCAAGCACAGCATTGAAGTAGATTTCATTTATCAGATTTAAAATACATCTCATTTCAGTGAAAACCATCTTTTTCTGTAATAATTTCGTTTACTTTCTGAGTGTAGGAATAATTATATAATTTCCATTTATTTTTTAAAGACATGTGAAGAACCATTATAAATGTCATTAAAATATGAAGAAAATGAACCGAATAGATATATTTCATAAAGGTATTTCCTTATAATAACGTCCTACATGAATTATACAAGGTGTGACCAATAAGTAGGGTGAATAATGAAATAAATTTTAAATTGAGTAGGCTTGACATGGAAACTGTCACGATCCTTCAAAATAGACCTCGTCGTACACTATGCACCATTGACAACGTGTATACAAATCGTTGAAAGCTACTGAAAACTCCTCCACTGGTACAGTATTCAATTCCCGCGTTACAGCAGCTTGAATGTGCGTGATGTCTGTAAATCTTCGCCCTTTTAGAGTCACTTTAAGTTTAGGAAACATAAAGAAGTCCGGTGGTGACAGTCCTGGGGGAATACAATGCGTGCGACAGTTCAGTAACCCGATGTTGAGCCGGACATCGCTTTACAAGGGTAGCGGTATGCGGCCGTGCATTATCGTGCGAGAAAAACTAAGAGTTGAGTTGTTTCAGATGTGGCCACATAGGATGAATACGAGCCAAGAGTCGTTTGAGCACCTCTCAATAAAACTCACGGTTGATAGTTTGACCTGCAGGAAGAAATTCATTGTGAATTATGCCTTGACAGTCAAAAACGGTTATCAGCAGTGTCTTTTTTACCCTTGACTTTTCAAAATGACATTTTTTCTGTTTTCGGGAGTTGGGTCCGCACCACTCCATACTCTGACGTTTTGTATCCGGGTCATATTGGAAACACCAGGTTTCATCTCCAGTTACGCTGGTTTTCACGAACCATGTCGCCATGTCGATAAAGTCCCCACAACGTTCCATTCGTTGCTGTTTTTGCTCCTCAGTTAAGTGATGAGGAACAAATCGCGAACAAACTTTGCGTTTTCTCAAATCCTGTGTCACGATTTTCTGAACAGTTTTCCGAGCGATATCCAATTCGTTTAACAACATTCCGATGGCTAATCACAGATCTCGCTGCAACAACATACTCTCTCCATGTTTGCCTCTGTTCTGTTGGTGGTGAGCCGCTTATTCCAATGCTCGTCTTCGACGCTTCCACGTCCATCATTAAACTTTTTAAACCACGCGTACACAGTCTTCAAGGTAACGGTTTCATCTCCATGCACCTGCTTCAGCATTGCATGACTTTCGCCTGCTGATTTACCCAATTTGTGCAGGAATTTCAAATTGACTCTCTGCTCCATGACACGCCACAAAACCATTTCACAGACAAAAGTCGATAATAAATATATCAAGACTCACAGACTCACAAAACTACGCACTACTTTTAACTGAATATTACGGAACACGACAAAGGTGCCTCTGATAATCGGGTTGTTCTTATTTTTGATTTGAGGGGTGATTCACCCTACTTATTGGTCACATCTTGTATAATATTAATACGTGCCATTAATTATACAATATTTATACATCCCATTAATTAAAGATTAATACCTTAACCTAATTATACTATATTAGTGCATTATATTCATCATATGGCCATTATATATCACATTAATTAAAATTATTTAGACACACATAACAATAATTAAAATTATTTAGACACACATAACATTAATTAAAATTATTTAGACACACATAACATTGATTATGCATTATTAGGAAATCAGTGTGTCAAACTATACTAAAGATAGCAGGCTTTAAAGCTTATAGCTGTAAACCACCACCTCCGTGAAAATGGTCACCATGGAATGATGGATGTATTATGCAATAACAACGAATCTTTTTAATGGTGCTTCGGTATATGTTTGAGAGGTATGGGTCGTGTCAGTGGCGTATTAAAGGGGGGCTCATGCCCCCTTTGATACTGAAACACATTATTTTCTCATAGGACGCTGCATAAAATCTTCTTTAAAGGCGATTGAGCCCCATTAGCTACTTGAGCCTCTCCCATGAGTTTTGGATATTGGATCGTATGAAGGATTTATTTACACTCTGAGTGCAGAAGATAGAAGAATATACTATGGTATCTCCGAAGTGGTGAGTGCTTTCGGGTCGACACGGACAATGGTTGCAAGTATATGCCGGAAATATGAAAATTTCGGACAAACATTAGTGTGACATAAAAATGAGATGGGCACAGCTAACGCAGAGACGGGACCACGGACACCCGAACATAGTAGTAATCAAGCACAGAAGGGGGAACATTGCTTCAGATATCACCTCAATTCAATGATGGTACTGCTCAAGCTTTCAGTCAAGGCTTTACTGCATTCCATGAGGTTTGGTAATGCAAATCATTTGGGTCAGAGAACATCGTTATTGGACGGTAAATGACTTACACTACGTGGCTTGGTCGGACGAATCACGTTTTGATGTTTAACATTTTGGGATTTCAGTGTGTTTCCCAACAACAAAATAACAACGTTTCATATTGACAATATAATTCGTATATATATATAAAAATAATTATATATGCGAATTATATATAAAAATAATTATTAATGGCATTATATATTTTTTCACTTCTTTAATATAATAGCGAATAGAAAGAAGAAGGCAAAAGGTAAATAATTTACTTAACTATTATTAATTTATTCTACTGTTTCTCGAAGTTTAAAGAAAATTTATTATACCATAGCTTTTCGAACTTTTTGAGTATCGGAGCACGTTTTAGGAAAGAAATATTTGGCGGAACATTTTTCGGGTGCGAAATTTACCACAGAGCACTGACATCTCTTTTGTGCCAGAGGAACGTATATGCGTTTTTTGGGTGCTTTTACCCCACTTGAAATTTTGAAGTCGTCAGTCAATATTTTACGATGTTTTGCGGAGCACTAAGTACTTTTCGGAGCACAGTTTGGAAACCCTTGTATTAGGTAACCGAAAACTTTCAGTCGTTTTTCATATAAAAATTAAAAAAATATAGAATAATTTCAAAAATAATTTTATTCGTCAAATTAGGTACCATCACATTTGTGACAACCTTTCCTTAACGATTCTAGCTTATGTATGCAGTTTCGGTAAAATTATACACTCCTTTGAAAAAAAAAAAAGTTTTTTTAAATTAAAGTTTTGGTTGAAACATTAGTTCGTGCTTCGTAGTTGGAAACGAATGATAGAGCTCAAAGACTTTAGTTAATCGCTCCTTCGTATTTCCCGTCCACGTAGCTAAAACCTTCTTGTTCCAGACGAATTGCTGCTTTAATTGAAATCATAAAAAGAGACTAAAACTCACGGTATTTTAACGCAATTTTTATTTTGCTTAAATGCTCTTTAAGAGTTCGGACTCGTCTCGCATCAAAAATAGGTAATTATGCATTTACTTCCCTTAAAACCGAAAACTAGTACTTTGGGTTTCATTAAAAAGATAGACAAAATTCTCAGAAATCTTCTCAGTTGGTGAGACTAGCATTCATCTTTAATTTTGGCGAGGTTTTTGCTAATTGCGTTAGACTAATTTGCATACTTTTCAAGATTCAACTCTTAAGAGGAAAATTCAGAGTAGTTGAAGAACTTTTAAATTCTATCTTTCAAAATGGTCTCAACAGATTTACATTCCCACCGAAAACTACTTAGCTAAGCTTACCCAGTGTTGAAATTCATTTTTAAAAAAAAAACCCCAAGAATTAGTTCATATTTTGTTACTGTCTCCAATTAGAAGCTTTCGCTTTCTCGCACTCTCCAAATTGATGCATTCCAATTCCCGGAAAACGTTGGTATGTTTACAGTTATCTATCGCTATTGAAATCAATTTAAATCTTCCTGGTTTTAATACTTATATACACTGTTCACCCGGAGAGCTTTAGTGCTAAACGTAGACGACAAGGATTACAATAGGATAGGGCCGTTTCTACCATTAGGCCGGAGTAGGCGACTGCCTAGGGCGGCAAAATGGCGTAAAAAATTAATTTTAAATCAAACAAAGAAAAAATTGAGCAAATGAGGAGAAAAAATGAAAAAGAGGAAAAATTAAAACATCGAATTATTACCAAAAGCATACGGAACAATTACTTAATAAGCCTTTACTTTGAGGAAAGTCAAATTCTTCTATGGGTTTCATTGTTTAATTTTGCACAAAAGTTTTTTTACATCCAATATATTTAAACTTCTAGCTCTGATAATTCAACGTTGTCTTTTGAAATATTACTCCGTCAATATTTTAGTTTCCAAAACTATAATATGTTGAATTTTAGGGGACACATACCCCCTTTCGGCTTAAAGAAAACATTTTTTTCATTTTTCTAAATGAAAGATCAAACCTTTCTGAAAATTTTGATACCAAACTCGACCTTAAAATCGAAGCAGAACCCGAGTTATAAATAAATTACGGAAATAGTAATTTCGAAAATCGCTGTTAAAGGGACGCTGAAATGCGATGTTTACATTTAGTGGTTTAGTGTTTTCACGTTTAGCACTTAAAAAAAATAAAGAACTTTAAATGGGGAAAAGTGGCTGCACGTACTGACTGGAACATGATAATTTAGGAATGGCAGCACGGCGAAAAAAGTAAATTACTTTACTCATCTTATATTTTGTAAACAAATACTGTTTATAGTTTTGAGTGCAGGCGTGTTTGCAGGCTGTGCTATGTGAAGTTTTATTTTACGTTTGTTTTTCAACCAATTTAATAATTTTTTTAAATCCTTATGAATATGTTAAAAAATAATATTAATAATAAAGGCATGAGCTTCTAGTTTTCGACCTAAAAAGTGGAAATTCTAAGACAATGTGTATATAAGAAATGTTAAACTGCCATCCAGTAAAAAATGGAAAATGGTCTACCAGGAAATTAAATCTCCTGACGATGAGACAGACCTTCCAAGGATATCGAATTATAAAGATTTGAGGTTTGAAACCTTGGAAAAATTTATTTCGTGTAAAACATGAGGTGGATGTATTAAGTTTACTGAAGAAAACGTAAGTGGACTGTCACTGAAATTTATATTGAACTGTTGTGCGTGTGGACCTATAGCTTGCTTCCAAAGTTAAAATCTACTGGTGTTAAAAACAATGTAGCAGAAATAAACCTTCGTTTCTTGTATGCCATGAGATTCGTGAGCCAGGGATTATCTGGGATGAACATGTTTCGTGCAGTCATGGATTTACTATCTTCAAATGCAGAAGCTTCTTACGACAAACATGTTAAATATCTCGATATGGCCAAGTCTGAGGTTGTGAAAAATTCAGCGAAGAAATTTGCAAGAGATGAAGTTGCTTTTACTGGATCATCGGATATGATAGTGAGGACGGAACTTAGAAGCATACTTTTTTTTATCAAGAACACGTATAGCGATTGGAGACAAAAGTGTAAAAGTAATCGACAAAGAAATTACGTCCTCATTTTGTAAAAAGTGTAATTTGACATTGTGTACGTACAGTGATTGGAGATAAAAGTGTAAAAATAATCGATAAAGAAGTTATGACCTCATTTTGTAAAAAGTGGAATTCGTGTGCGGAAGTTCATTACATGAAAAAGAATGCGAAAAAATCACAGTGCTTCAGCTGACAGTATGGAGGTTGTCGGAATGTGTCGAATATTCAAGTGTGTAGAGAAATTGCAAAAAGCTAAATATATGTCAGATATATCGGACATGGTTATGCAAAAACATTTTTGTCGATAAAGGAATTACGCCATATGTGTGAATATTAAAAAAAAAAACGAATATGTTGACCATATTCAAAAACGAACAGGAGCTAGGTTACTAAAAATCAAGCAAAATATTATGGGCAAGAAATTGGAGGGCGCCAAAACTTTTGATGGTAAAGGTAGATTAACCGATAAAGGAACAAACGTGGCTTTATTATGGCATGCCAGAACAGAACACAGCGATAATTTAAATGGCATACTCAAATCAATATAGGCTATGTTTTTCCATACAGGTGCTGATGACAACAACCTAACACGTAAATTTTGTCCCAAATGAAACGAATTATGGTGTGATTAATAATGTGCTGCTATTGCGGAAAATAAACCATCTTCGTATGATCAGAATTTTTTACTTAAATCAGTCATGAAGAGAATAAAACCAATTTTAAATGACCGTTCTCGTCCCAAATTGTTATCTTGTTGTTTAGGGGTGGGGAAATATAATATCCAAATGAACCGTTGAATTTATTAATTTGGAAGTTCTGCTTGAAGTCATCTGGTTCAGGTAGGCGAATCGTAAACACTGCTACCAATGAGGCAGTTATACAATTTAATGAGGGTGGAAAAAAGGAATGTTTGTTACCATAGAAGCATGTGGATTTAATCCTGGTTTATATACTGCACATGCCATGAAAATAATGGACGAAAAGCGGATATCATATTCTGTTTGTCGTACCAATAGTGCTATAAAAACATGTCGCCAGGTGAAAAGTCAACAAAAGTTACAGAAAAATAAGACTACAGCATCTAAAAATGGTCCCACATACTCTGCTGGGGCATTCTAAATGGATTTATGAAGGTGTGTTATCCCATATAGATAATAACTTCAAAGTTGGCGAAGAATTTTTCGTTAAACGTGTTTTTCTAAAGACTGCATATTTCAGCCTTGCGCACATGATATTTACAAGATCATTTGTGCTATTGCAATGAAATTTGTCATGCTTTTGTAATGATGCATGATCAACAAAATGATGAAAAATGAAAGAAATTAAAGATTTTTATATATATTAAAAAATAATGGACAAAAAACAAATATCGTATTTTGATTGCCGCGCCAAGACTGCTGCGAAAACTTGCAATTAGGTGGGAAGCTAACAGAAGTTGCAAAAAATTGAAATTATAACATTCAAAGAAAGTTCCACACACTCTTATGTTGTATTCTAATCAGGTTTATGAAGGTAGGCCGATGCTAATAGATGATAATTTCAATTTTAACAAATATTTTTCTTTAAACGCGTTTTTCGCGAAACGGTAAATGTTAGCCTTGCGCGCATGATATTTAAAAATATTTTTATACTAGGGTAATAAAAATTGGTACATTCTTGTAGCCATATATGATTAATAAAAAGACGAAAAAGATAAGAAATTAAATAATAATATTTTTATCTAGATGCATTTTAATATTGAAAAAATGGCAAATTTTAAAAGTTTTATTTTTTATTGTTTTAAAAAATATTAAGTATCATTATTTTCTCACGATTTTCGTCGATTAAAAGCTGTACTCATTATTTATCATGTAATACATTATTTTTGGTAATTAGGTAGTAACAACCAATTATACCGTGCGCACAACACAGTATTAAAAATTTCAACGGGCAAAATCGGGTATAATATTTTAATTTATTATAAAAAAATAACAATACGTAAATAAATTTTGTTAATGATTTTAGTAAGCTCATAATACAATAATCCTATGTGCAAATTTTTATTTTTGGATATGTGTTATTTTAAAAGTTATAGAATGTTGAACTTCAGCCTATCAGAAGGCATTTCGTAACACTTAAGGGGTATGTGCCCCTTTAAACAATTATAACATGTAGCAATTGTTTTACTATTCACAATACCCTAACATTACAAAATAACTAATATAAGTTTAAAATATAAATATAATTAACGGGTTTAATGATTAAAAGTATAATAGAACATTTACGTTGTTGAACCGCTGGATGTTGGTTGTGGTAGAGAGGGAGATCTAGTCGAAAGAGTAATGGTAGTAAAAGGGTGGGGGCATCAAAACACCTAGAAACGGCTTTGATAATACCTAATAATATATTCAATAGTTACTAAGAATGAACGAATTTCTGAATATCAGTCCTCTGTTCTTTTTCTTCTGTTGAAAATTAATTTCATACTACTGAATCGGCTCGGAATATTTTACAGAAAATTAATACGCTTATAGTGAAGTAAAATTCACGTTTCTTCTGTGGTGATAGAAAGAGATATATATGATTGGTTCTTCAATTGTTCCGAGGTATAATGTCAGGAAGGATCATTCTGCGTAAAACAAGAAGAGGTCACACGTACGATGTAGTATATAGTTTAAGTATCAAAAACGATGGTAAGGATCAAAATAATTATAAATGGTAGGACTCAGTTCACTGGCTATAGGAGGTCCTTCATTTTTGATATTTAGTTTTTCTTTTGATGCAGATATATTATCGAGAGAACGTTGAAAATCGAAAAGTATGGTAAAGACATTCAAATTTTAATCAAAAGCTTTGTTTTCATGATTATCATGGGGAATATGTTGTTTTGTATGTAAGAAATAATAAATAAACTGGAAGTGATGGCCGAGCAAGCGGTACTGTGTTTCCAGGGGAGGTAATGGTTATAAAGTCCAAGAGGTGAGGGACATACAGTCGAAGAGGTGAGGGACATACAGTCGAAGAGGTGGGGACATACAGTCCAAGAGGTGAGGGACATACAGTCCAAGAGGTGAGAGAAATATAGTCCAAGAGGTGAGGGACATACAGTCCAAGAGGTGAGGGACATACAGTCCAAGAGATGAGGAAAGTAAACAGAGGTAGAATCTCCATTTGGGGATCAGAGCTCTTAACGAGATGTGGTGGAAGAACCCAAGTTGAGTTCTGTTGAGAAAGGTCCAGTGTAGAGCATCACGACTAATCCTCACCGATAGCTGAACACGTTTGAAATTTCTGGAAGGTCAAAAATTGTAGAATGTGTTTAGCCAAAATGACGTTTAGCCCCGAAAGGCCAAACCCCCAACTTCCCCTGTGTTGTCTTCATTGAGAGAAAAGGTTATAATATAAAGTAAGAGACATGTTATAAGCACACCGATAATAGTTCATCAATGGGTTATACGTTTACATGCAGTTTGCTTATTTGCTATTTAGTGGCCCAATTTCACCAATGACGCGTTGGCGTCTTAATTCGTTAAAGCTTAAATTTTCCACCGAAATAAGTTTTTACAGTAAAAGAAAAAATAATCTTTTGATTAAAAGCATCACATTAAGAGTAATAGAACGGTATTCGTGTGGATGAACGATAATGCTCTACCAAACAGCGCTCGCTCGGTTCAGTCTTCCGTGTGAATCGGTCAATGTTTTCAGAGGGATTAATTCATTCAAACGAAATAACCATCAATATTACATGATCTAAAATTGAGAGTCCATGTCTGGTTCTCTTTAAGAAGACGCATTGCACACCTACCTACGTTCTCCATAACTTTTGATCCTTTGCAGGAATAGCGAAAAAGCTCCCCAGATATCATCAACAATCAAAACAGATGTCTCTAACCTTGACGTATATACAAGTCCAAAGGTATTAAACATCCTATTCGAAAGGTATATTCCAATTATGCAATAATGTTTGCCACCCACGTATATTTAGCTCAAACTAGAGCTTTTTTATATTTGGAGAAAAAGAGGAGCCGTCCTCATCCTGGATTCGAACCAGGGTCCCCGCGTTTAGCCCGCGGTGTCTTGACCTACTAGACGAACGAGGACAAGAACAAACGCAA
>QLNU02003225.1:27205232-27218508 GCA_006491805.2 Dysdera silvatica | reverse complement strand
CAGTGGAGAAGGAATATGGAGAATTTTAGAGAGTCTTTTAATTTCCGCCCGCTCTTTTTCTCGCGAAAAGATGGAGGTGAGGAAAGAGGAAGAATTCTCAAAGATCGTGTTTCGATCATTTGTTAAATGTGTTTTAAGGCGATCAGTAGCATGGCCCCATTAGCTTCTCCATCGTTAATCTTGGATGCCTAGAAGAGCCTTTTAAATGAAAAACTTTGGAAATTGAAACGCAGTTAACTTGTCTCAAACGTGAAAAGAAGACGATGATGAAGAGCAAAGAGGATGCGGAGACTGGAGAGCATGAAGAGCAAAGAGGATGCGGAGACTGGAGAGCAATATCCAGAAACTGTCAATAAAGGTGACGACAACCAGAGTTGTTGAATAATTGAAGTTCAGTTTCCTGTTTTCATTGTTCTTTAATGTTTTATATTGTCACTGCCAACGGAGAGACTAACCTTTCTTGGATATCAGGTGCTTTTCAATCGTTACATTCCCTCTTCAATTTTATTCATAAGTTTTAAAAATACTGAGTAGTTGTATTCTTGAATTGAGAAGAAAACGTAGTGGATGAGAATATTTCCTTTCGGAGGTTATCAAGTTCAAGCCCGGTTGAAGAAGATAATCGTATTTAGTTATCTTTCTGTTATATGGGGCGAATTTATAATAAAAAGCGGCTAAGCATAAATTCGATATTAGATTTAGATAAATTCCTAATCCCAGAAAAAAAAGAGCAGAATTTTCAAATTGGAGAACAAAAAATTACAACCCCCCCTGCAATTACAGATAACAAATTAGAGATGACAGACAAAAAATTATAAATTACAGATAAAGGATTACACATTGCAGATAAAAATTGCAAATTAGAGATAAAAATTGCAAATTATAGATAAAAAATTAGAGAACAAAAATTACAATTTATAGATAAAAATACAGAACAAAAAATCAAAGATAAATGTAAAACAAAAAATTGCAAATTATATATAAAAATCACAAAACAAAAAATTGCAAATAAAAAATTCCAAAAAAGAACAAATAAAAAATTCCAAAAAAGAACAAATAAAACATTCCAAATAAAAATTCCAAATGAGAAACAAAAAAATTCCAAATAAGAAATACAAATAAAAACTTCCAAATAAAAACTTGAAAATAAGAAATACAAATAAAACATTCCAAATAAGAAATACAAATAAAACATTCCAAATAACAAATACAAATAAAACATTCCAAATAAGAAATACAAATAAAACATTCCAAATAAAAATTACAAATGAGAAATACAAAAAAATTCAAATAAGAAATGCAAATAAAAAAATTCAAATAAGAAATACAAATAAAACATTACGAACAAAAAATTACAAATAAGAAATGCAAATAAAACATTTCAAATAAAAAATTCCAAATTAAGAAAAATTTGATAAATTTGATTAATAAGAAAAGCCTCAAGTCTCTTTATATCAAATACTTTCTTTGTGAAATTTGTTCTTTATCAATTTTCTCATTTTCTCCGTTAGCTAGTGGCATTTGCCATCAATTTTTATTAGCAAATCATTCACTTCCAATCCATTTTAACCACATAAGTTCTTAATTCTCAATTAAACACTGAAAAGTATTTAAAACCTTTTCACGTTTAAACATGTTCTGATATTTTATATGCACCATATGGATTTCAAGCTATTGTTACAGATATTATTTCAGAGTACTATTTATTTGGAGTACATATTACATATCACTCATTTTATATATTAAGTTCCTATAATTTCTTGTCATTCAGTTTAGAATTTCCGTTGTCAGTTTTCCTTTGTAGTACATATATGATCCTTTTCAATTAAAAAATTTCATATCTTGCATTTACTAGGTAGCTGCCAGAATACACACACACACCACTACATTTTGTCCTTTCAAATGTTACGTATTCTTTTTAATTCTTTCGTATGCGAAATTAGTAGAATTACCTCAACAATTTTTCACAACAGTGCCTTTGTTTCAGTATTCCTTATACCGTGTATGTCAAAATAGTCAAAGAAAAAGAACCCCCCACAGTGAAGATTACCAAAGCTCTGTCCATTTTAATGGTACATTCAGTGCTTCATATGTTATACATTATAGTTCAATTAATCATGCTTTTTTTCCTTTATTAACCACTGTTCATTATTTTTTGTTTAAATATAATTAATTTTTGTTTACATTAATAATGGTCTTTTTAATCAAAAACATAATTATTCTTTTAGAAATTACATTTATTTCTTTTCCATAAAGCATTTTAAAAAATCTCTCATTTGCATCTACTGATCGATCGTTTTTTCATTCCGTTTCTTATCAAGCTCAACGTTTTCCAATAATTGCAAAAGATCATCACTTTCTTTGACCAGACTCTAATATCGTCACAATGTCTTATTTGCATTTATTGATTGCTAAATGTTTTTGATTATTTATTCGTTGATTATGCTTTTCATTACTTACTTGGAAATTAATTTTGATTACTTAATTGTAAATTAATTTTTATTACTTAATTGTAAATTAATTTTTATTACTTAATTGTAAATTAATTTTCATTACTTAATTGTAAATTAATTTTCATTACTTAATTGTAAATTAATTTTCATTACTTAATTGTAAATTAATTTTTATTACTTAATTGTAAATTAATTTTTATTACTTATTCTTGTAAATTAATTTTGAGTGCTTACTTGTTAATAATTCGCACCTCTTTCTTTTATTTATTAAGCTTATTCACACTGGGTATGAATATCCTTATTGTAAATAATTCTGATGGTAAAAGATTGATACATATTAATTATGTAACTGTTCTACTTTATCAATTTATAACCCTTCTCACTCTTCTTCTTCTCATCAAAGTTTTGAAAAGGTGACACTTTACCAAAAAGTGACGAGACTGTGGACCAGGATTTTTCAATTAGAGTTTCATGAAATTCTAGGGTTGGAGATTATGACTGAAAATCAGGGTTCCCTTTTAAAGTGAAAAGTACTTAAAAAAAGGGGGTGTGGAAAGCTGTTTTAGAAATTTAAGCGGTTTTGGGATGATATGTTAAATATTTCAAATTCCTTTAAATTAGTTTAAAAATTTTGACTTTTATGTATATAACATTTGCTATAACAATTTTTCAAATTTCTTTATGTTAGCTTAAAAATTTTGACCTCTAAAAATTCATTAAGGAAGTAAAAAAGTATTCAAATTTTGTATTATTATTTAAAAAATTCATTTAATCTTTTTTAATTAATTAAATTTTTAGATACATAAGCAAATAAATAAAAAAAATATGGGGTATATTTCACGTACACTCTGACATAATTTTATTAAGTTGTTTGTGGATAATTGTGCCATAAATTGCTCCATTTGTTAAGATAATCAACGTCCCGAGTTTTTCAACTTTCTACTTGAGGTGAGACGAGTAAATTTAATGGGATCACAGAATTATAATATATTTTAAAAGAAAAATATATCAGAAAAAATCTAATACGACGTACCAATAATATTTATAATTGAGCCTCCATAATGCTTCATACTTAAAAAATTATCTTTTGACAAATATAAGCATCAAAAAACAAAAAAGTATGTGCGTGTATTTAACCGCAGTGGTTTACTAATCACAACGTTGAAGACTTCAACCCAGAGATTGGAAATTCGAGTCAGATTTACTCATCTACATTTTGTCTTAAACTAGAAACGAACTCACACTAAAGTAAAGCATTTACGAGAGGTTTATCCATAACTATTTGCAGAAAAATGATCATTCTAACAGGTGTGCAGAGGTAAAAATACCATTATTTTGTGATCCTAAATTCTAGATATTCCAGAAATGTCTCATACTTTTAGTCGTAAGAAAGAAGTAATTATGCTGAAAAATTCGATGTACATATAAAAACAATCAACTACGGAAAAATTAACCTCCGATTAAATATTTTCTTACCCGTTAAATTCATAAGCAGTATTTAATGACCCGTTAAATACATAAGCTATTTAATTATCCGTTAAATACATGCGCTATTTAATTATCCGCTAGAGTTACTAATAATTATTTCATTATCCGCTAAACAGCTATAGAGCAATGGCTTTATTATTGTTTAAACACATGAGCAATGATTTTGGAATCCGCTGAATTTTATTCCCCAATGTTTTTCATCAGCTTATCGGGAGGGTACCTGTCATCTGCTAAAAAGATGAATAGTTATTTAATTATCCGCTAATATGTAATAAATCCCTTCATTGTTATTTAAATGTAGCAACAAGATCATTCTTTTTTATTCGCGGAACAAATCAATTTCACGGTGATGAAATTGGTTGGTTGAAGATCAATTTCACGTGGCGTTACGAAATCAGGAGTCAATCGCATGTCAAAAAGACAATGTAATCTGCAAATTTCATGACAACGTTTCGATTATGGATTAGTTCGCTTCCCCTGTCGTCATGAGTACGTTATAACAGTTAGTTACGTACGTCTTATGCACCTTATGACATTCATCTAAACTATCCCAAACCATCTATATCTTCATAAACTCAAGAAGTAAAAAAAAAAGGGAAATTGTGGATGTATTCCCGTCCTAACTATACTACTCAGATGTTATTTACCTTCATTGTGTTGTTTTTCCCAGAAGTACCACTGGAGCTGTTAGTCGATAATCCATTGATCACGAGCTATATTGGAAGCAAGTGCAGCAATGACCACCAATGCCAGAACCATCTGCTCGCAGCCATAATTAATATCTCTAGCTTATTGTTGGTTGTGGTATTGTTGTTCCGGTTTCTCTATTGCACTTCCGGAACGGCGGTCTCTAATCGGCTGAAAGACAACTCCGGAAAGAATGGAGACGAAGCCATTCAAACCCCAATATAACATTATTCATTTATTTGTTGGGGCTATCGGACCCACTTTTTGGCTATTGAGGCTTATTTTACTTAAAAGGAAGAAGGCAGACAACTCTGATAGCCATGCCGGCTACCGATTTACAACCTCTGCAAATCTACAAATGATACTTAGCCGGTACCTATTTATATCTGTTTAAAAATATTTTGCTATTTCAAGTTCTTCGTGTGAAATTTGGAAATGATATATAAGTTTCTTATAATATAAGTAGCATTCCTAATCATTCTCAGAGTTCATTATAATGCTTTCACTGTGTCCATTTAGGTAATGTTAATGACGACTAATTATGATCTTATTTTCGTCGCAATATGTATTTTCTGACATTATCGCGTCATTCATATAAAACTGAACTCTGCGAGATTTGCTGCCGCTTTGACTATTTTTAGTTAACTTCTAGCGTTCGAACCTGAACTAAGCAAACATTCATGGGATGGCAAAATAGCTTGCCAATTTCATCCATGTTTCGAGAACGATTCTTCTATTATTTACGAGGATAGATAGCGTTATTGCTACAAAAAGGATTTAAATGGCGCATAATTATAACCCCCCCCCCCAAAAAGTAACGACAATGTAATTATTGTTTGTCTTTGAAACGGTTGCAATTATTGTTTGTCTTCGGAACGGTTGCAATTATTGTTTATCCTTGAAATGGTTGCAATTATTGTTTGTCCTTGAAACGGTTGCAATTATTGTTTGTCCTTGAAATGGTTGCAATTTTTGTTTGTCCTTGAAATGGTGGTTGCAATTATTGTTTGTCTTTGAAACGGTTACAATTATTGTTTGTCCTTGAAACGGTTACAATTATTGTTTGTCTTTGAAACGGTTGCAATAATGTCCGCTTAAAGGAAGAGGCGACGAAAGGAATATAGCACAAACAAAATTTCAATGTATTCAGCAGTTTCAATTTAACCAAAATAACGCTCCCAGAAGGTGAACCTTAAGGTGCTTAAAAACTCTTTAAATTTTCAACGGATTTTACCAAAGCAGCATCATTATTTACTACGTTTAAAAAAACGTATGGTATGTCTGCAGTTTGTGCTAATTATTTTCTATTTTCGTAACTATTATTAATCTTCTCGGCATTTACACATGTTGTAACTATTTTAACAAGGTAATTAATCTCACTTAAAACTTTCCGTGCTTCTGTATATTTGAGATTTCCTTCACATTGTCTGTTCCTATTACTTTAATCACTCCTCCACTTTCTTTATCTTCTCTCTTTCATTTTACAATTGCTTTTCCGTGTTCCACAGTCTATAGAATCAAAATTTATCAAAGCAAACCTTATATTATAGCTATCTGTGTTCAAAATTTTCGCCATATCATTCATTTTTCATGTAACAAGACGGTAATGCTTGCATAAAGATACCTTTTATATTTTCTAGAATAGGTTAATATTTTCCAGAAATACATATTAATGTTCTTGAACGTGTGGTCCATGGCAACATACTAAATGGTCCTCAGAACCTCTTAGACAATATATTTTTCAATTTTGTTTATGGGAAAGTCCTCAAACTTTCCCATCTTGGTGGTCAGCTATAATTAAAGGCATGCTTAAAGTGTTCTGTGAGAGATCAAAGGTTGAACAGAGAGTTTGGATATTTACAAGATTTTTGAAGGGGATTGAACAATAGTTTTGACAAACGCATTCAATTAATTAGTATTAATTTGGATCTTGATGAAAACACGCTCTATGGGAGGTAGTTATAATTTTCTGTAATTTGTTTTCTGACTGATGCCATTTTGACAAACTGTTGCAACTGTCAACGGAGCTGAAAATATTAGGTTAAAAATATATGGCAATATCAGCATGATATAAATAAGAAAACCTTCCTACTTGCTTGTTCACTCTGTATTTCCTTTTCAAAGTCTGTCAGTTACGTTTATTGATAGTAGTTTATGAATATTCCTCTTCAGCTTCTCTATTCTCTCTCTGCTCTTCATCTTCTTTAATGTTTAAAACGAACTAACTGCGTTTCAGTTTCGGAAGTTTTTCATTTCAAAGGATTTTCTAGGCATCCTAGCTTAACGATGGAAGAGATAATGGAACCTTTACACTGATAGGCTTAAAGCGCTACTTAACAAATGACCGGAACAGGATTTTCGAGAATTCTCCTGCTCTTCGCACTTCCATCTTTTCGCGAGAAAAAGACCAGACGAAAATTAAAAGACCATTCAGAATTCTCCATTGATAATTTCTGAATTTAAAAACGCCTTTTTGAGCGTTAACTTATCAAGAACATTTTCCTTCCGTGTCTGAGTTTATAATGGGGCGTATTTGTTACCAAAGAAGAAAAATTACCTCGAAATGAAACTAGATGTGTAATAAAGAATTTTTCGAAGAGCTTTTTACAATAAATAACCTTCTTAATTTACTGGTGCACAAAATGAGCTAGCATTGCTTTAACGCCAAGTTGTGCTAATTCCGGCGAAAGAGACCGACAAACACGAAGACAGTTCGATTTGCAAAAATAACGATTATTTCTTTCACAAAAATATCAACCCTTTAAATTTCATGATCCGAAAATCAATCGACATTACTCTGAAATGAATCATTATTTGCGTTGCTTTTAATCATAAAATTTAATTAGAAAAATTTACATCATCTTCTCTTCATTCTCACAATATACTCTTGCGTTAAAATCACTTCACAAGCAAAATGGAAGCCTTTTAATGAAGTGTGTATACGACAGAAGCTCTCGAAAACATAAACAAGATCATTAAATAAAAGAACAACATTGAGTTGGTTTCACTGCGGACTATGCGCGCACTCTAACTGATATTCACATCAAGCACGAAGTGCAGAGCTATCCCATAAGGAATGCTTTCCGGACCAAGATTGCCAGAACAGTATTTCTCAAACTTATATACCCTCTTTATTTGGCACTCCCGGGCGCTAGCCCGGACTCACCTATCGCTAAAGTAGGCCCTGCTTACCTATAAGAACCCGTTGTGGAGAGAGTTGACAAGTACGAGTTGACAAGTATATAGATTAAATACCTGAATCACCAATTGTCAATTTTGACTGGTGATTACTTTGCACGACAGATATAATAAAATGCAATACGCACATCACTTTTGAAACTACATATCCGCACCAATACAACGAAATTGGAGGTACATTCTGAGAATTTTGCTTCTTTAGTTTTGATTAATAAACCATTAATTTCAGGATTTCATTCACTAGACAACAAAGGTTTGGATATTTATGAAAACTATGGATTTCGACTAAGCATATCCTTATCTCTCCTTGAGACGTAAAGCAAGAAAAAACTTGGTTATTCGCGAGAATTCGTGTCATATTGAGAAAAATTATTCTCGTTATGATGCAAAGTTTTTTACAATTGTATAAATTTTACAGTTTACATTTATTTGAAATCTTTTACATATCTCATCTAATTCTCTTCACTTTTTCTTTTTTACAACATTCACAAAAACTTATTTTCTTTTTTACTTGATTCCAACTCCTTAATGAGCTGTCCTCATTCGTCTAGCGGTCCAAGACACTCCGGGCTAAACGGAGGGACCCTGGTTCGAATCCAGGATGGGGAAAGCGTCTCTTTTTCTCCAAAATTACATAAGCTCTAGTTTGAGCTGTAATTAATACGTGGGTGGCAAAAATTATAGTATAATAAATTTCCCCCACGAAAACTCACAAAATTCTCGCCCCGGAGGCTTTCTTGTGTTGACCATATTTGGCAATTGTGTTATCCCTGCGGAGGGTAATAATACCTTAACATCTTTACATACGGAGAAAGAGAGCGTTGTTTCCTGTCCTCATTCGTCTAGCGGTCCAAGACACTCCGGGCTAAACGGAGGGACCCTGGTTCGAATCCAGGATGGGGAAAGCGTCTCTTTTTCTCCAAAATTATATAAGCTCTAGTTTGAGCTAATTAATACGTGGGTGGCAAAAATTATTGTATAATTGATTCCAACTTTTAACCCTGACGAACTTATTTCTATATAAGACAATTGATCTTGTAAAGAAAAAATATGGAACATTGTTGTTCAAAAATTCGTTAATCCTCAATACCTATCAAAACATTTAATAGTTATTTTAATCCCTCTGTAGAAATTGAAAATTCCACAACATCGTATCCACAGGGAATAGAGAAAATTAAGCAGCATAGTAATCGATTTTAACGCATCCTAATAGCGGCACGTAATTGTAAACAAACTAATCCCTTTTTGGGAAGCAGAAAACTGCAATTTGGAACGGGTGGGAATTCAATAGTTCTCTATTAGAGAGACATAGCGCAAAATAAAGAAAAAGAAGTTATAAAATTTTAAGGACTGGATCCCTTTTGTACAATAATTTTTAATTCTGAATGAGTCTATCATGTACACTTTTCAGTACAAATTTAAATCCGTTGAGACTATTTTGAAGGGTGGAATTTAAAAGTTCTTCGATTATTCTAAAATTTTCCCTGAAGTATTGAGTCCAGAAAAGTATGCAAATTAGGCTAACACAATTAGAAAAAAACCTTGCCAAAATTAAAGAGGAGTGCCGTTCTCATCAACTGAGAAAATTTCTGAGAATTTTGTCTATCTTTTTAATGAAACCCAAAGTACTAGTTTTCAGTTTTAAGGAAAGTAAATGCATAATTACCTATTTTTGATGCGAGACGAGTCCGAACTCTTAAAGAGCATTTAAGCAAAATAAAAATTTCGTTAAAATACCACGAGTTTTAGTCTCTTTTTTATGATTTCAATTAAAGTAGTAATTCGTCTGAAACAGGAGGGTTTTAGCTACGTGGACGGGAAATACGAAGGAGCGATTAACTAAAATCTTTGAGCTCTACCATTCGTTCCCAACTACGAAGCACGAACTAATGTTTCAACGAAAACTCTAATTTTAATGATACTCCGGTTCGAAGAGCCCGAAGTACAAATTATTCCATGTACCTTATGCACTGAACCGAACGTTTATGCCGAATGGTTCAAATGAAACGTACTAATCAAGTTCAAAGTGGAGAGAGATTGAGAGAGGGAGAGAGAGAGAGAGAGAAAGCCACGTTCCATTAAATAAGATACGTGATTTCCTAATAGCGACTGTTCTCCTTTCTTCTGTCGTCTTATTTTCTTCTGCAGAGAGAAAAATCAGGATTAAAGTTATAGGTTTATTATAAAAAGGATTTAAAAAAATCTTCCATTAGAAGTAAAACGACTCATTGTGCTGAATATATCACGAATCTTGTTAAAAAAACACAAATTCGGCGGATTTAAACTTTTTAGAAACGTTCATTATTCATCGGAACAAGGGGCACTTGGTCAACGATATGGTTATTACCACCAATTTAGGTCTGATATGGTCGATTTTTTACCAAGATTGGTGAATAATAAATCTTCCATTTAGTAATGGAATTTAATTGGTGAGTAACAAATCTTCCATTTAGTAATGGAATTTAATTGGTGAGTAATGAATCTTCCATTTAGTAATGGAATTTAATTGGTGAGTAATAAATCTTCCATTTAGTAACAGAATTTAATTGGTGAGTAATAAATCTTCCATTTAGTAATGGAATTTAGTTGGTGAGTAACAAATCTTCCATTTTCAAGGCTAACATTTTTCTATGGTGTCGTACTATTTATTAACGCGTTCGTCCACAATGCTGTTAATCCGAATTCCATTATAATGGTACGATATGCCGTTTTTTCTGCACACCATAGTTTTTGGTATAATTTCCTAAGCAAGAGAGATCCGAATTCCTCGGAAATTCCTCGGTTCCTTCGCCGCTAAACATAAACAAATAAACAATCCCACGAAATTTTGAGAAACGTCTGTTCTTATTCACGCATTTGTTAACTGTATACTCTCTGTGTAAGCTTTTCACATTTCTGAAACAACGTGGGTTGCGATAATTTCCAGTTGCCAGAGAGAGGCTTCTTCCGTTGCTTCTGTGGGCACCCACAATATAAATGTTCGCTTTGCAGGCTTTCTTAACTGTTGCCACTTCAAAACTCACAAAAACAAACATGGCTCTCACACTTCCATCAGTCTTTGCACAAAGTAAATCCATCAGACCCATTCTGGACAGTTTTCCACCATGGCAAGGTTTAGCTTTAAAAACATAATTAGTCAGACGTAAGCTTTTCTTTTAAAAAAAAGGCAGACAGCTCAACTTCATCGGCATTTAAATTTTTCTTTCGTTTGTAGTTTTTTCCTATTTCTGGTGAAAACTCTTCTTCCATGTCTTATCAGAATCTAGGTCGAAAGTTCCAGATTCTTCTGATAACGCTGGTGTAATAAATTTGTTTGTTCGTTAAACCCGTCAATCCAATCATTTAGTTTAGGGGTGTTCAACCCACGACCCACCGACTCATGAAAAATTACAAATTGTTTCACATAAAAGTAACGTCCCTTGCTCCCTCTGAGTCTTAAATCTATGTATTTTATTTGCTTCTGTTCAAATTTTCTTATTTCGTGGAATTAAAGTAACACGCGATCTTCCCTCAATTGTGTAAAATATCACTTCATGCAAATAATTGTATCCATAAGCGCAATCTGGCAGGGGCAAGGGGACAATTGCCCACCAGTTTTTTTAAAAAAAAGAGACAAAGTCCTACTTTTCCCAAACAATTTTTTTTGATACTCCACTTTACGCTATATTTTATACGCATATGATTGTGTCTGTCTAAATAAAGTCTAATTTTATTTGATTTGTGTTTTACTTTAATTTTCTAGAGCACATTGATTTGCAGTGCAATTGTGATTTGAAAAAATTGAACTTAGGACTCAATGAATTCTATTCTAAATACGTGTATGTCGAAAAGAACATTTCCCAACCATCCGACTGTACCCTCTGAAAATGATGCCACAATTCGGGAGTACTTACATCTGCGATAAGTTTTTACTTTTAAAGAATGAAGTTAGTAAAATCAAAAAGTAAAGATCAGATGAACTCATCTCCACATTGAAAACACCCTTGAGGTTGCAACATCAAACTTAAGACGTGATATTAGCAGGATTATTGAAAATAAGCAGTGGCAAAAATCTCGCTAAAAGGTTTGATTTCGCTTTACATATTAATAACTAAAAGTATTGTAAATGTTTTTTTGCGTCCATACATATTTTACATTGTAATATACAGGGCGTCCAAAAAAAGGATTGACGATCTTTAAAGATTAATAGAAAAAATGCGGTGACAGTTATTAAAATAATTCTTGCAGGAAATAATTTGTGAAGGCAGGAATTTTTTACTATGCTTCCTTGAATTAGTAGCAACCGAAAAATGACGCT
Source organism: Dysdera silvatica (assembly GCA_006491805.2). NCBI lineage: Eukaryota > Metazoa > Arthropoda > Arachnida > Araneae > Dysderidae > Dysdera > Dysdera silvatica. The sequence goes on along the minus strand of QLNU02003225.1, from coordinate 27,206,385 downwards.
GCAGCAACGTAAGCAACGTAAGTGCGAAGGCGGATATGGAGAACTGAGAACCATCCTGTGCGTTCCACGATCAGTGTATGCACAAAAAATTACGACATGGACAGCTGTATCCAGCAGATGCAACATTGGGCCCATGTTTCTTAAAGAGACAGTGAATTCAAGTCATTACATTCAAATCCTGCACAAATTTATGACCATCCTTGATACCTTGGATAATTCAGTCGAACCTTGAATCGGTTGATACTTATTCACGAAAGCATGCTAAAAAAATTCCTGTCCCCACACATTCATTTCCGGCAAGAATAACTTTAATAGCTGTTACCGTTTTTTTCTATTAATTTTTAAAAACCGTCAGTCTTTTTTAGGACACTCTGTACATATTCAGTCCCGGAGTAGATCCAGAAAATATTTTTTTCGGGGCGCAAAACCAAACCCAAGGGAAAGGGCAACAAAGGCGGATTTGGGAGGACATTTTTTGCACACGTCCTGGATCAGCCTTTGTTGAGTCCCAATATTGCCGGCACAGTAGTGCGGCCCGCTAGCTAACAAGAATAAGCAAAATTGACCCTTGGACTGAAAAATGTTAAAGACCCCTGATTTAGTGGTTTATAGTATTTAATTTAAGTTTTATACTATCCTAGGGCCCTTTTTCTCAAAATTGCCTTATTTATTGGTAAAGTTCAAGTACGGGTTTGATGAAAAAATTTCCAAAACGAGGATTTCAGTTTATTATGTAACAAACGTCTTCCGCTTTTTTTCCCCCCCCAAAACCTAATTTTACATTTCTGTTTTTAATAGATTCTTGATTCTTCAAAATCGTTTGTAGAGAAGAAAGAGGTGATTAATTTTTTTGGCAGTTCAAAATTAGTTACATTGAATTTTTCATTTTTTTCCAATTTTGGAGTTATTTCAGCCACAGGAGCTAATTTATTTTCTTTGTACTCATTCTTCTTTGATATAAAGCAACAAATACCGAATGCGTAACTAAATACCGACAAAGTACTAGACAAGTGTACAATCCGAATCTATTAAGCGTATGATAAAGTTAAATCTCGTGTTATTAAGCGGAATTTGGGGATTGCGTTAGCTTCTCAAATAGCTTCTCTTAGCTTCTTCGTAGATTTTTCGAGAAGGAAGAACGGATCATCCTGTC
>QLNU02003225.1:27194939-27205132 GCA_006491805.2 Dysdera silvatica | reverse complement strand
TATATCTATCTATCTATCTATCTATCTATCTATCTATCTATCTATCTATCTATCTATCTATCTATCTATCTATCTATCTATCTATCTATCTATCTATCTATCTATCTATCTATCTATCTATCTATCTATCTAATCTGTCTAATCTGTCTAATCTATCTAATCTATCTATCTAAGCTATCTATCTATCTATCTATCTATCTATCTATCTATCTATCTATCTATCTATCTATCTATCTATCTATCTATCTATCTATCTATCTATCTATCTATCTATCTATCTATCTATCTATCTATCTATCTATCTATCTATCTATCTATCTATCTATCTATCTATCTATCTATCTGTCTGTCTGTCCATATATATATATATATATAAATCATCAGGCATCAAATTCTTGGCTGGCCAAAGGCACTCTCCAGACAGAGACAGAAGGATTCATGCTAGCCATCTAAGACCAAGTGATCGCAACAAGGAACAATCAGAAATTCATCCAGAGAAAAGATATAGAAAGCGACAAATGCAGACACTGTCATGCGGCATCGGAGACAATCCAACACGTGATGGCAGGATGCAAGATCCTTGCGCAGTCAGACTACAAACATAGACACGATCAAGTAGCGAAAATAGTCCACCAGAAATTGGCAGCGAATGCTGGCTTTCTGACAGAAAAATGCCCGTACTACAAATATGAGCCAGAGACCGTGCATGAGAACGAAACACACAAGCTTTACTGGGATAGAGCAATCATAACAGACAAGACAGTCCCACATAACCGTCCTGACATAACCCTCGTCGATAAATCGAATAAGACCACGTACTTAATCGACATAGCAGTACCCAACACCAATAACATACAGACAACCTACACAACGAAAATCACCAAGTACCAAGATCTCAGACATGAAGTACGAGATATATGGGGTATGGAAAAGATCTTCATCATCCCGTTAGTCATCTCAGCAACAGGGATAGTACCAAAAACGCTTGCGACGAATTTGGAGATACTCAACATTGACCCAAACACCTACATTGAAATACAAAAAGCCACAATCCTAAACACGTGTCACATTGTCAGGAAGTTTCTAGACATGGCACATTAAGAAGTGATGTAAAAAAGAGGCTTGGGAACATGGCACTCTGCCCGTCCCAAAGCCTGCTTCCGCCAAGAATGGGCGAGTAAAACTTTTTTTATATATATATATATATATATATATATATATATATATAAAGGATATATAAATAGTAAAAGACTGGAAATGGAGATGGGCTGTGCATATTGTAAGAAAAACTGATCAACGATGGACAACAGAAATTCTGAACTGGATTCCAAGAGACCACCGAAGACCTAGAAAACGTCCTCAAACTAGATGGGTGGATGAAATAAGAAAGAGGTTGGGGTGACGTGGAAACGAATGGCCCAGGATAGACTTGTGTGGAAAGCATTTGGAGAGACCTTCATCCAGCAGTGGATAGATAATGGTTGAATATGATGATGATGATGATGATATATATATATATTTCTTATTTATTTCATATTTTTATTTTAGGCAGTCATAGTTTTAAAGTTGCCAAACCCTCCAGCCATATTCCTCTATTTATCAGTACCGTAAGATTTTGCAGTGCTAAGGTAAAAAATATATTTTACATTTATGTAAAATTTCAAATGTGCAACTCTGAGTTAAAGTCCTCGTTGTCGAGAGGCAGTTGAATACGGCTATTCTCAGGAAACCCCCTAAGGGGTATCGCACACGAGTGTTAAACCAACCATAAATTGCGAAAGATAGTCGTATACGTAAAAAATTGGAACCTTGTTTTTTAGTAGCATTCGCTTTTCTCTTTCTTTGCTGCGTTCGGAATTTTTGAATTCTACAAAGTATTTGGCGTCTTTCTGTAAAGCAATTGTAGGCTATTCACATAAAGAGCTTTCCTACGGTATTATGGATATTTCGATGGACAGGAAAAATGATTATATCTCCAATTTTAAATTTCTTAATGAAATATCATTAATGATCGCACACTCATCATGCGACTAAATAAACAAGTTAAAAAAGATGGCACATGATGATATAATAGTCATGCATACGTACAGAAGTATCAATCAGCCTGTAGATGGGTCAGAGTGAAACATCAGTAAGATGATGTCAGCAGCAATGAGTCTAGAAGGACACGCCATGGAGTAATGGGAACCGCAGGCAAACTTGAAATAAGAGGAGTATCAACGTAAGAGAATTTATATGATACACATAGCTTTCATGGTAGCCACCAGAAAACGAGTAGGATCCTTTGTGCAATATGTATCTTTATCACAATTACTCATACTATTGTGAGGTAACTGACAGAGTCGATCATTTTTATTGCTCTTAACAAGTTTTTACAAGCTATCTTTCATCAGCGGTGCCATCCAAAGTGGTGTTTTGTTCCAGAATTGTAAATGGCATTCGGATAGTTTCACACAGCGTTCAGTGAAGACTGGTTTCTGCTTTGATGTATATGATAACTCAATTATACAATAATTTTTGCCACCCACGTATATTTAGCTCAAACTAGAGCTTTTTTTTGTTTTTGGAAAGAAAGTGGCGCAGTCCTTATCCTGGATTCGAACCAGGGTCCCCGCGTTTAGCCCGCGGTGTCTTGACCTACTAGACGAACGAGGACAAGAACAAACGCATTTTTCTTCGTATATGAGGATGTAAGATATTATTTAAAAAAAAAACCACTCTAGCTTGAGCTAAATATACGTGGGTGGCAAACATTATTGCATAATAAATTCCCACACGAAAAACTATATATTTATATCTATATTTATATATATATTTGGTTATTTTACCAAGATTTTTCATACAGCTGTTTTTAGGAGAAAAAGAGACGCCGTCCTCATCCCGGATTCGAACCAGGGTCCCTCTTTTTCTCAAAAAACGAAAAAGCTCTAGTTTGAGCTAAATATACGTGGGTGGCAAACATTATTGTATAATAAATTCCCCCACGAAAAACTCACAAAAATCTCGCCCCGGAGGCTTTTCTGTGTTGACCATTATTTGGCAATTGTGTTATCCCTGTGAAGGGTAATAATATTTTACATGATAACTCAGGCCCGTAGCTAGATGCTTGTTACGGGGTTCTGAAAGTTACAAGGGGCTCGGAAGAAAGCTACAGAGTAGGCTTTAAATTGTAAATATTTTGATGTATTTTATTAAATATATTTAATAATACCAAATATACCTATAAGCAGACTAATCTATTTAACGTTAACAAATAAATTTCTTGAAGTAAATTTTGCATTGCAAACTTATAAATTTTAGTATACCTTCCTATAGTTTCCCCCTATCCTTATTATAAGGTATATAAAGACTCAAACCTCTGTAAAAAACATTATGTAAACCAGATCTACCGTAGAAAGCTATGTTGAATACATTTTTAACATCCAAGAAAAATTTTCGTTGTCATACACGATGTCGAACAAAACAGCAAATTTAAAATAAAATTCTACAATATTTGATTTTGAGAAAAAATATTTTCCACGGGATGGAAGGTGACTACATTTACAGGGGGGCTCAGCCCCCTATAGCCCCAGTCTAGTTACGGCACTATGACCATTGTATTCCTTTTTGAAGGAGATCAGGCTAACAATATAGTTCTGGTTCAGTTATAGAGACACACGTAGCTCACATTAAACCGTTCTTTTAAAGACACAAGACCCTCAGCAAGGGGCATTTTCTTGTTGAAAATATCCATGTCTTTCATTACATAAAATAAATATTATTGACGGCACTTCGCCCAATATGATATTGAAATATTCAATGGATTTTAGATGGCTATATTATAATGTGGGGTGGTTAGAACTTGCCAAGATGTTCCCTCGTCAGCATTTTAACAGATATCTCTTAGGTATTTATGGTTTTGCAATTATTACACCTCATATTTATAGCATGTAATCATTTTAATTATCTGATAAATAAATATTGTGTGGCATTGCAATAGTCGTCTGGTTCTAATCCATGCCAGGAAAACATTTACTACACCATTATACTGTCCGTGCCAGTCAGTACTGGCTCCATCAAGAAACTCTATGGTCGCCTCATCCAATCTACGCCGAAGTTTGCTTGCACCATCGATATGATGAAAATACAACTTGGAGTCATCTGGCTATACCACATTTTCCCTGTCGTCAATCGTCCAGATTAAAATGTTTCTTCACAAACGTTTACTTATAAAGGGTTGAGTATCACTATATATGGTATTAAATTAAGTGGGACTTATATGTAGCCAACTTGCTATTATAACAGACGCTATGTAGCGCTTGATGGATTGTGCAAGTATAAATGGTATAATACTGAAAATTAATATTTGTTTATAAGAGAAATTAAAATACCTTTTGCTACGGTCATTTAATCTATACGGCTTATCGGATCTTGTGTTTTGTTCTGTGGTGGCACTATTAGCTTTTCAGCTTTTAATGACATTGGCCACAGTTGATTTTGGGAGTTACGGTTGGGCTGCAATGGCGGAGAGGGGATGGTTACTCAAGTGGCATCCCACAACCAAACCCTTCTGGAATTTCGCAAGCTAAATGCTGGGCGTAATTACAGATTCTAATGAAGTCTGCCACATTACCCTGCTTATACATTCTAAGACATAAACAGCGCATCAAGAAGGAGTTACCTAACTGAGACAAAAATTGTAGATACAGTATTCATATACAGAAAAAGAAATGGTTACAATTTTAGAAAACTTAAATGATTTAGTTAAAAGAAAGAGTCACACAAAGTAAGCAAATCAGCAAGGCGTTGGCCCACCTCTGACCTAGATGCAAGGTCTTTCCCGGCATGACAGTGACTCATGAAGTTAGGAGATGACATCCTGCGTCATTTCTTGCTAAATTGTTTCCAATTCTCGGGTTAATTCGCCCACATTCTGGGATGGTCGAAGGCGCCTTCCCATCAACTCCCAAATGTGCTCTATGGGAGAGAGATCTTGCAATGTAGCTGTCCAAGGAAGTGCTTGGCAAGCGCGAAGACAATCAGTAGAAAGGCGTGCAGCGTGCGGCCGGGCATTATGCTGTTGAAAAATCAGACCAGAGTAGCGCAAGAGGAGGACAACACAATGGTTCGTACAACTTCGTTAACGTGTCTCTGTGCCACGGATGTCTACTACAGGGGTTCAGTTGTTATAAAACATGGCACCTCAAATTATAACTCCCTGTTGTCGGCTTGTATGGCTTGAGACCGTAAAGGTAGGATCCCAACTCTATCCAGGGCGTCATCAAACACGTCTGCCCTGGTCATCGAGGCTCTGTTCAAAACGGGACTCGTCATTGAAGGCAAGTCGTCTCCAGTTAGTGCAATTCTTGGTCCATCGAGCCAGGAACGGCTGTAATCGCATTTAATAGTGTACACTGGTGAAGGGTAAGAGGCGTATAGGGCGGCGCGAACTTACCCGCTCTCTGAATCGTCTATCTATGGTCCTGTTGCTCATTTTTGGGCGATTCATGCGTCAGATAATAGAGACGAATTGGGTGTTGTGAGAGATGATCTGACACTCACCATGTCTTCTTGTTCTGTTGTTGTCCACTTGTTGCTGAAATCTGCCGTTGTTTACCAATTTCTGCCGACATCGTCTAATTGCCGCATCGATTCGATCCAAATGACGAGCGATTCCTCGATTTGCCTATCCAGACTCTTTCAATCCGATATCACGGCCTCTTTCAAATTGTGATATATGCTTGTGTGGCGGTTCCTCCACAGGCTCATTCTAACTCTGTTTCGCGCCAAAATTCCATTCTCATGGACATTTGGCAATGAGTCACACGTACAACCAACTCCTTGGAATTTCCACCAAAAACGAAGGATACAGGCATTATCCAACTTCGAACCCTCTCCCATATATTTTCATTTAATGGGCAAAAACTGTCAAGAAAGACAGCTCAACGTTAACATAACTCACAGCAAGTTCTCCCCTCTGTGGGGTCAAACTGACCAATAGAAATATATATAAACTATTGCGTCAGTACTCAATTGTCCAATCACGGTCCACAAAAATCATTCGAAGTAAAGTTTTGGACCGATCAATAAATACTCTCTTGCTCCTTAACTTTCGACCTGAAAGGATGTTCGCTGCTAGCCGTGATAACGATCCTCAATATGTAACTTACGCAACCTAACGAACGCCCGGCATCATGCCGTGGCCAGTGTACGCTCCTCAACCTCCAAATAAATATTATGTTTAATGTGCATCCTTTCTCTCGTCTACCTGCATTCGAAGTCATGAAAAATACCTTCTGAGATAACAGTCAAATTATGCCGCATGACATATGCCACCCGGCACCTGGTCAGCCGTCCACACACACCCACGGCGCATCAATTAGCGTACCACTCACACCTTGCGGCACTCGCAATTAGCATAATAATAATAATAATAATAATAATAATAATAAAGACATATATAATAATATAAAGGACCAGCATATGAAGGGCCGGAAACATCGGAGATATTTTCTTAGGATATGGGCAGTTCCAGGCAAAGCGGCCCTTTGGAGTTGCTACAATATCATTTTGCCAATTCTTGTTGTATGAAGATGATTTTTGAGATCTCATGGGATTTCTCCCAATCCTGCTGTTACTATGGGAATGACAACTGCTTTTTTTTCCATAAACTTTCGACTTCAATTTGTAGATCTTTGTATTTGGAGATTTTTTTTCAAATTCTTTCTCCAGAGACTCCAGAAACAGCCACATCTACTGTCCAAACCAATATTATCATTACTAAAGGTATTTGTATGTGAAATTTCATTGAAATCCAATTATTTTTTTCTGGGTGTGCCATTTTGGTATGCCTTAGAATGTATATAATACTTTAACAACCACTGGGTATGTGAATTTGCTTCTACTTGCACCTTAGGAGCTATCCGAATACATTTAGTAATATAGAATATGTGCATTTTTATTTATTTTGTTATTATTTTGTAATAACTTAATTGGGAACTGGGATACGGGTAGGATCTTTGATCATCAAATCGGAAATCCCCAAATTAGCATACATTATGAATATTTATAGAGGATCTCTTCCCAACCGTAATCAGTTTAATCAGTTACTATGTCGGTGAAAGGACTTCAGTCCGTCGACTTAACATTTTCCCTTTGAACTCTGGCAAGCATTTGCTCTTAAATTGAAGTCGAATGTAAACACCTAATAATCCTATCTCTTCCTATGAGGAAACATGGAGTTCTTCACGGATGGTTACAGTTAGGCACTCCTAGGAAACTTTCCAAATGATTAGTATTTCGATGTAATCTAATAACGTTCCACAAATGTTGTTATTCTTCAATTTCATTGCAGAAACTTTAATCTAATGGCTAAAATTTTGTGTCACTGGTCGAAATAAGAAGAGAAAATGAAAAGAGGAATAAGCAAGGTAGAAAAGTAACATGAAAATAAGGATAGTAAGCGTAACGGGGAAAGGAAAATAAATTAGGGTTACGAAAAGAAAGAAAAAGGAAGAACGCCAAATAAAAAACAAGTTAGGTAGAAAGAGATCGGAAAGGGGTAAAATAAGTAAAACTACCAAGGGCGTAAGAAAAATATTCGCAACATTTCGAGGATTACTTTTCCTTTCATCAAGCGTAGTGTTATTTATTATGTTATTTACTAATTTCTTTTCATCTTTTCCTTACTCTCACTATTCTTATTTTCATTTTACTTTTCTACTTATGATTTTTTCCATTCTCTTTTTCGTTTCTTTTTCGTTCGCATTTCGAGCAGTGCCAAAATTTTACCCATTAACACTTGTCAATTAATTGTATTCTTTTGTAGAAACTTTAGTGCTCGCTTTTGATGTTTCATATCTATTCCTTTCCTTTTTGTTTGCTTTTTCAATTGTCAATTGTCTTTAGAAATCCCATACAATAACGTTAATGCGACTGCCATTCAGCAAAAATGGCACCTTTTTTAAAATTCCTTGCGCCAAGTCCACAAAATAATCAGTAAGCGTTTAACTATCAATGTAATATGATCGTTTAAAGACAGGGCTATCAGATATAGTACATTATTAAATATTTTTTTATTGTATGTATTTTTTAAGCTGTCAAAGTCGTTATAAATATATGTAAACACCCTCTGTATATCTCCTCATGTATTGCCACCGGAAATGAGAAACGCATAAGACATACTAACAAGGGAACAGTTTTAAGTGTCGCTCGCATCCTGAATCGAAATCTACATAGAAACGTACTAACATAAAATATACTGATTGAAAAATATTTAGAATTTGAATATAATTTGAGAATATTAATCAGATAATGTAATAATGCTTTCTAAAAGTTTAAAGCAAGACAATTTAAATGATACCGATATCACATATGTTGATTGTCTATTCTTAACGTTTTTCCTTCGGAAAATGGATGAAAAAAATCGTAAACAATCATTGGAAAAATTCCATATAATTGCGTTAATGCGACTGTTATTCAGTAAAAATGGTACCTTCCTTTGAACAATTTTTTGTGCCAAGATCACAAAATATTCAATAAGCCTTTCACTAGGAGTGAGTAAAAATTGGTATCCTCTACTTGACCTGTGCAAATCTAAAACATTCAGAGGAGCAACAGAGATTTAGTTCTACTAAGAGATACCCACTGAAATAAAGCAAGGATAGGGTGAAATTGATCTTAAGAAAAGTCGTTTTCACAACAAAAGGTTGGTGTTAAAAGCAATCTAGAAAATTTGTGCAAAAACCTTTTGTTCCAGATGTGTAAAAAACCTGTCCATAATCCAGCATTAATAATTTATTTTTTCAATCAATGCCATGATTAATATCTCTGTCTCTACTGGGACTTTGCTTCTTCAATCTCCATTTCTTTCTCCTTACTCGTCGATTTCTTTTTCCAATTCCCACACTAGTCAATTTTTTTTTTCAATTTGCACTGATCAGATTATTGTAGGCCCCAACCAATCATTTTATTTGTAATTAAATTCCACACGAATCAATTCTTCTTTCAATTTTCATAGTGATTCATTTCCATTTGCAAATATTGCATTAATCAATTTCTCTGCAATAGTTTGTTCATCCATTTTTTTAAAAAAAGTCTTCGCCTCAATTTTATTTATTGTTATGCTGATCAGTTTCCTCTTGAAAGTTTCAAAATGATAAATGAATTCCTCAACCTAAGCAAGGATCAATTATATTTTGCAATTTCCAGATTTATAAATACTTAAAAATTAATAAATTAATAAACGGATAATAAATAATAGGCAATTAAAGAATAAAGAACAAACAATTAATAAATTTACCAACGATTAGTAAAAATTACAGATTAATTTCCTGTTTAATTGCCATACCAATCGATTCCTTTTGTAACCATTAATTTAATGAATTTTTCTTTCAAATTCTACGCTGATCTATTCTTTTGCAATTTGCCATCGATTTTATCATTGGTTTTCATACTAATCGATTCCTTTTCAAATTAATCTCTCTAATCAATATCTTTCGATCTCCATATTTATCAATTTTTTTTAAATTTTTATAGTGAGGCATTTTTCTTTCCATTTCAACATTAGTTGTTTTTTTTAATATCGAAATTAATAAATTTCTCTTAATCATAAAAGAGATAAAGTTTTCTTAAGTTCAAAGTTGGTTAAATTTCTTTAGTCCTAACATTGATCAATTTCATCAATTGATTTTAAAATAAAATGATTCATTGATTGATTTTGAAACAGATCAAATTTATCGACCAATTATTAAGCAAGTTCTGATTTTTTCAATTTTATCAATCAATTATAGATTGATTTCTTTTAGTTTAAAAATTGTTTGACTCAAATTCCAACAGTGATTAATTTTCCTCCATCTCAAGATCGATCAGTTTCTTCCAACCCAATATTGATCAGTTTCCACAAAGCACAATATTGATCAATTTTTTTACCCTAACATTGATCAGTTACCACTTACCGTGGCATTGACCAATTTCTTCGAATCCCACTCTGATTTATTTCCTTTCTCAATGAACATTGATCAGTTTCTCGAAATCAATGAGCATACTTCAGATCTCTGACGTCATTTACGATCAACCCATTCATCAGTTTTCATCATGAGAAGCAAATATGTGTCGCAATTTTAATTACGAATATTATCCTAAAGTTACGAGTAAATTATGAAAAATGAAACACACTTTCGTTCAAGCTCGTGTTAACGAACGGTTTCCTTTTC
>QLNU02003225.1:27165915-27184784 GCA_006491805.2 Dysdera silvatica | reverse complement strand
CGCATTAAATTAGCTGTTAATATTAGAAGGCCGCATTAAGTTAGCTGTAATGCGCGAAGGTGACGTGTGTTTTGATTGTATCAGTCAATCAAGGAAGATTATTTCGTTAAATCTTCATCTACTCTTTTATACTTTAATTAGGTTCGTTTTAAGATCCTAATACAAATAAAAAAGATGAGTAGAATCATATAAATTTCTGAAAAATTTTAATTCGGTCAAAAGGCCGCACTTAAGGGCCTCGAAGGCCACATGTGGCCATAAGGCTGCGGCTTTCCCACCCCTGACTTAAACTGAGAACTCTTATTTATATTAATTAAACATTGATAAGTTTGGTAAGACAGTATACACTAAACGTTCAGCGTGAAACGTCCACTTCCGTTATTGCAATGGATTAGCGACTATGTACGATTTGAAACTACAGTAAAATGCTTGTAAAAATACCTGAACCAGTTTTTATAGTTATAGCCTTTTCACCCGGACTAAAGTTGTATCGTTGCGGCATGCGCTTTGCCTCTGTGCTCCTGCAAATAGTTCCTGCAGCTGCTATGGATTCCCTTACCCATTCATTTGCAAAAGCTGAGATTATTTATAATTTCAGTAACTAAATATGCATATTTTTAGATGGTAAATTGCTTTTTATATATGAAATGGTATTACCCTTCACAGGGTTGGTACAATTGTCAAATGGTCGGCACATAGAACCACAGGGGCGTAATTCTGTAAATTGCTCGCCAAGGAAAGAACGACCATGTTTGGCGCAGTATAGCCCAGATGCTCTTGCGCTAATAAACAATCAAACAAACAAGAAAAGAATGATTTCACAGTGCCTGAAGGGAACCGTTAGTTTTCTTTAGCCGCAAGACCTTCACTATATTAATTAATACATTTTTACACTTTCCAAATTTGAGGAAGTAAGAAAGCGACAATTTAATTTATAACGTTTTTAAATATTAAAAGTGGAACGTGTGTTTAATATGTTTAAAGGTGTACGTCCCCCAGAAACGACCAAACCAGAAAAAAAGTTTTATTTGCTTGAAAATATGTGAATCTTTACAAATCTAGTAAGTCAAAACTTTGTTTCAAAGCCTAGCGAAACACCATAATGTCGAAACCTCTACTAATGATATATAATGATAAAAAATACTGCATTTTTAACTTTGAGTACAATTTGTTCAAAATTTCATTTTTACTATTTTTTTAATTCCAAAATGACAAAGCTACAATACTGTTTGAGATATCATCTTGAAATTTTGCAGGTATATAATATATACGTATGTAAATAAACTGTCTGAACGAAATTCTGATGTTTTAGGTACTTATTTTACCCTACTTGATGTTTCTCGCCAAGAAATATTGTTAAAATATCAATAAAAAAATTTCTCTAGTTCTATGTAAGGAAACAAAAAATCCTTCAAAAAGACTTTTCTTTACTTCGTTTTTAACAAGATCAAATATTAAAAATAACAAAATGTTAAAAATATAACAACGAATATAAAAAATGGTCAACATCCTTTTTCAGCGCATTGTACATATTTTTCGTAAAAAGGAAGTCGGATATAAATTTTTTTTTTTGCCTGAGGTCAATATGATATACCCTGTAAATGTACGCACCAAAAATTAAATCTTAATTTTAATAAATAAAAAACAATTCTGAATGGGGCGGCCCCCTTAAAATTTATCGTAAAGGTATAAAATAAAAAAATAGATATAATTCATTCAAAACGTCTTCCAAAAAATCAGGAAAAATCAATGTAACATACCAAGAATTTTATTTTTAATTTAGAGGAAGCATTTTTTCTTGATATTTCTCTAATAGAAGCCAATATCTGAACGCAAATTCAGATATTGACTTCCATATCTGAACGCAAATTCCTTTGAAGAGCACAGATATGTTCCTACTTCATAGGGAAAGACTTAAAATAGCATAAGTATGTTTTCTGATGAACTTCGTCGAACGCTCCATGGAGATTCAACGAAGATAGATAAAGCAAAGGAAAGAAGATGAAGAACATGCGAAAATGAAAAATAGATTCGATTCGCACATTTCCGATTCCACTCGTAGTTTTTCCCTCTAAAGCGTTAAAAAAGTCCCTACGGTAATTTTTCGAGAATGGATTACCTATAGGGATTTGATTCGGTTGTGCGGAAACACTGTACTTGTGATAGAAAAAGAAATATTATCTTTCGCAGAAAAATATAAATATTTGCATTATTCAAACTCAAATTCAAGAGATTTTCCTTTTTATGCTTTTCCTACGGAGAATAAACATTGAACGCGATTAATTATAGGACGACCAATAGTGATATTATTAGGTGTTTATTAACACGATGTAAAGATGAAGAGAGAAAGATTTATAAATATTTTATTCTGTAATATTTTATTCTGAATATTTTATTCTAAATATTTTATTCTGTAAGCATGGAGTATTTTAAAGCAGTGTTTCACATATTTTCGTTTGTTATTCCTAATTAGCGTTTTATACCTCCTTGATTATAAATAAATGGTGCCATTTCTTGTGGTTACATAGTAATTACTAGTTAAACCAGAGAAGTGTATATGTATTCATTTTATCACGACTGAAATGGAATGATTTTATTATTTTGTGAAAAAGACTGCAGTTATTAAAGTCCTTCACACAAACACACATACATACACACAATGTTCTAAATGTACCAAATAAATTCCTTAATGTGATGCAATAAGAGGTAACCTGGCATAAACATTATTCATCATATTTCAGGTATCATGAATATAGACGTCATGCTGACACGCATCATGAATATAGACGTCATGCTGATAGGCATCATGAGTATAGACGTCACGCGGACAGGCATCATGAATATAGACGTCATGCTGACAGGCATCATGAATATAGACGTCATGCTGACAGGCATCATGAATATAGACGTCATGCTGACAGACATGATGCGTGTAGACGTAATGCTGACAGACATCATATTTATACAGGGTTTGTCCCAAAAGTTCCCGAAATGATTTTTTTTAAAATCATTTATTCAATATCAGTTTACAATCTTTTCAGAACTTTTCAAAGTATTCTCCCCCTGCTTCGATGCACCGTTGCCAACGCTTCACCCAATCATTGAAGGCGCCCTGGAAGTCGTCAACGGGAATCTCCTTCAGTGAGGTCGTCGCGGCTGCTTTTACCGCCTCCAGCGTCCCATGCCGAGTTCCTTTCAGGGTTCTTTTGATCCTTGGGAACAAAAAGAAATCCGCTGGTGCCAGATCGGGGCTGTACGGCGGCTGGGGCAGCGTTGCCACACCCATTTTGGCCAGCAACTCGGAGACAATGAGCGCGGTGTGGGTTGACGCGTTGTCATGGTGCAAGATCCAATTGTCGCGAATTTCGTTTCGGACGCGTCGAACCCTGTTGCGCAACCGTTTGAGCACTTCACAGTAAAACTCCTTGTTGACTGTTTGTCCTTGTGGCACGAATTCACTGTGAACTACACCTTTTCTGTCAAAAAACACAATGAGCATTGCCTTGATTCGCGATTTGCTCATCCTTGCTTTTTTCGGGCGAGGAGACTCCTTGGTGTGCCACTCGCTGCTCTGGCGCTTTGATTCGGGATCGTACTGAAAAATCCACGTCTCGTCCCCTGTGATCACTCTGTCCAAAAATTCTGGGTCCGTTTCGTAGCGTTCATGCAATTCCTGGCACTTCAACAAACGCTGCTCCTTCATCTCACTCGTCAGGACTTTTGGCACCATTTTCGAGCAGACTTTCCTCATTTGAAGATCCTCCGTTAAAATGCGATGAACGATTGTTTTGGGTATTCCACACTCCTCTGCAATCACCCGAACACTTAATCGTCGGTCATTGTCCAAAACTTGACGCACTTTTTGCACCGAGTCGTCCGTTTGTGATGTCGACGGGCGTCCAGAGCGGTCGTCGTCGTTGACGGACTCCCGACCTTCCCGGAACCGCTTGTGCCACATGAAAGTTTGGCTTTTTTTCATCGCCCCGTCACCGTAGGCTTTCCGAAGCATTTCGAGTGTCTCCGCCCCGTTTTTACCCAGTTTCACACAAAATTTGATTGCATAACGCTGCTCCAAAAACTGGTCCATTTTTTGATCGACGAGGGTGCAGTAGATACCTCTGCGCGGAGCGTGACCCTGCCTCAACAACTGCCCGCAGGCGACTGATACCGGTCTCGTTTCCAAGCTCAGATCCCCCACCAACTTCTCCGCCCCGTCAGCCAGCGTTGCCAACTACAAAAAATCATTCCGGGAACTTCTGGGACAAACCCTGTAGATGTCATGCTGACGGACATCATGTCAGACCAGATATCCTCATGTATTGTCACTGGAAGTAAAAAACGCATACAACATACTAACAACAGAAATGTTTTAAATGCCGCTCGAGTCCTGAATCGAAACATTTTTTTTTTTGGCTAGAAACGTAACAATATAAAATATACTGATTGGAAAAAAAATGTAGAATTTGAATATAATCTGAGAATGTTTATTAGACAATGTAATAATGCTTTCCAAAAGTTCAAAGCAAGATAATTTAAATGATACCGACATTATATAAGCTGTCTCTCTCTATTCTTAACGTTTTTCCTACGAAAAATGGATGAGAAAAATAGTAAAAAGTCAAAGGAAACATCAGTTGCACTGGCGGTTCGTCGGGTAACGCGAGCGAAGCGGCGCTTCCCCTAAAAAAATTGGATGGTCGAGCAGTTTTTTTTTATTTAAATTCCAAATCCTTTTTATTTTTTATCAAATTTAAAAGTTGATTAGAAAAATAAAATTCGAAATTTTATTTTGAGCCCACTATTTTTTTTTGAATTTAATTCCTTTAATATAATTGGAATTACATTCAGGAACAGAAGGCTACGTTTTTAAGTCAGCGCTTTAAACGCGTTAAACGCACCAACGAAATGTTGCTCGCCGAGAAAAAGGGCCGTATGAAGCGACGATAGAAATTTAGAGCTTCGCTTCAAAACGGAAATGCTTTGCGAACATGGTTACCATGGCGATGGAATATTTACGGCGAAAGCAAGTATTGTCAGAGAAGAGAAATTTTTATCGCATCATCATGTCAGCTAGTATTGCCAGATCAGAGGTTTTACCTCTGAATCTAAAGGTTTTGCATGGGAAAAAGGTAAAAATTACCAAAACAGAGGTATGGCTTGATCAGAAATAAAAATTGAGATTTTTGATTACCACAGAGGTTTCTAGAGGTAAAAAATTTTCTGTGGGGTGTGTTACTGGTCAAAGAAAAAAAATTAAATCAAAGAATTGAATCAAACTTTGATTCAAACTACAAACAGTTTAGTGTTATATCTGTTAGAATTATTTAATTACCCTGAAGTATTTCGAGGCACGTTGAGTGGTAACAGTAGAAGCGTGTAATTTCGTTGTGTTTTTGTTTCTTAAGGGGACACAGGACCTTTAAATCTTTAAAAAATCGATTTTTTATTTATTAGTTTAAAAAATAATATCGATTTTTGGCAGTGTTTTAAAACAAACCGCATCAAAATTCTTCAATTGCTTCTTGCACTATTGTATAAAATAAAAATAACTATTACATGTTACCTTGTTACCCGGAAAAAGATTGAGAAAAAGAGCGTTCTAACCGGAGCGCCCTCTTTTTCTCAAAATCACTTTTTCTATATTGCGCGCAGATTATCTTCAGATCTATGCCCACTAGAGTTCTGAAATTTTTAATATGCTTTTATATCATAAATACCTATATTTTAAAACCAACTGACAAAGTAAAAATATATTTTCAATAATTTAAAAAAAGTACGATATTTAAAATATGTCGATTTTTTTATATAATTGCTATATATTATTTTTTATACATTTTAATGACTTATTTCTTCCATATTTTCTGGTTTTAGGTTAAAGCTGGTATCTTTCTTGGTAATTTATTTTTCTTGGTAATTTTTTTTCTTGGTTATTTATAACAGGAATCGTATCATTTACAATGTGAACAGAAGATATATACACATTAATAACCTTGTGAAATGAGTAAATTCCGCCTTACTTCCCCACCCCTTTCCTTGCAATTATATGCTACACTGTACCGCACCATGATCGTTTTAACACACACTAGAAGAATAGCGAGGAGCTTGCTAGGAAGGATAAGACGTCTTTTCTATTTTCTTCACGTCGCCAATGAATTACGTTTAACGTCACGTGATGTGGAGCCGCTCGAAGAGCAGCCGTTAAACTGGGGACACTGCTGTGTCCATCTTTTATATGGTCCAAAGTTCAGATATGCGCACTATGCTACAAGTTCTCAAACCGCCTAGGAAATCAATATTTCCGTTACTTGATTCTTTAGGTTAAACCTAATAGGTTCCTTTACAATATGACGTTTCCCTTAAATGACCAGGTATGTATTTTATTAGAAACCCCATTCTCCAGTTGGAATAACGATGATAAAAAAGATTTTTTAAGTAAGGAAAAGCCCATGCCTGTGTTAAATTTAACTAAAGTTGCAAAAAAAGGACAAAGTATATAATCGGCATTTTAAGATTTCGTGATATTCGGAGTTTGAATGGCTGTGTGGGAGTTATTATTTAAATAAACTTTTTTGTATGCCATGTTTAATCATTGGTGTTAAATCAAATGTGTGGAATAAGAGTGGTTTCGAATGATTTTGGTAACGTTACCCGTGCTCTTCACAAACATGAAGGTTTTTTTACCATGTGGATTGTACATTATGTTTTTCAAACTTAAAAAAAAATTTAAGTGGTACCGAGGATGCTTTAAAAGAATACTTTAGGCAATATATATTAAACGCTTCAACGAAAATATGCAGCTTAATGGACGTTTCATTCAATTGTCTATTCGTGGTATGGGGAAGCAAGAATTAGCATTTCGTGGTCATCACGAAGACGTAACCTCCACTAATCGTGGGAATTTTAAAGAATTGTTAGAAAACTGCATTTCGATAAGCCCTGTGGACATTCATGAGCACTTTTGAAAAATCACACCCATGTTTGCCGGCAATTCTAAGACTATTCAGAATGAAATAATTGACTGCATTTGGCAATATATCAATGAACATATCGAAAAAGAAATAAAGGATTGCATTTTTTTCTATACAAGTAGACGATTCCACAGATATTGTCCAAAAATCTCAATGTAGTATCATAATTAGGTATGTTATTGCTGGTGAAAATTTAGTGGAAAGATTTTTGGGATTTTATGACGTCAGTTCCAATCGGACTGCCGAAGCATTGTTTAACCTTGTATCAAGATGCCTCGAAAAATTTAACTATAAATCAAAACTTATAGGAGAATGTTTTGATGGGGCAAGCGAAATATATATATATAGCGATCATAATAAATGCAATTATTTTGCTAGAAAACGGATTTCTAGTTTTAGGGTGGAGGAGGGGCTTGCCGCTTCACCCGTTCTTGAAGTCACGAGCCGCCACTGATGTAATTTAAATCGCAAATAATAATCGTTTTTCTCGTGGGAAGTAACAAAACTGGTTCGACTGGAATTCAATTCAACGTGGATCTTCTCTTCTTAAATTGAAATACCGACTTTCCAGAATGAGAGACAGGGAAAGAGAGGGAGAAAAAGAGATGAAAACTTTAAGAAAATCATTGAAATCGTGAATTTATATTTAAATCATAAATAATTATCGTTATTTTTTTGAAAGGTAGCGCAATCATGAAAATGTGATTTAAAAAAATCTAGTTTATAACTTTATTTTTAAAAAATGGCGTTTCCTATTTGCTACTGCGCAATCCTCCTTTCTCGGTAAAATATCAGGAGAAGTTGGACGAAAAATTTTAGAATAGATGATTTGAAAACGTTCTTCAGAACTGGATTATCTTTTTAACCAAATTTCTTTCCAATTCTGACTTAAAACAACAGCCAAAGATGAGAAGGCGGCGAAATCAGTCTCCCTACATGCAATAAAAGTAAAATACTTTCCATTAAAAAATAACTTTTGTGAAAAATAATATATTGCCTTCCATTTACTCTCCGCTTTTTAGTTTATTCACTTACAGTCGATATATTTTCAGTCATTGCAACTGGCAGAAAAAAAGGACACTCAATTAAAAATAACCATCCTGACTGAATTTATTACATTTCCACTTAAATTTTGTGTTTATTACTAATAATACGAATACTGGAAACTTACTAATGTAATAAAAAGCTATGGAACCTAACAATTTTAAAATGTAACGAAATAAGCAATAATGCCAAAAAAACCAAACAGATGAACAAAAAATTAAATAAATAGAAAGAAAGAAAAGAAATAACCAAATAAATATTTAAAAATAAAATAAAAAATACAATGTTAGAATAATCCACTCATATAATAAATAGTTGGGGGATCCATACATTGAACATGTATACGTTATTATATATCATATACAAAAAGCAGAACAAAATGAATAAACCAGAAAAGCCCATAAGAAAATAAACTGAAAATATTAAATAGACCCTAGCAAGTTCAAACAAGTATATAAGGTCAAATCGATGGCAAGAAACAAAAATATAAGGCGTTTCTTGCATTTGCACTTCCTATTTGCAGACAGGACCTGATGATGTGATGAATGAGCATGAATTGACAATGATAATGAGCATGAATTGACAATGATAATAAACATTTTGGAATATCAACGATAATGAACATTTTGGAATATCAACGATAATGAACATTTTGGAATATCAACGATAATGAACATTTTGGAATATCAACGATAATTGACAACGGTGATGAGTGTTGTATAATATTAATGATAACTGATAACTTGCATTTTATGTGATATTAACAATTAATGAAACTAGCATTTTTATGTGATATTAACAATTAATGAAACTAGCATTTTTATGTGATATTAACAATTAATGAAACTAGCATTTTTATGTGATATTAATGATAATTGATAATGAGTATTTTGAGTATTTTTGAGTATAATGAGTATTTTATTAATTATTACTAATAAGCAATAATTAATAATGGTATGGAAAATGAATACTGACACACTATAGAAGATTATGAATAATTTTTGACTGATATACTCTCAATTTGGATGTCGTAATAAAAACTAATATTACCTATAGATATTCTAAATCGCCTTAGGAGTTAGAGGTATATTCGAATGTTCAATCATTTGCCTATAATTCAAATTTAATATATGTATGTGTTTTATAAAATAGGAACAGCTAAGATCCTGTTGCGCCGGAACTTATAGTTATCCGAGGGATTCGAACATCGAACCTATTGCTGCCTGGGGAATCAAGCCTAGTTTACGGATCGGTAGAAAAAAAAGAGGTGAGCACCCGATACCAAGAAGATATTTAAGTCTATGTAATCCAATATTAAACGAGCAGATGGTGGCGGTATTATGGTTTGAGGGAGATTCTCATGGACGTCTCTGGAACCGTTAGTAGTGGCAGAATACACCATGAAAGCTACTGAATGTCTCCACATCATTTCGGACCAGTTACACCCTAACATGGCGTCTGTCTTCCCCACCGGGAATGGAGTCTTCTGGCAGAAAAAAGTTCCCTTTTACAAGGCCGGAATTGTACTACAATGGTTCATGGAGCATGAAGAGGAATTTCAGTTGATAATCTGGTCTCCTAACTCGCCGGATCTTGATCCCATGGAGCACATTTGGGATGTCATGCAATGGCAGCTCAGAGCTCAAACTCTACCGCCACCGAATATTCGTGACCGCTGCTTGCACATCTGGTACCATCTGGCTTTCATCACCTACCAAACATTTGTATTATCCATGCCGACGTGGGTTACATCTGTTTTGCGTACTGAAGGTGGAGCAGCACGTTTTAAGAGAGGTGGTCATAATGTTTTGGGCTCTTCCTTGTACTTATTACTTATACACATATACGAATAATAAGTAGTATTAATCTCCCGTATTTTGACGACAAAAAGCAATATCTACATATATACCTTTGAAGAAAATTTTTAAAGTCTATCTTTCGCAAAAATTTCAAGTATTACAATTGAATTTTTATGAATTTTATCGCAAGATCCTTGGAGAATATGATGCAAACAACATGTATTGAAAACGAAGAGTACGAAAAAATGAAAAATAGACATAATTCGCGCATTTTCGATTCCTCTCGTAGTTTTCCACTAAATCGTTAAAAAAAGTCCCTATAGCAATTTTTTTTGATAATGGATTACTCACGAGATTTGCTTCGGAAGTGCAAAAACACTATATTTGCGATGAAAAGAGAAATATTGCCTTTTCCGAAAGAAGTGAAATATTTGCATTTCTTTACAAGCAAATTCAAAAAAGATTTTACTTCGCAACGCATTGAAAAGAGTTGATCAATTATTAAAGTTATTAAATATAAAGTAATTTCTGTGGGAATAGATTACCCTACGAGGTTTAATTCGGTTGATTGATTGATTGTTTGGCTTTTTTATGGCGCAAGAGCATCTGGGCTATACTGCGCCAACTTTTAATTCGGACTAGGAGAAACACTCCATTTGAGATAAAAGGAAAAATGCTGATTTTCAATAAAAAAATTTTTTTTTTGCTTATTTACTGCCAAATTCAAGAAGGCGTTTACTTTGTGAAATAAATATTAGATATGTTATTTATTTATTAAAATAGTTAAATATTAAATTATATAATTATCAAGAACAAAGTAATTTTACGATTTTTTGCCATAGATTATAATTTGGAAACTAATTTTCGCTCTCTAAACGTCTTATTTGTTTATTTATGTAAAAGATTATACTGTATTAAAGAAAAAATTGCGTAATTATTTATTAATACTAATTTAGCTTTTTTACTTTTGTTTCTTTTGTTTTCGATATTTAAGAAAACGTAGGATTTTTATAAAAGATCTCTGTTTTCTCCATTTTTTGTGAGTTGTTTCCTTAACTATAAAAAGCTTATTATTTATTGATTACATGTTATTGATTGACTATGTATTATTTATTTATCATATGTCATCGATTTATTACGCCAGAAATTTTGCTGATGACTAGAATTTCAAAAATTTTATTGTGTTATTCCCAAAGAAACGATCCATCGCACAGAGTCAGTGACGTTTCAATGGATGAGTCAAAACGACCCTGGGCCCAAGGCGCTGATTAAAATAGTGGCCCTAAATCATTAAAATTTTCAATTTTTCTTATTGAACAAATTTGAAAAATTAAAAGTTTGGGTAAGAGGGCCTCCAAAATCACCGGCCCTAGGGTACATGAATGTTTTAAGACGGCCCTGCATTTACACACAGTGTGAAGCTAATGAATCGCATCTGTAGTTGGGAAAATGTCATTCTTTTGGAGATGCGTTTCTATATATTCTTCGAAGTCGTTTGTCTTCATATAATGTAAATGTAACTCAAGTCTTAACACATCGACGCCCGGGAACGAGATTTCTCGTTTTCATTTGAGATTTGCTGGTGACCGGAAACGAGAAATCTCGTTTTGGTGAGAAGCATGATTTATTGATTGTTTCCGAGAAAACGATATTTTGTATTGCTATTGAACCTAATCCATTGCGTTTCTAAGTAAGTTTTCAGGTCGGTTTCGATTTCAAACGGATCGGTAAATACATTAAAATGTTTAAATAATCATAGTAATTATTAGTTTTGTTTTAAAGTTCTATACCTTCATTATGGATGAGGAAGACATTTTTCCAGAGGAATTTCATGAATAGTTTTCCGATGTACTGAGTAGTTGTGAAAGTGAGAACAATGATTCAGATAGTGATATGGAAGAAACTTCGGATAGCTACATATTTCCGATTAGAGAAAGGTGTACTCGTATCCCGGAAAAAGTTGTACTCGTATTCGGAAAAGAAAATAAGAGTGTGTGGTACAATACGATTAAATAGAGATTTACCTACAGAACTAAAACATTGCGCGGGGAAAAATGAAAAAACGCGAAATGTGTTTTCGTCGAGAAGATGATGTTCTGCTATTGATATATTAACATACCAGACAGGTTAAAATGGTAAGTACAATCTATAGCGCAGATATTATAACGACTGAGAAGATAGATAGAAAAACAAATGAATATATCAAAAAACCTTTGTGCATAATAGAGTACAACAAATATATGAAAGGTGTTGATCGGACGAATCAATACCTTTCGTATTACTCAATACCTCGAAAAACTGTAAAATGGACGAAAAAAAACGGCAATGTATATCATAAATATTGCATTATTTAACAACTTTATAATGTATAATGCAGTAAATCAAAACTAAAAACAAAAAATACAAGGATTATTTATTGTCTGTAGCAAGAATATGGATGGAGGAGAAGGATTGTGCAAGGGTTTCATTGGGAAGGGTGGCCGCCGGGGGCGGCGCTATAATCCCAGACAGGACGCTTGAACAGCGTAATCAGCCACTGAGGCGGCTGAAGGGGAGATGGATTGCCGATCAGCAAGAATATGGATAACTGCAGAAATTGATGAAGCACAAGCAATCACTTCAAGAGCCACTGTTGCAACCATTGACGGTAGCGACCCCTAGGTTGGGAACAACTGCCCTATGGGAATAATTGACCATTTTGAGTTATTTACTCGTTCACAGAATGGGAATGTGAGTAAGAGCAATCACATTCTTTCAAGCCAGGTATCGCTAAATTTTCTCTTGCAATCTTTGCGATCTTTTTTCTTGCGATCTCGAAGCTCCCATGATAAAAATGACGATCTTCCTTCATTTATTCTCTATATAATTTAATTAATATTATGCATTATGCATTGATTACACACAACGCTCCATAAAAATAAGTACTTGATCATTGTACCACAAATGCCTATGGGATATAATAAGTACTTGATCATTGTACCCCAAATGCCTATGGGGTATAATAAGTACTTGATCATTGTACCCCATAGGCATTTGGACACCTAAAAGGGGAAGAGGAGGGTCGAGCCTTCTAGCCGTTTAAAAATGTTATTTGCCCGAACCTGCTATGCATTTATTTTCAAAAGTTTTACAAGCACATTTTAAAATAAGGTACTTTTTAGCTCATTACTAATTGTCAAGCAGTATCAATTATTTTTGTAGCGTTTTGGTATCTTGTACATTCACTAAAATTTTTGACAGCTTTGAGAAGAAAGTAATAATTTTTCTCAGTTCCCCCAGAAACACTCGTTAATTTTTTTCATCTCCCCCAAGAAGTGCTTATACGAGCGCTCATGCATAGGCATTATAGGAAAGAAGTATTTTATTGAACTGCCTAATATTTCTGTGTTAATACTCAACGATATGCTTCGTTATTGACGCTATGTAGAAGGTCCGAAGAAAATACACAAGTACAACTTGCTCCGAACTTGGTAGATATGACAATAAACATTAAAATAATATTTGAATGAAATTATGCGGCAAAAAATCTACAATAATTTGTCTATTTCTTGTGAGAATAAAAAGGATCTGTTTAAAAAAGTTATTTCCATGTGAGATTAATAAAACCCGGAAGAGACTATGTCAATGCAGCAATAAAATGCAGTAAAGAGCACGAAATGTTGGCAACCCTACTTCAAGGGAATCGAATGGCCAATCTCGTTCGCTTCACGGAATGCGTTCTCTTATTTCCCATTCCCATTCCGCACATCTGTTCTTAGACTTGGTGAGAACGAGATGCAAACGTTATAATATTAATGTATTAGAGGCGATCATTGTCAAACATCGACACATATTTTGAGGCTATGAGACTGGGGTACTAATTTTAGAATCTTTTTACGATTTCGCGAATTTTAATATTTTTCTTATTATTATTGCCTAATTTCTATTTTGACTTTTCGATTATTTTTGATATTTAAATCATTTTAATACTGCCGTTATCAGAACATATTTTGGGTGAAATTTAATGGAAAACTGTATTTAAACTATGTATGCACAAGATATTTTGCATTACCCCATCGTAACCCTTGAAATTTATGCCAAATCGTTAGAATCTCATTCATTCAAAAAAAAAAGTATCAGTATAATAGTGCACGGGCAAAGACACAGTAAATGACCTATCTATATGGAGATGTTTTTTCATCTGAATGCTGAAAAAATCTTCTCTCAAACTTTTTTATAATTTTATTACCTTTCGGTGTCGATAGATGTCGCTATAAGTTTATATTATTTCCTTTTCGCGGCAGCAGATGGCAACATAATTTTACATGACTGTCTTTAACACTGATATATATTATGCACATTATTATTACTTAATGTTGGTACTGGCTTATTGTGTGTAATTTATCAATTAAACTTTATCATAAGCATATATGTAAATGAAAACAATTAATTTCGCTATATAACTTAATAGGCTAGAGTTTACTATTATCCCCTGTTGCTCTTGGACCCACCTGTTGATGGGGTAATCCTAATTTATAATGCTCCTCTTTAACAATATAATAATAATTTGTATTACTGTGTGGAAACCGGGATTTTTTAATTTTAGCTTTACATTCCTTCCTTCCTTCCTTCCTTCCTTCCTTCCTTCATTCATTCATTCATTCATTCATTCATTTCGACGGAATTCGATATTTTCCCGCGAATTTTATGTTTTTTTCTCGCAATAAAACAACTGCCCTACGCATGACCTTCAGGTAGGGAAATATAATCCTACTATTTAAATCTTATTCAGTAATGTAATAATTATTTGTATTACTGTTTGACGAAACTTTCTTTCACGACTTTTTTTTTAAATTTCCGCGAAAAAAATCTAGATTTTTCCGGAGACTGTCCTGTTTTGCATCTGTTTCGCAAAATAATTACTGCCCTAGCTGTGACTCATGAAGCATATTTTTTGAGTAAAGGATTTTAATTAATTTAATTAAAATATTTTAATGAAAACCCCCGCACATATTTGTTACAGTTCTGTCGACTGCTATTGTCATGTTTTAGATTATGAAGGCTTTCCGTGTCCTCTCCATCCAGGATCGTTTCTTTGAAGATAAAAGCATTTTACATATGCATAATAATTATAAATATTCGCTAATATAGTAACCAGTATATAACCAAATATAGTAACCAGTATATAACCAAATATAGTAACTAGTATATAACCAAATATATAACAAAATAAAATATAACCAAATACATAACAAAATAAAATATAACCAAATATAAAACAAAATAATATATAACCAAATACATAATCAATATATAACTAATGTGTGACAAATATATAATTAATATGTGTCAAATATATAACTAACGTGTGACAAATATATAACTAATGCGTGACAAATATATAACCAATGCATAAACAAATATATAACCAATGCATAAACAAATATATAACCAATGTATAAACAAATATATAACCAATATATAACTAATGTGTGACAAATCTATAACTAATGCGTGACAAATATATAACCAATGCATAAACAAATATATAACCAATGGTATAAACAAATATATAACCAATATATAAATAAAATGTAGTAGCAAACATGAGTAAATAAATCAAAGCAAAAAATAAACACGCAGTACTAAACTGTTGTGCAGAAAACAGACCCTTTTAATAGAAATCGTTACATCCCCTACAAAAACTAGGAAATTGGCCTTCCTTTCATCTATCGGCATTGTTTTGAGCTGGAACTGAAAAATACACTGATTAAAAAATGTCTCAATTGTAAAGAAAATTTTCCAAATGTTTCTTCTGAAATCCTCCTTCGATTTCATCTAATTTTTTTATTGAGAAAGAAACACAGCGCAGTAGAAAAGGGGAGACGGTATTTTAAAAAACGAATTTGTAAATTGAATTTTTCTCAAATAACGTCCATGTGATAGAGTTACCTTCTAGGAGAAGAACGATAATTGCTTACAATTTAAACTGAAATCGATGTGTGTCCAATGATTTTTTTCTAGGATCTTTCTTAACGCTCTCATCCCTCTTCGAAGGAGCGCCTTTTCAATTTACGAACACACGGTCAACATAAGTTATGTGGTATCGCTTAAATTAGCCTGCTTTAAATTTTCGGGAGGCATTCTCGCAGCGTCTGATTAACATGCTGAGAATGTGCACAAATGCCGCTTTTTTCCAAATAGTATCTTTTACCTTTGTTGTCTTACTCGAAAATAAATCGGGGCTACACATTCTTTTATTGTTCTGCAAGTTCGGGGGAAGAACGGGTGTTTAAATTGAACGGTTCTCTTTTTATACTGATTCTTATGCACTTCCACCAATGGCCCTGTCTTAAGCAGTTGAAAAAAAAAAGGAAGCTTTATCTTAGAGTGTAGTCAATTTTTAACCTTTGGTGAGAGGGAAAGGCCTTTATATTGAACAAAGGTCCTACCTATACACGAGAAATCAATAAAAAATCGACTGAATAACGACAGCCGCTTTACCTTCAGGTCACTAATATATACAAAAAAGTTATATATGAATCAAAATGCATTCTTTTGTGTGTCGAAAGGAAGGTAACGAAAGGAAAATATGCTATTCTCCAATGGATTACTGGACACTGTGTAATTTATGGAAACAACCAGGCAGATGTATTGGAAAAAAAAGCTCCAAATTGCAACAATTCATGGACAATGAAACATCTTTCCACATTGCAAAACTTTCTATCAAGAGGTCCCTGAATTTGGAGTTCCATAAAGATCTTTCGAATACAATCGCCGCAAAGGACTGGAAACATCTAGTAAAGTCAGATGTTCCTGATTGGTCACACCGCGAAGCAGTGGCAATATTCCGTTTGATTACTTCAGATTATTTTTCGAGGTGCGAAAGTCGCCATACTTTCTTTCCGATTGTCTCCCAAGGGGGGCACAGACCAGGCTGCATCGTTTCAGAATTGGCTGTGCATTCACCAACAAGTACCTCCACCGCATTAGGCAACTCCCGTCGCCTGTGTGTCTCCAGTGTCAGGAAGGTGCTGACGAAACACTGGAACACATTCTTTTGCGGTGTCCGGCCTACGGCTACCTCAGGGAGGAGCTCCTTCTCGCCCGCCGCCGTTTAGGCCTCGCCTCGCCACCAGGTCTGTCCGACCTCCTGGATCCCACCGGATCCCCCCGCCTTCGCGCTGCCTCCGTGGCTGTGCTAAACACCTTCCTTTCCGGTCTTGGCCGGTTCCTGTAGGTTCCTGTAGGTTCCTCGGCCGGCTCTGGGGTGTGTTTCCTGTTCTGCTGCCTGGGCCGTTCCCCGTGACGGTTCCCCCGGCAGCTGGTTTCGGTGTGCGTTGAATGACGACTTTACGTGAACGTGCATCTATGAATGCCGTGTTGATCGGCAATCCATCTCCCCCTCAGCCGCCTCGGCGGCTGATTACGCTGTTCAAGCGTCCTGTCTGGGATTACAGCGCCGCCTCCGGCGGCCACCCTTCCCAATGAAACCCTTGCACAATTCCTCCTCCTCCTCCGTTTGATTACAGGACGTTATTGCTTAGCGAATCAGACTTTCCGAATTGGTGTCCTCTTTGCTCCAAACTGTCTGCTTTGTGTGGGAGGTGAGGTTATGAACAGACAACACATTCAGCGAGGTAAAGCTCTTTGCGGGGTTACTGAGGCGGAACGATACTAAGAAGCAAGATTGCGAATGGAATTATGACACTACACATTGTATTCTTTTCATTTGTATGTCAAATTTCTTGCCATTGGAAAAAAAAGTCTTTCGTGTCGCGGTAGTCTATATAGAGTTTTTGCCAGAAAAGTACTTACGATTTTGCCGTCTGTAAGCCGATATAGTTTGCCGCCTTGTCATAACCATAGACGTGACGAGTTTGACGCCACTGGCGGTTAATTCAAATTCATTGTTTTGCACAAACAAGTATTCGTAAATTTGATATCCGTTTGAGACTTTCTAGACAGGGCGCATTTAGCAGCTTTCCCTTTGCTAATGCCTAGTTATGCCTCTGAATAACAACATCTAAAACTAGATGGAAAATGTAAGTAAATTAGCGTTAAATTTTCACGTAATCTAAATGTAAATATTATTTTGACTATCAGCTGGTAGAGTTCCTGCCCGGATTGTAGAAGGTCGTGGGATCGTATCCTACTGGACGCAGAAAACATTTCTTTTCTTTGCGAACGTTTCACCATCTAACCATGCCATAACATCGGTGTTACTATCACTACGCCTAAAAACGTTGATAAAATTGTTTCTTAAGTTAGCTTAACGTTAATCTTAAGGTAAATAAACGTTAAATATTCATAAAAGTATAAAAGAGACATTGTGATCCTTAACAATATATACAGTGTGGCAAAGAATTTTTAAGACTGGCGCTAGGTGTCAGTGCACGCACAGTGGCTCGATCAGCGTAATCGCGCATGCGCGATAAACCTTGATCGTCTGCTGGCACACTGCCAAAAGTTGGACGGGTTTGCTAAACTAACTCAAACGATACGGCCATTTATTACAGAAGTAAAATTCTTTCATGTTGAGCTATTGAGATGGAACAAAGGGGTGTAATTAAATTTAATACAAAACTTGGTAAAAGTGCCTCGCAAACGTACCAATTGATGAAATAAGTTTACGGTGAGTTTCACTTAAGTGGATCAAATGTTTTTCTATGGTACAAACGTTTTTTAGACCGAAGAGATACGCTAGAAGATGATAAGCATACTGGAAGACCAAGTTCATCCAGGACATCTGAAATTCTTGAAAAAGTGCATGATTTCGTGGTAAGTAACCGCTGTGCGTCACTAAGAATGATGGCAGAGTTTTTAAACATCAACAAAGAAACGATTCGAACCATCCTGCATGAAGGTTTGGCCAAAACAAAAGTATATGCTAAATTTACTGCACACACTTTAACCAACGAACAAAAAGCAAGGAGAAGTGCACATTGCAGATATCATTTCAGCCGCTGAAAATGATCCAAACTTCTTAAAAACCAATGTTACAGGCGATGAAACATGGTGTTTTCAGTTTGATCCTGAAACAAAACGTCAAAGTGCGGAATGGAAGGCAAAAAATTCA
>QLNU02003225.1:27141341-27156719 GCA_006491805.2 Dysdera silvatica | reverse complement strand
GAAAAAATAAGCCGGCACAGCAAAAGCAACAACTTGATGACGGAAGAACAAAAGGGATGCTAGAAAAGGACTCTGGGATGTAAAGAGCAGCTAACCATAGATTGGGTTACCCTGAAACAAGCCAAAAAACAGAAGCGAAATCTCAATACCGCATACATAGACTACAAGAAGTCTTTCGACTCTGTTCCACATTCGTGGCTCCTTGAAATACTCAGCATATACAAAGTGCATCCCTCAATCATCCGATTCCTACAGAGCAGCATGAAACAATGGAGAACCAGGTTACAGCTAAACATGCTAGACAGTACAATAGAAACGGCCGAGATCCCCATCCGCCGCGAATCTTTCAAGGAGACGCACTAAGCCCCCAGTGGTTCTGCTTGGCGTTAAACCCCTTGTCAAGGATGCTGAACACAAGTAATACGGATACATGCTAAAGAAACACAAGAGAAACCTACATAAAGCCTCCCACCTCATGTACGTAGATGACATCAAGCTATGCGCGCCAACAATCTCCCAACTCCGTCAACTCATCAGTATAACAGAGACATTCTTCAAGGACATAGGAATGGAATTCGGCCTCGATAAGTGCAAAATACAGAAGAATAGCAAAGAAGATTTACTAGGCATCGAACTCGAAGACGGGAGACTACTGAAGACTTTGGACGAAGGCGAAACCTACAAATACCTAGGGATAATGCAAAAACGGCAGCAGGAGCACAAGAAAGTCAAGGTCCAGCTCACGCAAGCATTCCAAGAAAGATCCTGGCGCACGAGGTCTGTCTAAAATCAGCATAACATATTATAACTAAATACATCGTAAGAATCGCTTTTCACTAATACGGACATGATTCTTCATCAGGGAACCGTATCACATCCGCATTGTCAAGTTACATTTGCTGTAGCACAGAATACAAGTTGCTATTTAACGGAACTAAATATTACAGACAAAAAGAAGGTATTCCAATGGGTTGTAGTTTTTCTAGTTAATTAGCAAATTTGTTTTTATATTTCCACGAAAAGAAGAATGAAGGATTAGGAATAACAGCAATGAGGTACATAGATGACATTATAGTCTTCAATTGCAAAGACTTCAACAAGTTGAGTAGTGTCATTTACCCGGAAAGTCTAAAGCTCAAAGAAACTAAGAGTCTGGCCTACATTTCATTTCTAGACATTAAAATATTCAAAGGTGACGATAAAAAATTACAATGCTATATACAGGCCTGCACAAAAGTTTAGACACAGAGGCAAATTATAAATAAAAGCGAGAATTTGCATTGAACTTCGCCGATATTGTATCTAAATAATCCTAGAACCAATAATAAATTGTGCAACTTAAAAGATTACCAAAAGTACTGAAACAAAATATCCCAACACCGTAATATTGGAATCTGCATGCCACAAATGTTTAGGCACATATGTCAGATTTATGCAAATTAACGGCGCGAAGTTCCCAAGTGATCGAAGGGGCGTTTCCCAGAGTTGTTATATAAGGCCTGAAATAATTTAGAATGCTTAGAACGATGCCGAAGTCAAAGCAATTTACGAATGACGAGATTTTGAAGATTTGGAGGCTGAAAACTAAAGGTAAATCTGTTACTCAAATTTCTGTTGCATTGAACCGTTCAAAGCGAGGCATTTATCGAGTGTTATCCCGGGGTGATCAGTATCAACCAAAATCACGATCTGGGAGGCCTCGAGTGACCAGCATTCGGGATGATAGACAAATACGAAGATTGGCTTCAAATGAAAGCCTGTCTGCAAATCAAATAAAAAACACGTTAGCAATGCGAGTGTCAAGAGAAACCATACGTAGAAGGATTGTAGAATGCAGGCATTTGAGATATGCAAAAATGCGCCGCAAGCCCTGCTTGCAATTACATCATAAACAAGCACGACTACAATGGGCAAGGCAGCACATATCATACAGTGACGAATGGCTGCAGGTGTTATTTAGTGATGAAAAAAAGTGGAACTTAGATGGTCCCGATGGCCTTTCGCACTACTGGCACGATCTTCGAAAACGCCCCTTAAGTCGGTTCAGCAGACGTCAAGGAGGAGGTTCAGTCATGGTTTGGGGAGCCTTTAGCTTCAATGGACAGACTTCTTTGGCGTTTTTGAATGGAAAACAAGATTCCAAGGCATACCAGGCAACTCTTGAAAGTCACCTATTACCTTTTGGCGAACTTTTATGTGGACGAAACTGGGTTTTCCAACAAGATAATGCGTCCATCCACACATCCAGGTCAACAAAAGAATGGATGAGCGCTAAAAATATTACAGTTCTCGATTGGCCTGCTCTTAGTCCTGACTGTAATCCCATCGAAAATGTATGGGGCATACTAACGAATGTTGTGTATGCCAATGGAAAGCAATATCCGTCCGTTTTAGAACTTAAAAAGGCTATAGAAGAAGCGTGGTTTAATTTTGAACCAGAAACCTTTCAAAATCTTGTGCTTTCAATGAACGACCGCGTATTTAATCTAATACGAAGTAATGGTGGCTACATTGATTATTAAAATTGTTCATTTCCTTATGCAAGTGCTAAAATTTATGTTTGTGCCTAAACTTTTGTGCCACATATTTTACTTATTTTAAGTTATATATTGCAGCAAGTTCGCTACTGATGTGATTTCTGTTCTCAAATTTTTAATTTGCATATTACATGTGTTCATACTTCGTAATATTAAAGTTCCTACTTCTTCAGTTTTAATAGTATTTTGTTATACTCAAATTTGTGTTGTGTCTAAACTTTTGTGCACTGTATACGCATATGTCATAATAGGGAGATCTGAAGCATGGGCTTCGGCAGAATTTTTTGAAAGGGTGGGCAAAGATTACTTCAGCAGAAATAAAAAACAATACATTAAAAATTATCATGATTAGATTAATTGATGAATTAATTAATTTATTTAATTAAATAATTATTTTAATTATTTAATCAAATAATTATTTAAATTATTTAATTAAATAATTATTTTAATTATTTAATTAAATAGTTAATGTGACTATTTAGTTAAAAATATTTAAATAATTTATAACCTTAAATTTTAATTGACACTGTATACATCT
Organism: Dysdera silvatica; assembly: GCA_006491805.2. Taxonomy (NCBI): domain Eukaryota; kingdom Metazoa; phylum Arthropoda; class Arachnida; order Araneae; family Dysderidae; genus Dysdera; species Dysdera silvatica. The sequence continues at coordinate 27,153,644 of QLNU02003225.1, read as the reverse complement.
TGTTTATCAAGTTTTTTAAACTAACCTTTAGACTGGGTGTATAAAGCTTGATAACATTAAATATTTTAAGTATATATTTGCATACACAAAACCATTTTTTTTTAAATCAGATATGGGAGAGATATATCTATAAGCAGAGATGCCGGTACTAGATCATCGGACCAGGTTGAGAACATATGCAGGGTGCTGAAGGGGGTTGTAACCCCCCATTGCAATGAAATTTTGTATATTTAACATAGGAATATGTGAGTTGTAGCTCTGTAACCCCCCATTGAGCCTATAACCCCCCCTTGCGAACCTTCTGTGTACACCTATGCGTTACAATGTCAACGGATGGTGGTCATGCTCTTCCGAACAAGCTTCGGTAGGGTAAAGTTGATAGAGATGATATCACCTGAAAGTTTACAACAATATGGGATATAAAGGCTTATCAAAATATGAATAATTACAGTTCTTTGTCTCACGGTGTATTATTGCTTTGAAATGATGATTGAATTGTGTTCGGGAGAAGCCCAGTCAATTTTGACCTTATTAAAAAGTGTAGTTTTGTTTACTTTTTTTCGACACAATACTTCGCAGATGCTTTACACCAGTCCTTAAGTTCAAGATTGGCGTAACCCGGGAGTCTGAATTTAATCAAATTAAATAATTCACACCTACCAATAACCGCAGAGTGCACTAAAATGAAGTAACCGCTAAATCATCGACAGCAATAACACCAGGAATTAAGCAAAATCGCTATATATCTCAGAAAACAAACTGTCAGGCAAAATAGTATGACTTTTTAATATAACACATCTTCGGAGGGGATTTTTTTTTAACTTTTTAATTATATTTTTCGATTTTGATGCGGGGGGTTCAACCGCCTAGCACCCTCCCCGTGGATACGGCCTTTCTCACGTTTGGTCTATTGGACCCAAAAAAAAAAACATATATATATATATATACAGTGAAAATCGGTTATAACGACCTTCAAGAGACCGTGCAAATTCGGTCGTTATAACCGATATCTTTTTAAAATCATAGTAGCCTGTAATATAATGCACTCTAGAGTTTTATAAATTATTTTGACAGCAAAAACTATTAAACTTTTTGGTTTCAAAATTAAATAAAAACATAATTATAATGAATTTAATTTCCGTTTATATTAAATTATATTTATAGCCACACTAACTACATAACACTTTTTTTTTTTAAATTGAAAAAATTCTAGAAAATACTAAAGTATATAATGTAGAAAACAAATCTAATGAATAATATTTATTATATTATACTAATAACTTCCGAACAGTGCAGGTTTAAGAGTTTTGTGGGCCCCACGCTTCAAAAATAGAATGGACTCCTAAAGAATATGACCCTCGTGATATTTAATCATTAAATCACTTTTTTTTAGTTTCATTATCTTCAATATTCAGGTTTAGCAGTAATAAAAATTTCTCGGACATTTGTAAATAAACAAGATTAGAATAACACTAAAATTTTGATAACTAACCCATATAGTTTTGACTTTATAACTGTCAAGTCGCGTCGTTATATCCGATACGAATTTCCCTACTCCGAATCTAAGCAGGCTGCAAAATTACTGTTGTTATAATATGTTTCGTGGTTATATAAAGATAATATACAACGTTATCAGTTGCCGTAATCTTGTGTAACGTCACTACAGTATCATATGGATTGTTATCTGTTATTATAACGTTGCATAATTTTATTAAAGGAAACGCTGCCTTTTATATATGTCCCGTTCATTCTCCTTTTATGTTCGAAGTAATGGGAGGTGGCGGATGGAGGAATGGCTTATTCAAAAATATTTGCATTATTTTTAGCCAGTGCATTTCCATATGTACTGAGAAACAAAAATCGGGAAGAGATTAGAGTGAAAATGTTATATATATATATATAGCAGTATATATATATATATATATATATATATATATATATATGGCCTGCAAAAGGGTTGCTGGTATCTAACTGGAAGGAGACCCACACGCTGAACGTATGTGACGATGTGTGGAACCGGCCAGGCCAGTAACCTAGTGTCCTACCCCGCCTTCAAGTGGTGCAGGCTGAGCTTTCTATTTATGTGGCAAATTAATATTTGCTGCACGGATAGAAAGGCGGAAGGGGAGGGCTAATTCACCAACCCGTCTAGCCAGCGTGGTGAAATGATGGCTAATTCCTCCATTATGCTAATACACCAAAAACCATGGCCCCTAGTCTCCAGGTGCTGGAGTGCTCCTGATCAAGGCAGCGGTCAGTGTGGCATGAAAGCAGGGGGTGCTAAGAATCACTGGAATGGCCCAGGCTGCCGTTTGTTATTGACCTTGGCTACGTTTAATGGACGATCCCTTGCTTCTGAAGCAAAACTTCAGGAATTGGAAGAAGAACTTGACAAGATCAAATGGGACATTGTAGGACTCAGTGAAGTTAGAAGAAAAGGTGAAGAGTTGGTGGAACTTAAAAGTGGACATTTGTTTTATTATAGAGGAACGGAAACTGGAAGAACAAGTGGTGTTGGCTTCTTAATCAACAAAAGAATTAAAGACTGTCTTCTGGAAGTTGAAAGTACATCAGATCGAGCAGCGAGGCTCGTTGTTCAACTAACCCAGCGATACCAACTTCAAATAGTACAGGTATATGCACCAACATCAAGCCATACCGACGAAGAGGTTGAAGAATTTTATGAAGAAATCAAACAGTTACACACCAAAGGGAAACAACATATCAAGCTCATCATGGGGGATTTCAATGCAAGAATTGGACAACAGGAACAAGGAGAGACATCGGTTGGTAAATACGGATATGGGGAAAGGAATGAACGTGGCGATCAACTCATCGAATTTGCAGAAGCTGAAAACCTTAGCATCATGAATTCATTTTTTAAGAAGAAACCGCAAAGAAAATGGACATGGAAACACCCAAATGGGGGAACTAGTGAAATTGACTATATCCTGGCAAACAAGAAATCAATTATTGAAGATTGCAGTGTACTGAACAGATTTAATACTGGAAGTGATCATCGAATGGTGAGATGTAAAGTGCACTTAAATACTAAATTAGAACGACAGAAGCTCATTAGGAAACAAGTAAGTAAGAGGGTGGATTTAAAGAAACTGAAAGTAAATACCGAGGCATTCAAGTTGGAATTAAAAAATCGCTTTTCTGCACTGGAAGGACTTATTGATGAAAGTGATATCTCAGAAGCAAATGAAAACATTGTTAAGACAATAGTTGAAACTGCTGGGGAAATTGGTGGTGTAACCTGTAAAAAGCACAATAGCAAATTATCTGAGAAGACGAAACAGCTCATGAAAAGGCGAAGAGATATGAAGGTGGACAATCGAAATACCAGTTCCAGGATTGAGTACATAGAACTTTGTAAAACTCTGCGCAAAAGCATGAAAGAAGACATAAGAAAATTCAACTGTGAGCTAGTAAGGAAAGCCATTGAAAATAACAAGAGCCTTAGGGTTGTTAAAGGAAGTTTATCTGTTGGGAAGAAACACATCATTGCATTAAAAGGAGAGGATGGCACCGTAACAAGAAATAGGGAAGAAATACTTAGAAGAGTTGAAGAATTCTACAAAAAACTATATGAAAGTAACAGTGGATTAAACGAAGACTCTGAGATAGTCGAAGGAACAGCTCCTAAAATCTTAAAAGAAGAAGTAGCATTTGCAATAAAAAGTATGAAGAAAGGAAGATCCCCTGGCGATGATGGCATTACATTAGATATCTTAAAAGAAGCTGGAGAACATGTAGAAGACATACTTGCAAAATTCTTTACCAAATGCCTCAACAGTGGTAACATACCAAACCAATGGGATTCTGCAACAGTAATTCTTTTGCATAAAAAAGGTGATAAAGAGGATTTGAAAAATTACCGACCAATTAGCTTGTTACCTGCTATTTATAAAATCTTCACAAAAGTTCTAACACATCGCCTGCAGAAAAAATTAGATGCAGCTCAACCAAGAGAACAAGCTGGATTTCGAAGTGGATTCAGTACAGTGGACCATATTCAAGTATTAAGAGAATTAATTGAAAGAACACATGAATATGAACTTCCATTGTGTGTTGCATTTATTGACTATGAGAAGGCCTTTGACTCTATAAAAACATCAGCAGTCATCAACTCTTTAAGATCAACAGACATTGAGGATGTGTACATTGACATGGTGAAACGTGTGTATAAAAATGCAAGTGCAAAATTTCGGTTACATAAAGATACCAAAACTATCAAACTTGGCAAAGGGGTGAGGCAGGGAGATACCATTTCTCCAAAACTTTTTACTTCTGCTTTACAGATGATTTTTCAGCTGATAAATTGGAATAACAAGGGAATAAAAATAAATGGTGAATATTTAAATCATCTGCGGTTTGCTGATGACATTGTTATTTTTTCAACGGACCCATTAGAACTCCAAGACATGGTACAAGAGCTCTCAACTAGAAGTGAAGAAGTTGGACTCAAGATGAACCTACAAAAAACTAAGATCATGTTCAATAATTTTGTAGAGGAAACAAAAATACAAGTTGACAACACTGAGCTAGAAATTGCTGATTCATATATTTACCTTGGCCAGCTGATTTCAATGGATGGCAACATTATGAAAGAACTCAACAGACGTATTAAACTTGGCTGGAGTGCATTTGGAAGAAACAGTTTTATCCTGAAGGGGAAATTGCCTTTATGTCTAAAAAGAAAAGTCTTCAACCAGTGTGTATTGCCAGTCCTCTCTTATGGATCAGAGACATGGAGTCTAACAGTTGGAGCAATACGAAAGTTACAGACAACGCAAAGGAGCATGGAGAGGTGCATGCTTGGAATAACTAGGAGAGATCGAAAAAGGAACACTTGGGTGAGAGAGCAAACTAGAGTAGAGGACATCATTGTTAAAGTAAAAGGACTGAAATGGCGATGGGCTGGGCATATTGCAAGAAGAACTGATCAACGATGGACAACAGAAATTCTGAACTGGATTCCAAGAGACCACCGAAGACCTAGAAAACGTCCTCAAACTAGATGGGTGGATGAAATAAGAAAAGAGGTTGGGGTGACGTGGAAACGAATGGCCCAGGATAGACTTGTGTGGAAAGCATTTGGAGAGACCTTCATCCAGCAGTGGATAGATAATGGTTGAATATGATGATGATGATATATATATATATATATTGAAAACGTTTGCATACAAAATTTACTAAATTGTTATTACTTTTAAAATAAAATAATCAAAATTAATCTGAACTGTGTTCGGTAACTTAAAAATGGTTTTTTCACGATGGTATCTTATAAGGCAGGAATGCGAATAAATGATAGTAATAATATAAAAATATCATACGCGTGTACAGAGCTGGGCTTACGGTGTTAGCGGCCCTGGAAAACGCTTTGACAAAACAAAATTGATTTCCTGATACTTGCAATACATTTTTGGCGGCCCTGGGCACCCCCCCCCCCTAAGCTGCCCTTCTGGTAGGGGCAAGAAAGTCATTTGCCATCCCAGTTTTTTTTTTAGAAAAGAAGCAAAATCTTACTTTTCCCCCTACAATTTTGGGTTCTTTGTTTTTTGTTTTTTTTCCCTACCAGTTTATGCTACATTTAACCCCCCACGGCCAATTTATTGCCTATGCCATGCCTCCAAATGCAACTTGGGTCGGTTCCCCAATATTCGTAAGTGGCCGCTACCGCCACTGCAGAAAATCCATTTTTAGAGTATTTACAAATGTACACACCAAATCCCTTAATAAACCACATATCTTGTGTAATAATTGTAAAATTAATCGGTAATTTTAAGAATATGTTACTATATATCATCTGGGCAGCTATAGCAACTGAAAAAAAAAATTACCCTACATTTCCTTGATCATTTTAAAATTCGCTTAAATTTTTCCCTGATTTTTCTATTATCGCTGTATATACGTACATACATGAGGAAAAAAGAACACACACACGCATTCTGAAAGGAAATGCAGTACTCGTCATACGCATAGCTTTATATAAAGTCTGGGGCCTCCCCCCCCCTCCCCAATCAATTTAACAAGAGTTTGAGTTCCAAATAATTTACCAATGTTTAAAAAAATGTAATTTTAGTTTACGAAATTTTTTGGCTTATTTTCATAAAGATTACTTCATAATATTATCTGAAATAAAGTGGGCAGACCTGACTTCGGGTAAGCGAAATTTCGGATAATTTGGAAATTTAAATTTCCATATAGGGACCATTCAATTATTACGTAAGCATCTTTTGAGGAGGGAGGTTTCAAATTTGTATATTTTGTGCTGACAACAGGGAGAAGAGGGGGAGGGGGGGGGGAGTCTGAACCATGCTTACAGAAAAGAGAGATTACAAGAAAAAATGACACAGAAAATAATAAAACAAACACATAGGCACTAAGTCACAATGGTTCTAAATAAAACTGCAGTATTTGACGCATGACACTGTGAATAGAAGATATAAAATATAAAAAAACATCGCAGTTAAATATTTAATTATTTAAATCAGTAGCTCTTAACCTTTTTTTGGGCGGGGGCTTCCTTCTAGGCTTCCCGTGGCCCAACTAATATTTTTAAATTATCATAAATGTATTATTTTTAATAAATGTATTTAATAAAATCCACTCTTTATATATTGCACACTATTTGTTTACTACATAAAAATAAAAATATAACAAAATACTTTATAATACCACCAAAATATCTATTAACAGCTTATTAAAACTTTTTTAAATGCGATATTGTTTGCTGTGATTACTCTCTATTTATAAATAAGCATTTCATATTATAACAAACTTACAAATAAGTGCTCAATATTATAATAAAAATGTAAATAAGTATTATAATTTGCATCACACGTTGCATTCTTATTTCAAAAACTTACATTAAAAATTAGAAAACCGAAATCTTACGTAAGCATAAGGGAAGAGGTTAGGCATTTGCTTATTTTTTCTTACAAGGGGGAGGGGCGGAGCCGTAGCCAGGATAGGGCTATAGGCGGCTGAGCCCCCCCTGGAAATGTAGTCAGCCCCAACCTGGAAAATATTTTTTTCTCAAAATCAAATATTGTAGAATTTTATTTTAAATTTTTTGTTTTGTACGAAATTGTACATGACAATGGAAATTGTTCTTTGACGTTAAAAATGTATTCAAAATAGCTTTCTACGGTAGATCTTGTGTATATAATTTTTTTTACATAGGTTTGAGTCTTCATATACTTTATAATAAGGGTAGGGGGAATTATAGAGAGGTATACTAAAATTTACAAGTTTTCAATGCAAAATTTGCATTAAGAAATTTATTTATTAACGTTAAATATATTAGTCTACTTATATATTTAGTATTATTAAATATATTAATAAAATACATAAAAACATTTACGAATTTTAATACACCTCTGTAGCTTTCTGAGCTCCCTGTAATTTTCAGAGCCCCCTGTAACAAGCGTCTAGCTACGGGCCTGGGATGCGGGGAGAAAGGATGTGGGGATGTGGCCAGAAAGGTGCTTACGTAATACTTGAACGGCCCCATAAAGGTTAAAAAAAATTACAATATTTATCCGAAACAAGTTTATATATAATTGCATATTATTAACTACGATACTGATAGTCAAAAACGTCACAAAATATATGTATGTGCTCAATAGAATATCCACTACTTTGGAAGTAATCCGATATCTTTGTATATACCACATACACAAAGTACATAATACATTTCTATATTTCCGATATCTACCATTCGTATTGGTTGATATCGGAAGAGATTTTACGATTTCAAGATTAGGGCACACTAAAAAATAAACATGAGCGATTTTGCCAAAACTATTGAGCAAAGGTATATTATGCAACGTCATAGAATTGAAATTAGATGATCGTTGCTAAATTCTGAGCCAACTGGGTATGTCGCACTTCCAGTTATGATATAATATATTCGATAGGGCTTTTCATTTACATTACGAATGTATAATCCAATTTCTGTAAAAGTAACTAATTAACGAGTAATTAATTCCTAAAGTTTGGCGGTAGCGCCAGATCTGGAACTCCCTTTCTCCCTCGAAATTTTCGCCAAACGATATTTGGTTGAAAAGCGCTAGCACGTTGTTAATTTAATCTGCGTTATAAAATTTGCGCTAAAAGTGCATTGTTACAAAATTGTAAATATGATTAATATTGTAAATGTAGTTCAATCTATTCTTGATTTATCAGTGATTAAATATATTACTCAACCTGCAAATATTAATGACGAAGAAATTAAAATGAGTAAATCCTTATTATGTATGATCGAAGAACGAAACAATTGCGCTAATATGAGAGAGGAATTGACACTTGATTTTGAATTTGAATCTCATTCTCTCGACTGTGGATATGAACATGAAGAAAATAAATACAGTGAAAGTAATACAAAGGAATTTTCGTTGCATGAAATGTGTCAAATCACGAAGTTCTACGATTCGTGTACGAGTAACAAATTTAATCAAACAAAATTAAGATATCCTAAATAAAATTTCACAATCAAATTATATCAAGCGTTTTAAACAAATGTTTTGCGAATAAAGGCACAAGAAAACAAAAAATCCAAATTATTAAAAAGGATCTATACCGTAAATTTCAATACGCAAGAGAAAATCATTTGCCAGTTCATGACATCGATTTAAAAGCGATAATCGATATTTAAAGTTGCCAGCACAAGGTTATTATTCACGAAGCCATTCACGATTTCTTATTTGCTCTGTTTTTGCGGCTCAAAGACTACAGTGGTCATGCTGCGCCGGGACCTACTGTTTTCCGAGGAATCCGAACCTCTTAAGGCCTAGGGAACCAAACCCCGGACTACAGTGAGCAGTGCGATCTTTATGAGATCTCTGAGTAAGCGTTCTTTTTGCACTGCTGGGAGTCGAACCCGGATTAGCCGCGCAATAGGAGAACGCGTTACCACACTGCGCCACCGCAGGGCTACACGATTTCTTAAATTCGTTCAAATAAACATATAAAATAGTATCTCGCAAAATTACAGAATACGTTACGACATTTGATATATTCGAAATACAGAAACAATTGAAAATAAAGCTGTAGAATTTGTACTGGAAGTGCTTGATTTTGTTCAAGGTTATCAATCAGATGAAGTTTTAAATGCCGATCAGACTGGACTAAACTATTTCATAGCAAATCATAGTGACATTGTCTCATAAAGGGGAAAAACAATGTTGCTCTATAATAGAATCCGAGTTTGGAGCAACTCACTCCTACACGGCCATGCTTATAATTTCTATGAGTGGGAAGTTAAAAGGAAAAATGGTCTTGTGCCTATGGAAAACAAGCGTAAATTTTGAACCTCATGTGCAAAAAACTATTTTCAGGCTCAAAACATATACGTCTCTTGCACAAAATCAGGGAAAATGGACAAAAAAACTGTTAAGAAATGGATCGCCAACTGTCTGAATCCAATATTAAAGCCACTGTCTTGCATACTCTTAGATTCGTGGACTGGGTTTAAAGATTTGGAAACTTTTTCACAATTACCAAATCACTAAAAAACCCTTCAAATCCCAGCAAGAACAACTTCCCTGATCCAATCTTTAGACATACTTTTTTTCGTCAAATGAAACTTTTCATTAAAAAAATAATAAATCGTATTGCAACGGATGAAATACAAGTAGATACTAGAAGCAGAAATGAAATCATTAAATTACATTCATTGATGTATAACCAGTTACAATCTGAAAATTACAAATTAATGTACTATCAGAACGCCTTATTCAAGTGCGGTTATTCAGATTATAATCCAAGAAATTTTCAAAATATGGAAGAAGTTTCTTTTACAGTTGAAGGAGTAATTTGCAATGATTGTGACCAATATTCTTTTTTAAAATGCACGCACTGCGAAAAAATATTATGTTTTCATCATTTTTATATACAGTATCATTTCCATAACGTAACATAAATAAAATTATTTAGTGACGTTTACATTCATTTTTATTTTATTACTCTTTTATTTCTTGTTGAACAAAATAAATAATCTGAATCCCCCGGACTTATTTTGCCTACTTTTTTACTTATTTATTAATCAATAATTATGTAACTCTGGGATTCAGCGAAACAATCACATCGTTTGGACACAAAAATTATAGACGTTTGATTACTTCGCCAAACGAAGGGTTGTTTTGGAAAGAAATCCCTTTTAACTCAACCTGAAAAAGGGAGTTCCAGATCTGGCGCTTTCGCCAAACTTTACGAGTTAATTAATTACTTTCCCAGAAATTTGATTATAAATTCGTAATGTAAATGAAAAGCCCTATCGAATATATTATATCATGACTGGAAGTGCGACATACACCAAACCGACTTCCCTTGTGAGATACATAAAAAAGCTCATAAGATAACTTTAAACTGAATAGTTCCAATTCGCAGAGCAAAACCTTAGATTTTACTGGTGCTTTATGCTCAGAAACACAATACAATAAACACAAGCAGTGGTTGATAAACTTAAATAATTATTATAGTTACATATCATCATCATCATCATATTCAACCATTATCTATCCACTGCTGGATGAAGGTCTCTCCAAATGCTTTCCACACAAGTCTATCCTGAGCAATTCGCTTCCACGTCACCCCAACCTGTTTTCTTATTTCATCCACCCATCTAGTTTGAGGACGTTTTCTAGGTCTTCGGTGGTCTCTTGGAATCCAGTTCAGAATTTCTGTTGTCCATCGTTGATCAGTTCTTCTTGCAATATGCCCAGCCCATCGCCATTTCAGCCCTTTTACTTTAACAATGATGTCCTCTACTCTAGTTTGCTCTCTCACCCAAGTGTTTCTTTTTCGATCTCTCCTAGTTATTCCAAGCATGCACCTCTCCATGCTCCTTTGCGTTGTCTGTAACTTTCGTATTGCTCCAACTGTTAGACTCCATGTCTCTGATCCATAAGAGAGGACTGGCAATACACACTGGTTGAAGACTTTTCTTTTTAGACATAAAGGCAATTTCCCCTTCAGGATAAAACTGTTTCTTCCAAATGCACTCCAGCCAAGTTTAATACGTCTGTTGAGTTCTTTCATAATGTTGCCATCCATTGAAATCAGCTGGCCAAGGTAAATATATGAATCAGCAATTTCTAGCTCAATGTTGTCAACTTGTATTTTTGTTTCCTCTACGAAATTATTGAACATGATTTTAGTTTTTTGTAGGTTCATCTTGAGTCCAACTTCTTTACTTCTAGTTGAGAGCTCCTGTACCATGTCTTGGAGTTCTAATGGGTTCGTTGAAAAAATAACAATGTCATCAGCAAACCGCAGATGATTTAAATATTCACCATTTATTTTTATTCCCTTGTTATTCCAATTTATCTGCTGAAAAATCATCTGTAAAGCTGAAGTAAAAAGTTTTGGAGAAATGGTATCTCCCTGCCTCACACCTTTGCCAAGTTTGATAGTTTTGGTATCTTTATGTAACCGAAATTTTGCACTTGCATTTTTATACACACGTTTCAATATGTCAATGTACACATCCTCAATGTCTGTTGATCTTAAAGAGTTGATGACTGCTGATGTTTTAATAGAGTCAAAGGCCTTCTCATAGTCAATAAATGCAACACACAATGGAAGTTCATATTCATGTGTTCTTTCAATTAATTCTCTTAATACTTGAATATGGTCCACTGTACTGAATCCACTTCGAAATCCAGCTTGTTCTCTTGGTTGAGCTGCATCTAATTTTTTCTGCAGGCGATGTGTTAGCACTTTTGTGAAGATTTTATAAATAGCAGGTAACAAGCTAATTGGTCGGTAATTTTTTAAATCCTCTTTATCACCTTTTTTATGCAAAAGAATTACTGTTGCAGAATCCCATTGGTTTGGTATGTTACCGCTGTTAAGACATTTGGTAAAGAATTTTGCAAGTATGTCTTCTACATATTCTCCAGCTTCTTTTAGGATATCTAATGTAATACCATCATCACCAGGGGCTCTTCCTTTCTTCATATTTTTTATTGCAAATGAAACTTCTTCTTTTAAGATTTTAGGAGCTGTTCCTTCGACTATTTCAATGTCTTCGTTTAATTCACTGTTACTTTCGTATAGATTTTTGTAGAATTCTTCAACTCTTCTAAGTATTTCTTCCCTATTTCTTGTTACGGTGCCATCCTCTCCTTTTAATGCAATGATGTGTTTCTTCCCAACAGATAAACTTCCTTTAACAACCCTAAGGCTCTTGTTATTTTCAATGGCTTTCCTTACTAGCTCACAGTTGAATTTTCTTATGTCTTCTTTCATGCTTTTGCGCAGAGTTTTACAAAGTTCTATGTACTCAAT
>QLNU02003225.1:27110725-27133139 GCA_006491805.2 Dysdera silvatica | reverse complement strand
ATCTGAATCAATCTCTCTCACTCTCTGGATCCTTATTATTCCACGAAAGTGTTGTTGTTTGGAATAAGCAAACCCACAGATTCCTTCCCTTTATTTGGGTGTCATTTAGTCACAGTTTGTTGGCAAAGGTGTGCTCATACTGGTAATTAGCAATGTAGTAACAGCAGCATGAATTAGCAGCAAGACTAAGAGAAAAACGTAATAATCTTCAAAAAATTTTATTCCCTACCGCAAGGCCGTATCCTAATATTGCTGAATTATCTGCAAGACATTTTTTTAATGATTTCTGATTAGTTACCTTTAACAGTTTCGTATTTTCTACTCTAGACTAACCATTACCTAAGCGGAATACTGAATCCATGCAGTTACAATTACTGTGTTGACGTTAAAGATGGGCAGAAATATTCATGGGGCAGGATTCATTCTTCCTCTCATTCCCATACATTGAACAGAATGTATTTTACATTTTCACTTTCTTTGGACTGAATGCATTCTATCATCCCCATTCTTTGCACAGAATGTATTTTACTTTTTCTGTTTCTTTGGACTGAATGCATTCTATCATCCCCATTCTTTGAACAGAATGCATTTTATCATTCCTATTTCTTGAAAGGAATGCATTCTATCATTTCCATTCTTTGGACAGAATGCACTCTATCATTCCCATCCTTTGAACAGAATGTATTTTACTTTTTTCTTTCTTTGGACAGAATACAGTTTATCATGCCTATTCTTTGAATGGAATGCATTCTATCATTCCCATTCTTTGAATAAAATGTATTCTTTAGATTCATTCCCACTCACTTCAGAAAGAAATTTATCATTTGGTGTTATTCAGCTACTCGTTAATTAGAAATGACCATTCTTTTAAGATAGAAATGGTTACCTGGTGACCAGAGATGAGCGTTGATAGAAAAACTTCGATGAAGTACCATCGGTGTTTGAAAAATATCGGTTTCCAAACATAAGTGTTTAGAAAAAGTCTATAACTTAAAATCACTGTTGTTTTAATTTAAAAATATCAAAAATGCTTAATTATTAAATAAATTTTTTTATCCCAACAGGCGCCAGAAAATCATTCTTTTCTTTACGAGTAATTTAATATTTAATGTTTAACTACTTTTCCTTATTAAAAGAAAAACTATTTAGAAAATATCCGCCTTTAAACTTTCATGTTTATAACCAAAATTGATGATAATTTAATTTCAGAAACAGAAGCTCTCTAACTAAAAAAATGTATTTAGTGATAATGAAATTAAAAGATGTGTTTAATAAATAAATATAAATAAATATGTGTACTTGTATATCTATATACATAAAGATGTATTTAATGATAATAAAAGATGTGTTTACTAAGGTGAAGTAAATCCAATATATTGCTAAAAAAATGTGTAAACATTTTAATTTATTCGCTATAAAACGACAAGTCAATCATTATTTTAATTATTATATATAATTAATTAACATGATTATTTTAAAAGTAAAGTACATTGAATGCATCATGCAGAACCTTTAAATGTGAGAAATTTGAAATCTAGGAAAAAGGTATCTTCAATCACTGAAATCAGAAAATTTATTCTCAGATGTTTGACTGAAAGTCTAATTCACTTAACTCTCTTTTGTAAGATCCCCGCCTAATTACATTTTATGCCACAACTTTGGACATAAACAAATTGAATGAAGTAAGTGGGCATGTAAACATAAAAACCACGTCAACGTTAGAACCGACCTTTAGCCTTAAAAGAACTAACAACTGTTAATATAATACCATTAACTTAATGATTAACACTGGCATTAGCAAAATCGGGAACCGCTTAACTGCTAGTAAGAGGTTTATCTTAATAAAACGGTCGATAAACTTTTGTGTTTCGCTTAGTTGAAAGGAACTAAAGAAATGATCCACCATTGCATGATCGTTTATTTTTGATCAATTTTTTACTAATTTTCTATCCATCCATTTATTTATCTATTTTCTGTTTTGATTATTGGATAACTATATTGGATACTCTTATATCGACAAAAATGCTCGAACTTTATATATGTACGCATTAACTTATAATAAATGGAATAGTAGTGAATACTATTCCATTTATTATAAGCTAGTCCGTAAGTACATAAAGTTCGAGCATTTTTGTCGATATAAGAGTATGGGCCTCGTATGTCGTTCTCCTTTATGAGAATGTATCGGAAATCGAGATACCCAAAGCGATGTTTGCGTTACTAGTTGCCGCAGGGCCCTTAGCTGCCCATCGGAACCGTATTATCGTCCGGTTCGTACCGCTCCGTACGTGAATTCTATCTCTATCCCTTTTATTAACGGACCAAAAGATAAGGCTGCGTAGACACGTTATCAATCCACACGTGCTAAATACAATCAGACGTTTATTAGATCTCCATGATTACACTTAGGCTCTGAAACGCCTCGTGGTTCGCTGTGGAGCCAGGCTTCTTCGCATCCCATTTCTTCGAGACCTCCTTCCCCTACGCTGTCCAGAACTGATCTCCCGTTTCCAGTTTCGTTATACACCTCTCTTCTCTCCGGCGTGACCTTAGTTGCTCAAGGTCGCGCTTCTCGCTTACCAACTTCCTTACCCCCGTCTACCTGTCCATACAGCATTTTACCTACGTTCTCCTTACAGTCTAAATTTAAAAGGTAAAGTATTAATTTTCATATTTAGAATAGTTCATCATTTTATCTTTATTGGTTTTTACCAATTTATTACTAAACATGGAGTTAGAAGTGACATCATTATTATATTTTCAACTCTTTTAATTTATTGCTGAAAGAAGTTCCCACTAACTCTTAAATTCTTCTCCAAAACTCCCCTTACACTTCGGTATTCTTGCTTTCTGATTCATCTGTCATATTTAAGGGAATGTCTAAGATTTTCAATAGTCTCTTGATATTCGGTTAAAAATTATGGTTCTTTTTCTGTGATCTCTCCTTAGTCTTCTTCCCACTATCCGTAATGAAAATTGTAATTTCTGCAAAATGGTGTCTTCAACTATTATTATTATTCTGTCACCTAAATACTTGTTTCCCAATTTCCCTTAGTTATTTCAAGCATCCATTCCTTCTCGATCCTCGCAGGTATTTTTAATTCATTCTGTCGAATTGGCAATTTTTTTATAAGTTTTCGTAGCAAAATCGCAAGTACTAATAGCAGCAAACGCCGTTTTGTCTACATTACTCTACTTCTATTCTTCTTCATATAAATTTGGATTGTTTTTAATGCTAGTGTTCCTCATTATGCCTTAGACACCATAAGGAGGGAGAGAAATGTATACCACGGATGTAAGAGCTCATTTGTTAAACGGGTAAACGAATGATTTTTTCCATCTCTCATAAAGAAGATTCGTGCAGTGGTCCGGCTATTGTATATTCTATATTCATATTGTATATCATCATTATCATTTATTGTACATCATTATCTATATTGTATCTATATTCAACACACCGCTAACGTATACTGTTGATTAACGTACACCGCTAACGTATATCGGTGATCACCGTATAAAGTATGATTGCGTCTGAAGTATCCAAGCTTTGATCTATCACGAGGATTTAAGTTGTGGGGAAAATTTCCCCCCCGTAGATTTTCTGTGTATTGAAAAATATGAATGAACCAGTTAATTGCGTCATTTAAAAAGAACCAAACTAGGAGATGGCGAAACAACCAAGGAAGCGAAGCTAAAGTTTTATGTGATTGCAATTACAGTGAAACCTGATAAAGTGACCACCTCGTTAAATTGACCACTTGAATAAAATGACCACTTTTTATGAGAGAGGATTGGTAGGGACTCAGTTATACCCATAATCTGTGTGTCCATCCGCGTGTCTATTGCGACGATTGCAGCCCAGTCTCAAACGTGATCACTCCAGGAAAGTTCTACTGTGTTATAATTTTACTTCCGCATTACACTAAAAATTACTGAACCATGCACAAGGAATCAAAATTTAAGTCAATTACGCTGTTCTTATAGCTTTTCCATTATGTCAGTACAATCGAATTTTAAATAAAAAATTGTCATATCAACAATGTAGGAGCTGTGATCAAAAATTTTCTGGATTGGGGCTAAAAAACTACAGTACTTGCAGATTTGGCATTTAATCTCCTTCGAAGTAGTCCCCGTCTAAAGTCCCACACTTCATCCCATGTTTTTTCCATTGTTGAAAGCCAGACTGAACTCATTGTCTGGGTTAACGAGCAGCTCTCTCGTCGCATTCTGTTAGATTTCCTCGACACCCTGATATCATCTTCCTTTCAAGTGGGATTTAATTTTTGGAAAGAGCAAAAAGTCACAGGGTGCCATATCTGGAGAATACGGTAGATGTAGGACCTCAGAAACTTAATGTTTATAGTCATTCAAGAAGATCGAGCTCAAATGAAAGCCGGTCTTCTTTTTTGCCTGCAGATAGCAGTTTTGGCACAAACTTGGCAAACACACGTCTCATACTCAAATCTTGAGTCAGAATAGATTGAACTGAATTGTAGCTAATGTGGTACTCTTCAGATAACTCACGAATAATGATTCGACGATTTTCCCGCACAGCTGAATGCACATCTTGGATGTTTTGATCAGTTTTACTGGTTGAGGGCCTCCCCAGACATTCATGACTTTCGACAATTTCACGGCCATCTTGGAAACCTTTGAACCACTCATAAACACTTACGTGGCTCATACTCTCTTCTCCATAAACTTTCTTCAATTTTGCTTAGGTCTCAGCATAGGCATCGTCAAGCTTTTGGCAAAATTTGATGCAGATTCTCTGTTCAACTTTCTCTGCCATAACACAGTATATTAACAGCCATAACACAGTTGTCTGCGGACAACACAGTACGACGTTTGTTCAAAACTATACTGTAAAGAAGTGGTGAGAACTATGACGTTGTGACTTTTGGTGAATGCGTGGGAGGGTTCAAGGAATCTGCAAAAACTTCTTCACTCTGTGTGTATTTTCCTTAAGCGTTGAGCACCAGTCCTGTTACTTTTTGATCACACCTCGTATGGACTTTAAATTAATTAGCAACAAGTAATGTAGCAAAACGTTTTATGGATTATTATTTAAAAGCATTGAAAACTAAATTTGTTAATACGTAAATTAAATAAAAAACCTTGAATAACTCTATTGGCTCAGAACTTATTCTAATACGAAATATTGTAATAAATTTGCATTTCGAGTGCACCCCACTTCGCTTCAGACAATCGCAAAACATATTATAATTAATAATAATTAAAATATGTATATATATATTAAATTATAATTAAAATATGCATATATATATATACTAAATTATAATTAAAATGAGTTTAAGGAAATCAAATAAAAATATATACGAAAACATAATTTTTCTTCCTTGAACATTCTAGGTTTAAAACTTTTCTACTTACAATATAATGATAATTTATTTTTCATGATAAAACTATTCCCTGCAAAATTCTATTCAATTAAATTTAATGCATCTCTAGATATTCTTTATAACACTTCCCTTCCGTTAGTATCCAAAGTAAGTATATGACTATATCATTTTTGGTTTTGCTTATCAACTTGAATTCCCACTTTCGATCAAAGATTTTGAAAGAATTTAAAATATCTTGAGGTTCGTTTCAAGTCCAACGTCCTTACCGTTATCTGGAATTTCTTATGTTGTATTTTGCAGTCCTGATGCTGTGGTTTTTAATCAGTGTTCTATGAACTTGCCACGGAAAACAGGAACTGTAAAAAATCAGCAATAACACAGAACTTTTGGTAATTAAACCGTTGTTTTTCTTTTCAAATTTCAAGCTTATTGAAAAAAATTACCTTGGGATTTCGAGTTTTTATTTTAGGGTATCACTATCACACGCAGATTACTCTAGATATGGAACACGAAAGATGATGATATGATACATTTTGGACTTAAAATCATTAGAGGCGAAAATATGAAGTCGTTAACCACGATTTATTGAAACACAAGGTCCGATACTTAGACTACTATTTAAATCCCCCAACCTCAACGAAATTACTGTTTTGAGATCTGTGACCTGTTAAAAAAAAGGCTACACACACACACACAGTATCTAGTTGAAGAATTCTGGGATGCAGCGAATAAAGAATGTATTTATATATAGCGACTACCCGTGTATAATGTGCTATGTTGTGTATTTATGTAGTGTCTATTTATTATATGCATAAAATGTTGCGTATATTATGTACTTATGTATCTATTGTATAACAGCAAGCAATGTCATCGCTTGGAGAAGATTTGGTATATAATGTAAGAAACTTGTGGAGCTGAAAAATAAATTAAAAAAGGTTTTGGGAAAATATTGCAATGAAACGTGAATAAAAGGAAAACGTGGAGAACAGAAGGTAAATTGTTGCTCCTCAAAAAAAACTACTTAAAACAAATAATGTACATCTACGTTATGAAGATATACCTGCGTACATAAATTCTGTTATCGAGATAATGGGGAAAAGCACGGAGACACGGGCTATTTGACTAATTGAAGAATTGAAAGAAATTTTATAAGAAAAGAATTAGATAATTTAATTAATTCTTCGGAGAAACGCAAACCAGGTACAAATTTAATTTCGCCTTTTGGGATTACAAAAGAGCTTAAAAATCTGATTGAAGAGACGTTCTTATTTAGAATGAATTGGTTTTATGTGCTTATACCAGAAAATTTAATTGAAATGGTTAAAACTGGGTCACGCTGCCAAGCCTCTTTTAAAAACTGAAAAAAAAGTTAGTTTAAAATTAATCCAAACTCTGAAATTAATCAAGTTTGTATAAATTTTGATATTGATTGTTTAATCCTATTAAGTAAAATGTCATTCTTTTAGAACCACTACGCTTACTTGATTATTTAAATAAAAATAATAATTTATCCCTGCTCTCTTTATATTTATTTATTTGTTGCTTTCTTGCTTTTTTTTTTTTTACTATATTTTAGTTTTTCTTTCTTGTTCAGTGATCAAATAGTGTTGCCAATTCATATTTTCACGGCCAACACCTAATTTTATGTAAACCTATTATATGAATAACCTTTCCCATCGCAATCAAAAGAAGAGAAAAATTTTAAATGTTCTTCCAAACCACAATTCACACTTTTTTTGTCAAAAACCCAGAAGTTCAGGCGAAATGCTATAGATACCTTTTTTTAACCAGTTTTCGTACAGCGCTTTTTTCTTCACTTTTCCTGCCGTAAATGCCTATTTCGGCATTATTTTGTGTTTTTCTATTCATTTTAGGAGCCCTAAACATCCATGCTGTAAACCCCTCGCTTAACAGCCACCTTTCACATACGGTCATCCCCCTTTATGAATATATGAATAGCCTATATAAATTTTTAAAAATCGCATCCCCCCCCCTCGCCTCGCAAAATATCTCGCAACCAATTCTCACAAGATGAGGGAACTTGAATATCAGCAGTCTCATATTATTGCTTAAATTTTAGCAAACGATGAAATTGTCAACAGTTTTTTTTTTTTTTATGAAGATGCAGTAAATTTAAAAGGAAGCAAATATCTATATGTCGGCTTTAATGTGAAAAATGAATTGACATTCATTTCGACATCCTTTGAAAACTTCCAAAATCTATTGAATTTATAGAACAATAATATCTATTTTTTTTAATCATTAGAAATTGTTTGTATGTAATATTTTATAAGGTTTTATGCAATGAAACATCGATCTATCATTTTTCAGGGGGATGGGGAAAAAAACAATATATATATATGGAAAAATCATACTTCCGGGAAGAGTGTCAACGATTTTCATGTAAACGAAAATCATGTGATTTAAATCAGTGATTAAAATCATGATTTTAATTATGTGATTTTTTTAAAAAATCATGATTAAAATCAAAATTTTCTATAGCTTCCTTTAAAATCAATGCTCTAAATTGAATTTTTTAATTTATTTTTTAAAACAAGTTTAAACTAGTTTTTTAAATTTGATTTAATGAAACACAACGATTTAAATTGATTTTTCGATGCTTAGAAAAAAAACATTTTAAAATTAAAATGGTTTTTATCATTTTTTAAAACACAGCACAAGCAAAAACAACTTTTCTGATGATTTTACTACAGTTGTTTACAATTCATGGTCAACTAGTCCTAAAGGTCATAAAGTAGTAAGGAAAGTTCGGGTAAGTTGACGAAGCGGGTAAGATGATGAAATCGAGTTTTTTCTAAAACGCTGCATATGGCAACACTCATCAGCAAATAAGAACTTCAGAATGTCCCCCAAAAGCGTCCACTGTGAACGCGAAAAGAATCGGTTGCATTGTTTTGATGACACGGAATAAAAAAGCTACAGGTACGTTTTGTTATAATTTTTTCACGTATTTAAAATAGGTTTTAAACCGGCATTAAAATTAATGTTCTAGAAGTTAAATTGCTTTATTAGTAAATTCAAATTCTTGGTAAATCATGGGGAAATAGTTTATTTTTGATAAATTTATTGACGCTTTTATTTGAAGCTATGTGACGGAGATGACTCTTTCGGGTAGAATGACGAACGCGCAGTGCGAGCAAGATGGCAAATTCGTCATCTTACCCGAAATTTAGAAAACTTTTTTCTTTCAAAATAAGTAGGCTAATAGACAAATTATGAATATTTTTTTTTCATTTCAGAGAAGGCAAAACAGTACAACAGAAAAACTAACCGACAAAATTGGTGTGAAGATGCTATGAAAGAGGCGATGAGGCGAATTCAAAGTGGAGTTCCCACGAATGCTACAGCCAAACAATTCTGTATTCCTGAGGCGACTCTAAGACGATACGTCAAGAAATATCAGTAGTATAAATAAGTAGGCCTATCTCTATTTCTTTTGTAGGCCTATCTCTATTTCTTTTGTAGGCCTATCTCTTTTTCTTTTCTTTTGTGACATCTGATTTGCTTCATTATTGGTTGAATAGAGATAACCTAAATTTTGTAGTTATCATTGTTTATCATCGAATGATTTTGAAATAACATGTCAATTTTTTTCCAGCACACTTTTATCTGTAATAAACATAATTTCAAGTTTTTATAAACCTGTTTTACATCAAGACTAAGTCTTAAATTAATACAATATTTTTCGGCACACCTACGATTTTAGAGTTCAACTGAACCCTAATATTATTTATGTTTAATTAAACATAAATAATGTTAGGTTCCGTTAAGTTCCAAATTCCGCTTAACGTTATTTACGTAAATTAGTGTGGCGAAACTATTAAATATTAATTTAACTTCCTCACGCACACATAATTTGCATATTGCAGTGCTCCGTTTCTTAAATTTGAAATATTTTCAAGCTCCTACATTAACTTATTTGCATTTTTGTTTAGCTAAAAACTCATCCTCCATTTTTCTCTTTTTCTTTATTCTTCTCTCTTAGGAGCTACCAATGAATGCAGGACGATTTAAAAATACATTCTCAGATGAATAAGAACTTAAATTAGAAGAATATGTACGGGAGTTGAATAAAAGAGCCTTTGGTCTCACAAAAGCAAACTTTGCAAGAGTAGTCTATGATTTTGCAGAAGCAAATACAATTCCGCATAGGTTTAACAAGGCGGAAAGAGAAGCAGGCAAAGATTTTATAGAAGCTTTCATGAAAAGGTTTAATTTTTCATTCCGAAAACCAGAGGCCACGTCTGTAGTACGACTAATAGCATTTAGCAAGATAAACGTAGAATTTTTTTTTTTTTCAACGTTTACGAAAACCTAAGAGGGAAGCATAACTACCAGTACTGGCGTAGCTAGGATAGGACACACCGGAACGTGCATAGAAGGAATAGAGGTGTACTTCTCAGGGAAAATCGGATGTCGCTTTGATATTCAAAGTAGCCGCTAATTGTTGGCAGGCTGATTGTACGGCGGTTGCAAACATCTTGTCTGGGAATATAATCTGATTGTTTCCGAAAGCAATAAATTAATTTTGTTTGTTTGATTGGATTTTTTTATGGCGAAGAGCGTCTGGGCTATACTGCGCCATCTTGAAAATCGGACATTGGGAGAGAAAAAGATCAGAACAAAGAAGAGGGGGGTAACTGCAGGGTATAGGAATCCAGCAGTGGCTCGTGGAGGGTGTCAAGATGAAACGCAGAGTCGATATTTGCGCCAAAAAATGCGCCGCTTTTTCTTTAAACTGGTTTTAATAAATTTAAAACGACCTTATCTTCATTTTGTGGCAATCATCGACTCTGTGCTTCAAGTGCCTTTTTTTTTTCATCCAGGATAAATTATTTAAAGTTTTAACATGAAGAGACAAATTAATTTGTATGAATGTTTTTCAAACGAAAAAAGCAAATCATGGTTTTCGTACTGAAAATGTCATTTCTACTGAAATTGTGTGTCCAGTACCATCCAATGTTCAATAGCTCATTTTGCATGCTGTTGAACAAAATAAAGTAAGCTGACGTATCTTTTCAAATTATCATTTAAAATCACTATGCAAATTGAATATCGGTATTATAATGGTATAACGTTTTTCCGTCGTAACAGCAAGACTTTAACAGCTAACCTTTAGGCAGTAAATGTTGCAAGGAACTAAATCGTGGGATTTTATGCGGCCTTCTATAATCAAAAGAACAACTCTAAAAAAAATTTCGGGTGAGTGAGTGAGAGATAGGAGTGGGAGAGAATGCAAGGGCGGACACATGGGGTGGTCACAGGGTCATGACCCCCAAAACATATATAGGACATAGTCCTTGTCAGTTCTCTATTATAAAAAGTGGTCACATAATTCAGATGGTCAATTTACAAAGGTGGTCACTTTAGCAGGTTCCCCCTTTTTAAAATGCTACTTTCTTGCCTTATTCTAAATCTGACATTTCAAAAAAGTTTTCAAAGCGCTTATGTGGATGTAAACGGTCGATGCGCTAATTAGCGCCGTCTTTTCTTCCTTATGATCAAATGAAACAGTTGCTGTAGAAAGCAGCTCACAAATTGGCTGACAACGTTTTTCCCGACGTCATTTATGGAAAAGCTTCGACAAATCCTATCTTTTCAGCGTCCCAGGAACAAAACACATTGTCGTTAAAGAAAAGTAATACAACGTTCGGATAATACGAAAGCGAATAATATGGATCCTTGTCGAATAATACGGAACCTTGTATAACAAGGAGCTTAAGACGTACAGAAATGCTCGCTAAATCCGTTTTAGAATTTAAAACTTCAAACTTTGTAAATAAAGCCTGCGCGGGTAACATATGTGTATATAATATGTATGTGATAACACATTCGTCTTCAAATTCGCTAAATTTTAATGAACAAAATATATTTTATCATAAACGGGCTGTGGATATTCACCTCTTTGCTTTCAGTTCTCAAGCTAAAAGTGGTTAACAACATTTCGTGTTTAGACAAGACCAATTATTTATACATCGTAAAAGTTGTTTTGTGTATGTGGGCGTCTTTCTGTTTGTTCTTAATGGCGTAAAAGAAATTCTCATCGATTTGTTGTGTGATAAGCAAACCAACGTTTTCTTTTGGACATCAAACTAATCGCCCATTTTTCCTCGTTCAAGCTGGGAAGCGCAAAAGTCTGTTCGCTCAAAGTGATTAAATTATATGGTGTACCTTGAGATACGAGTTTATTGAGATACGAGCCGACACTGGGTAAGTTTTTTGACTTGAGTTAAGAATTAAAATTTGAGGTATGAACCTGCCTTGGTGACCTCATAAGCTCCACTCCGGTCATATGTCCGAGCCTTACAATGACATACGGAGGTTCTGCTGGAGATTGGTAAAATCGCAGAAGCGGAGGAGGTTATTCCTTCAAGTGAGAGAAAAAAAGTGTTGGCAATGTGGGAAAAAGTTTCGAACTTTACTGAAAAGTTTGCAACTGGTCGTGCAGCGGCGTTATTTAATGGCACTTTACTAACTCATTTCAGAAACACTCTAAAGCGGGGAGGAAGAAACGAAGCTCCCTGGACGGGCATCCACTGAAACGCCCTGCGGATGAAAGTGGCGAAAACGTAGCAAAAAGGAGAACTCTTGTAAAGAAGAAAATGAAGTTAAGCCAAAGCGAATAGAAAAGAAAATTAATATTAATTTTTACGCAGCATACGCTAATAGGCTCCACCAACCTCTGCTTATTTCCTTTGCTCCTATTTTACATGTACGTATGTATGTACTGTAAGCTATTTGGTTTTAGTTTGTATACAATATTTGTTCATTATAAGTAGTAGTATGTACTTTGTATAAAAAAAGTTGGAGTGGTACGAATTAATCTCATTTCAATTAATTTCAATGGGAAAATTTAAAGAAAAAAAATTAAGATGGAATGTATTAAACTCGTATCTCAAGGTACTGATGTATTTTATACTTTAACACATTCGGCCTTGATGTCCTTGTGACAGGACGTCTCCTTTAGCTCATTTAAATAGTCATATTTTTCTTTTCGTTAGATGAAAACCTGATGTACTTACCTGTGTACATCTCAAGGTGTCTCTGAGATGTACTCAGGTAAATACATCAGGTTTTCATCTAACGAAAAGCAAAATATGACTATTAGAATAAACTAAAGGAGACGTCCTGTCACAAGGACGCCAGGGCCGAAGCGGTTAACATTAAACCAAACAAAATCCACACTTTCCTCGCTAAATCTAGAAACTATTTACGTACGGACACGTTATAAGTGAGTCCTACTGTATCTACTTCCAGTTCAGTTTACAAGGCCTTTCCTCAATGGAGGTACCCTCCATCATGCAATGCATTTTTTCATTGGTCTCTGTTCCTCCAAGTGTCTGCATCAATATTCCTTTTTCCATTGCCTCTTTTATCCCTGCCAACCATGTTTTACGTGGTCTTCCTATTTCTATTCTCCCCAGTGGCACATACTGCAACATCTTTTCTGACCATCTTTCATCGCTCATTCTTATTACGTGTCCAAACCATCTAAGGGTCTTTTGTTGGATGTGTTCTTCAATGGTTTTATTATTTTCCACTAACCTCAAAATTGCGTCATCTCTCACTTTGTCTAATCTTGATTTTTTGCAACATCTACGCCAAAAGTCCATCTCGACCACCTTAACGTTTTTCGCCAATTTATTTGTTAATCTACTTCCATTGTTGCTTTTTATCAGTGGCGAAAAAATAATCTCTTAAATTCGAAATATGGGAGTACTGCAAATGAATTTTACATGAAACTAAATTATATTTTTAACAAAACATACAATAACGTAAAAATGTGCATACAGGAAACTTCCGATTAACAGAAACAATGCCGTAGCTAGGGGGTGGTGTGGAAGGTTTGAACCAGGGAAGTAATCAAGGAAAGGGGTAAAATCGGCTGAAATAATTCACAGGAGATGTAACCGTGGTTAAGGGGACGCAATCTGAAAGGTTCTGCCTGGGGAGCAAGGTCACCTAGTTACAATGCTGAATCGAGTTGACCTACCACGCCATTTTTATTATTTTGTATTGCTATGTTTTGAGTGGACACTCATTCAATACTTTTTGGCAAAAGACGCTCGTATTTGTTTTTTTAGCCCGCTCATGTCTTTTGAAAGAAATTAGTACGAATCATGGATATCGGACATACAAAACGTCTGGTATAGATCGGATATGCAAAAAGATATTTAAAATATTTTCAACAAAAAAAATTTTTCAATGCCAGGCGTCTGAAGCAACCTTTCGCTATTTCTTAGTTTAATGATCAAGACATAATTTTCTCTTTAACGTCAAATCACTTGATCTTTTTTGTAAGCTGCTGGAGCCTTCATAAATCTTTCATTTCTGCGCTCCTGTCCACGACTTCACTCTATTCCATTCAGAATATTACTGCAACTTCGTCCGGTTGTGACGGTAGGGGATTCGGAAGGACCTAACAAATGGAATGATCTAGGGCAGTGTTTCACAATCCCCGGGCCGCAGTTGACTTTCCTGGAATTTGTCATTTTAGTATTCAAGCATTTTTCATGAATGAATATTTTATCGTGGAAATATTCGTAGGAGAATAATAGTCGCGAAAGTATCGGAAAACTCACACACAGGACGCTTAAATAACACCTGCTCAGCAACTGTAGTGACCAAGCCGTGTATTTGTAAATATGTAAGTGTTCATGAGTGATCAAGAATCTTCAGACATCGAAATCTTTTAATATTCGAGAAAGTGTATACCGCTCATTATGATCGGCCATAAAAATGCCTACGAGCCGATTACGATAATGTACGGTGCATCCTCTGTCCTAAAACTGAGCAAAATGACACCTATGTTGCAAATGCCAGTGACCAATCAGCAAGGAAGTGCATCAGCAAAGTGTATATTAATAGGAGTGTGCTTGCGTTCTTTATAATAATGCCATACTTATTTATTCATACTTATAGTAGTTTAATGTTTGAAAAATGGAAAAATATTTACGATATATCTGTTGGGACCGGGATTTCGTCTCATAAAAAAAAAGAACTTACAGAGCCGCGGTCTCATAGAAACACAAGTCTGGATCTTCCCTTCATCTAAACGCAGCAGTGCCGCAGACCGTTTATTATATTGTCTTTCATCTCGAGGTCAGAAACAATATCAAGGATCTTGGTTTTGTTTATGAAAATAAAAAAAAGTACTAGGGCGGTTCAAAAAGTTTTTAGATACAAAAAAGTTTATAAAGCTAGAAGTTTCAATCTTTCGCATTTTTTCAAACTAACCTCTATCAGATGCTATACACTTTTCAATCCGCATAAACCTATTTTTAAAAGCTTTGCACCATTCTTCTCTTTATAGGCTTTAAAGTTATTCAATAAAGGCCTGCACTGCTTCTCCGAGACGTGGAGAAACGAGTTCTGCGAAATTTGTTTTTTTGTATGAAGAAACAAAAATAAGTAACAAGAAGTCAAGTCAGGTAAATAGGGTAGGTGGGGCAAAAATTCAATCTTTTCTTGTTCTAAGAAATCCTTCGTTCTCTTAGCGAAGTGCGATAATGCATTGTCATGATGTAACATTTTTCCTCTTGTTCCTATCTTTGGTCGCTAATTACGCCATAGCTGGAGAACTTCTGGAGGACGCACACCAACATACCTGTCTGTTGTGGTCGTTTTTTCCGTTTGCTAGAATTACTGATGCAACTACAACAACAACAACTACGTCCAGAACAGGAGCTAAAAAATTACCACAGTTCTCTTCCCAGAATTTCTCTCAGGTTTAACTTTTTATGTGAATGCTGATCTGAGAAGCACCATATCATGGATTTTCGCTTAGTTTCTTGTTCAAACTATTAAATCCATGATTCATTACCTGTTACGATATCCCAGATACTTTTGATTGTCCCATTTTCATTTGTTTTTTCATAAAATGGCACAATTCCACACAAGTCTTCATTTGATTTTCTGTCAATTGATGGGGATCTGAAACAAAAATCGCTTTCGGGAAAAAAAGTTTTCATGAAGTTGCGAATTCAAGGCTCAGGACCTCTGATGTTTAAGGTTCTGGCAATTTCCTTATGCGCAATCCGTGGATCTTCTTTCAAGAGAAATTTAAATTTTGCAACGTTCGATTCTATAGTTGATGTACTCGGTCTTACACATTTTGTGTTAACTTCTAATGATCTTGTTCCCCCAACTTAAATCCAGCACACTAAGTGAAAATGGTCAAGAAGCAACATCTGCAAATGTTGAAGACAAACTTTGAAAACGCACCTCTGCTTTTAACCCTTCAGAAAAACCATAAAATATTAGAGCCCACCAAACTTTTCTATTCAACAAGATTGTGATAACAAGATTCTGCGTAGTCCTCACTCATTCTCCCTGGTACAGACTCTGATGGGATCGCTCTGTTAAATGCGGCCGTTACATATTGTCTTTTAAGGATATACACTACACTGTGATGCAAAATCATAAAAGCTTGATGGTTTTTCCAATGAGTACCTAAAAACCTTTTGAACGTTCTACGTATTTCTTTTGTATGAAAACTATTTAAAATTGCCATATTAAAAACCCATGTTTTAAGAATATGGTTGAAGATTTTTGAAATTTTCTGCCGAAAGCTTGTGCTCTTTTAAAATAAAAAAAATCTAAAAAAGTTTAAAATTTACCACAAAAGGGGCTTAATTAACTACAAATTATATTTCAGGGGATGAAGAAATTGCTGCCGAAGGTCTTATATACGTATATATAAGCCTGCCAAAAAATCACGTAAATAAAAGGTACATTTTGTTATGTCTTTCTTTGAGAGAGGCGGGGTGGGGTGGTGAGATCGGTATGATGGTGGCTAAATAGGGTTTAATATTATTAACAATAGCTGGCAACCTTAATTTCAGTAAATATACTTTTTAAACAGAGAGCAGAAATCCCACCTTCGGTGGTCCGCGATAAATAAATGAAAAAATGCTTAAAGTGTTCCATGAGTGACCAAAATTTGAAAGACACTACCTTAGGGTGACGTATAGCCCTTCGCAAAATAATCTTCATTTGTCTCGATTTTTTCCGAAAGTCTCTTGATCTTCCTTCGTGATTTGATCCCATCTTTAATTTCGTTGCCTACATTCCTTCTACATGTATTCCTTGGTCTACCTCTTTTTCTCTTTACTTAGGAGTTCTAGTCTAGGGCTTTCCTGCAAACACCATTCTCTTGGATTTTATTCCTGTGTCTTAGTTCGTTAAATTTTCTCTTTTCTTTATTATTTCTGGTGAAATCCAAAATTAGTTTATCGTAATAACGTTCCATTCTAGAAATCACTTAATTTAATGAAAAAAATATAAATGTAATAAGGCTATATTATTTGGAAACACTTTTTTTAGGTTTTTCCAGATGCAGGTGTGATAGTCAAAGTAGATAATATAGAATATATAAAAAACCCAACTGCAACAGGACATAAAATTGGTATTTACCACTTTTTAAGCGTAATTATTCTTTATGGGTATAATAAAATCATTTGTTATCCGACGCTGTAATTATTAAATCATTACCATGTTTTATAATTATTGCTAATGATCAATGTGCACCAGCCATTTACTTCAAATTTCAAGATCATTATTTTCCGAAACAAAATATCCGGATTTTTTTAATAATTTTTGGGGGAAAATTCTAAACTTTTTTCTTCGAATTTAAAATGCGAGCCATTTGATAGTTTCACGAGCTAATTAAACCTCCTAGAAATTTTTGTTTAATGTTTAAAACCAAAAACTTTGTGCATTTGCGTATTATTAAAAATTAGTTCTTAAATTGAGCTTAAAAATGCTATTTGTCTTAGGATTAATCTTAGGCTTTTGACTGCTAAATGCAATCACTTGCTGATTACTATATAAATACAATTAAACGTAAATGTTGAATGAAATTCCAGAATATCCGGAAAATGAAAACAAAATTAGTAGCTTTATAAGAAAATTAAAATATTCAATGTTTCCGCACTCATTGAATATTCATTTGTTATATATACACTGTTTTAGCATTTGGATCATATTCAGATAAATAGAGCGTTATGTTGTAAATAATAGCAAATCGGATCCCGAGCTTTTTGACACGTCAGCAGCCGTCCTTCATCAGGAGTAATAAATTAATAATATATTTAATCACATGGTATCCTAAGTTTTTTTTATAAAATGCATGTAACAAATAATGTGTACAATGTGTATATGTACATACATGTAGATCATATGTACATACATGTAGATCATATGTACATACATGTAGATCATATGTACATACATGTAGATCATATGTACATACATGTAGATCATATGTACATACATGTAGATCATATGTACATATATGTAGGTCATATGTGCATACATGCAGATCATATGTACATACATGTAGATCATATGTGCATACATGCAGATCATATGTACATACATGTAGATCATATGTACATACATGTAGATCATATGTACATATATGTAGGCCATACCATTGAAATTGATATGACGCATCAATTTTGTATTGCACTGCCACTGAGTTGCCAAGCAATGTGTTTGAAATTAGCTGGAAAGTAATAAAATACTATAAATAAAATAATACTATAAAATAAAAATGATAGTAGGAAGTTAAAATAATATTGCAATATAGTATAAATACAGTCGAATCACGTTAAAATGACCATAAAACGAATTACGTTCGATACGAATTGTTTTCTGAAGTCCCGACAGCTTATATATGAATCCTCATGTTATTTTTAGCTTTAACGCGAACACGATCAGGATGAAATACTGTTCACAACGAACTAATAATCATTGGCCCTTGGAAAATTTCCTCCGCTTAACACAAACAAAATGGGCTTTATAAGATCAGAGCTTCTCACAGATAATTTCAATGGGCTGTAATTACCAGATTAAACGTGCGGGAGTGCTGACTTTTATATACAATTGAGTAACAAACATTTCCGGTTAGCGTTTATACGCGATAAAAACATAAATGGGGATGATTATAATCAGTTTATATGATTACGATTACTATAGTAGGATTATGATTACTATTACAAATGCATAAGTATCAAAATTTAAATTATGATTTTGTTTACGATTACAGTCAGTTTATATTTTACGATTACGACAACAATTATGAATAAATATAAATAAATATGATTACAATTACGATTACAGATTATAATCGCAATTACTTGCACGCAATCAGAAATAATCAGTTCGATTACGATTATAATCATAGCGATTATGATTACGACTACCTAAGAATTTCAAAAAACGATTATGATTAAATGAAATTTAAAAGTGTGATTATGATTATATTGCAGATTACAGCTACTTCAAAACATTCAATTACAATTACAGATGTGAGTACGCGAAAATGTAATCGATTGCAATCGATTATAAACATTTGATTACTATTACTCGGAGTCTAGATAAGAACTGAAAAATATTTTCTGTTAAACGGTTTAATGGCGACATACTGTACTAATCAATAGAAGCAAATCAAATAAAAAATTTTATGGTACAGTTATTTAAAATCGTTTTAACAATTTTAAATAATTGCACCATTAAAATTTATATTTCATTTGCTTCTATATTTTCTGTTATCATAAATTCCTTAGAAATGACATAGAACAAAACACCATACCGGAAGAGCGGGTTGATAATTATGCTCCTGCTTATGGTGTTGGTCTTATTTTGCCTTACATTTGACGAATACTGACGAGGGAAGTCTGTTTGGTGTATGTCGCACTTCCAGTTATGATATAATATATTCGATAGGGCTTTTCATTTACATTACGAATGTATAATCCAATTTCTGTAAAAGTAACTAATTAACGAGTAATTAATTCCTAAAGTTTGGCGATAGCGCCAGATCTGGAATTCCCTTTCTCCCTCGAAATTTTCGTCAAACGATATTTGGTTGAAAAGCGCTAGCACGTTGTTAATTTAATCGGCGTTATAAAATTTGCGCTAAAAGTGATTTGTTAAAAAATTGTAAATATGATTAATATTGTAAATGTAGTTCAATCTATTCTTGATTTATCAGTGATTAAATATATTACTCAACCTGCAAATATTAATGACGAAGAAATTAAAATGAGTAAATCCTTATTATGTATGATCGAAGAACGAAACAATTGCGCTAATATGAGAGAGGAATTGACACTTGATTTTGAATTTGAATCTCATTCTCTCGACTGTGGATATGAACATGAAGAAAATAAATACAGTGAAAGTAATACAAAGGAATTTTCGTTGCATGAAATGTGTCAAATCACGAAGTTCTACGATTCGTGTACGAATAACAAATTTAATCAAACAAAATTAAGATATCCTAAATAAAATTTGACAATCAAATTATATCAAGCGTTTTAAACAAATTTTTTGCGAATAAAGGCACAAGAAAACAAAAAATCCAAATTATTAAAAAGGATCTATACCGTAAATTTCAATACGCAAGAGAAAATCATTTGCCAGTTAATGACATCGATTTAAAAAGATGGTCAATATTTAGAACTAAAGAATTATTTTATTATACATTTAAGGCATATCATGATTTCTTAAATTCGTTCAAACAAACATATAAAATAGTATCTTGTAAATTACAAAATATGTTACGACATTAGATATTCAAAATACAGTAACAATTGAAAATAAAGCTGCAGAATTTGTACTGGTAGGGCGTGATTTTGTTCAAGACCATCAATCAGATGAAGTTTTAAATGCCGATCAGACTGTACTAAACTATTTCATAGCAAATCATAGGACATTATCTCATAAAGGGGAAAAACAATGTTGCTCTATAATAGAATGCGGGTTTGCAGCAAAACACTCCTATATGGCCATGCCTATAATTTCTATGAGTGGAAAGTTAAAAGGAAAAATGTTTTTGTGCCTACGAGAAAAAGTGGAAATTTTGGACCTAACGTGCAGAAAACTATATTTCAGGCTCAAAACATATGCATCTCTTGCACAAAATCAGGGAAAATGGACAAAAAACTGTTAAGGAATGGATCACCAACTGTTTGAATCCAATATTAAAGCCACCGTCTTGTATACTTCTAGATTCGTGGACTAGATTTAAAGCTTTGGAAGCTTTTTCACAATTACCCAATTACTGCAAAACCCTTCAAATCCGGGCACGAATAACTTTTCTGATCTAACATTTAGACGTATATTTTTTTCGTCAAATGAAACTTTTCATTAAAGAAATAGTAAATCGTATTGCAACGGATGAAATAAGTAGTACATACTAGAAACAGAAATGAAATCATTAAATTACAGTCATTAGTGTATAACCAGTTATAATCTGAGAAATGCAAATTAATGTATCAGTAGGCCTGGTTCAAGTGCGGTTATTCTGATTATAACCCAATAAATTTTCAAAATGTGGAAGAAGTTTCTGTTGCAGTTCAAGGAGTAATTTGCGATGATTGTGACCAATATTATTTTTTAAAATGCACGCACTGCGAAAAAGTATTATGTTTTAATCATTTTTATATACAGTATCATTTCCATAACGTAACATACATAAAATAGTTTAGTGCCTTTTACATTCATTTTTATTTTATTACTCTTTTATTTCTTGTTGAACAAAATAAATAATTTGAATTCCCCCTCCTCGACTAATTTTGCCTACTTTTTTAGTTGTTATTAATCAATGATTATATAACCCTTGGATTCAGCGAAACAATCACATGTCGTTTAGACACAAAAATTATAGATGTTTGATTACTTTGCCAAATGAAGGGTTTCTTTGGAAAGAAATCCCTTGTAACTCAACCTGAAAAAGGGAGTTCCAGATCTGGCGCTTTCGCCAAACTTTAGGAGTTAATCCCTCGTTAATTAATTACTTTTACAGAAATTCGATTATACATTCGTAATGTAAATGAAAAGCCCTATCGAATATATTATATCATGACTGGAAATGCGACATACACCAAACCGACTTCCCTTGTCAGTAGACGATGTCATTATGACATGCGGTATTTTAACCGACTCCGAAATAATCGAGGCCGTTAATGACATAATAAGACACTTGTCGGAAAATAATCACCGCTCTTTGAATACTGATGAAAACATCAGAGGAGGATCGAGAGAGATATTTGGGAGAGAATATAAAATAGATCAGGACCCACATCTAGTGAGCCCGCATTTAGCGAGTATCTGGATATAGTGAGGGAAATATGGAGGTAAGTTATTATTACCCTTCTCAGGGATAACACAATTGCCAAATAATGGTCAACACACAAAGCCACCGGGGCGAATTTTTTGTTAGTTTTCGTAGGAGAATTTATTATACTTGATATATTATTTTATTGGAATTATTTCCCAAAATTATTGTATAATAAATTCCCCCACAAAAACTCATAAAAATCTCTCCCTGGTGGCTTTGTGTGTTGACCATTATTTGGCAATTGTGTTATCCCTGTGAAGGGTAATAATATCTTACATCCTTATATACGGAGAAAGAGAGCGTTGTTTCTGCCGTCGTTATCTCGCAGTCAAGGCACTCTGGGGTAAACGGAGGGACCCTGGTTCGAATCCAGGATGAGAACGGCGTCTCCTTTTCTCCAAAATCAAAAAAAAACTCTAGATTGAGCTAGTTATACGTGAGTTCCGAAAATTATTGGGAAATGTGGATTTTATTTGATATAATGTTTAAGTATAATACAATTTACCGCTTTTAGCGAACAAGTATTTTTAGACTACGGATTTAACGAGCAATTTCAAAAATATTAAAATAGGAAATCAAACCTTCTGCAAAAATTCCGTCGTTATATGTGGTTGGTCGTTATAATCTGCGCTCGTTATAACCGATTTCCACTGCACTTTTATGGATTTGGGAGGAAAAATTTCCCTAATCTCCCCCCCCCTGGGGATCTGCCACGGAAGACATTAATAATTTAATAATTAAATTTACTTTAATAATAAATTTAATAATTAAACAAAAATCCTGTTAGTGTGATGGAGGCTTTCGTTGCGTTGCAAACTGTGCAGCGTTTGGTCATGCAAGAATCACATTCTGGCTCTTCCATGGAAACTGTGGACAAACTTTATTCTTTTTGGCTGCATTG
>QLNU02003225.1:27075027-27100798 GCA_006491805.2 Dysdera silvatica | reverse complement strand
GAACGAATAAAGCAACCCAAAAAGTAAAAGGAGTCGAAAGCCAAAAGAATACACATATCACGATAGCTCGCGCAGAATTACCTTAAAAGAAAATATGCTTTAGCGCCTGCGCAGTCGAACATAGGTGGCGCATGCAAGATGGATTTTTCCATTATAAGAAAGGGTAGCATCGAGACAGTGTAACGTCCCTCAGTTCAGCCAGAAACGGTTTTTTGCGTTTTCGGAAGACCGGGATTTTTTGAATTGTAACACTTCCGTCGCAAGGGTACAAAGTGATAATATATTCGGCTTCAAATTTATTAAAATTTAATGTACAACATATTTTTTATTATTAACGGGCTGTGGATATTCACCTCTTTCCTTTCAGTTCTCCAGCGAAAATTGGTTAAATACATTGCGTGTTTGGACAAGACCAATTATATATACATCGTAAAAGTTGTTTTGTGTATGTGGGCGTCTTTCTGTCTGTTCTTAATGGCGTAAAAGAAATTCTTATCGAATTTCTGCGCCATAAGCAGACCAACGTTTTCTTTTAGACATCAAGCAAATCGGTAGTTTTTCCCCATTCAATCTGAACAGCGCGGAAGTTTTGTTCGCTCAAAGCGATTAAATTACATAATGTACCTTGAGATACGAGCTTTTTAAGATACTAGCCCACACTTGGTCAGTTTGTTGACCTAAGAGCCAACATTTGAAATACGAGCCTGCCTCGGTGACGTCACAACCACCACTCCGCTCAGATTCCCGAGTTGTTCAGCCACGTGCGGAAATTCTGATGGAGATTGGAACAACCACTGAGACGGAGGAGGTCATTTCTTCAAGTGAGATAAAAAGATGTTGGCAATGTGAAAAAAGTTTATTGAAAAAACACCCTGAAAAAGTTGCAAATGGTCGTGCAGTGGCGTTACTTACTGACACTTGCCTAACTCATTTCAAAAACATTCTAAATCGAAGGAAGAAACAAAGCTCCTTGAAGAGGCTTCTGCTGAAACGCCCTGCGGAAGAAAGTGTCGAAAGCGTAGCATAAAAGGGAAAAATCTATTAAAGAAGAAAATTAAGTTAAGTAAAAGCAAAGTGAAAAAAAAAAAATATATCATTTTTTTACGTAGCATATGATAATCGGCTCCGATAACATCTGTTTATTTCCTTAGATCCTTTTTTACATGTACGTATGTATGTATAATGTACATACACAAAAGTATGTACTGCACATACATGTACATAAGTATGTACTGCATTTGGTTTTAGTTTTTATACAATATTTATTCATTATAAATAGTAGTGTGTACATTATTATAAAAAAGTTGGAGTAGTACGAATTAATCTCATTTCAATTAATTTCAATGAGAAAATTTAAAATACGAACATTTTTATTTACGAGTTCGGTCATGGAATTAATAAAACTCTTATTTCGAGATACTGCTGTATTTTACACTTTAAAATTACACCAAGCAAAATCAATACTTTCCTCGCTAAATCTAGAAACTTTGTACACACGGATACAATATAAGTGGGTCCTACTGTATTTAATTCCAGTTCAGTTTACAAGGCCTTTCTCCAATAGGGGTACCCTCCATCATGCAATGCATTTCGTCAGGGGCACCCTGCATCATGCAATGCATTCATTCCATGTTTTAAGTGGTCTTCCTTCTTTTATTCTCCCATCTGGTACGTATTACAACATTTTTTTCGGCCATCTTTCATCGCTCATTCTCATTACGCGCCCAGACCATCTAAGGGCCTTTCGATGGATGTGTTCTTCAACGGTTTTATTATTGTCCACTAACTCAAAATGGCGTCATTTCTCCCCTTCTCTAATCTTGTTTTTTTTGCAGCATCTACGCCAAAAGTCCACGACTACCTTGATGCTTTCCGCCAATTTATTTGTTAATCTACTTCCGTTGTTTCTTTTTATCGGTGGCGACTCAACAGTTCGAAATATGGAAGTACTGCAAATAAATCGTACCTCAAACTAAATTATATTTTTAAAAAACATACAATAATACAGAAAAGAAAGCTGTGCATACAGGAAAATTCCGGTTAACAGAAAGATGGCCGTAGCTAGGGGTGGCATGAAAGATTCACGCCCTGGGCCCAGGCAAGGAAAGGGGTAAAATCGGCTGAAATAATTCACAGGGTAGAATATGTCCGTGGTTAAAGGGGGCAATCTGGAATGTTCCGCCGGTGGCTCCAGGGCATCTGGCTATGGTACTGAACCGAAATGACCTACTACACCATTTATTATTATTATTTTTTATTGTTGTTTTTAAATGGACGCTCATTCAATACCTTTGGGAAAAGTCTCTCGTACTTATTTTTTAGCACGCTCCGGTCTTTAGGAAAGAATTAATACGAATTATAGATATCGGACATACAAAACGATTGGTATAGATTGGATAATATTTAACGCATTTTCAACGAAACAAAAAATTCCAATACTAGGCCTGGAAAGCAATCTTACGGCTATTTGTGAATTTAATGATCAAGCCATAATTTTCTGTTTAACTCCAATCACGTGTTTGTTTGTTTTAAGCAACTATAGCCTCCTTAATTCTTTCATTACTACGCTCTTGTCCACGGCTTCATCGAATTCCATGCAAAACATTATTTGCAACTTCGTCCGGATATAACGGTAGGGGATTTAGAAAAACTTGGCAAACTAAATAGTCCAGGGTAGTGTCGCACAATTGCCAGGCCATGAGTGACGCTCCTGAAATTTGTCATCTTGGTTTTCACGCATTTCTCGTGAATAAATATTTTATCGTTTAAATATTCTAAGAAGAAGAATGTAATTGTATTGCATTGTGTGTACATTGACATGCAAAAATTTTTGGTTTCCGGCGGACAAAAATAGTCCAATCGCTCCAACTTCTATTGCATTGTCACCGCCAGACCTAGCTGGTTCGTACAGGCCACGTTTTGAAACACAATCAGAGCATCGATTTTTTCATGAAAATCGCATACATTGACATGCAAAAATTTTCGGTTTCCGGTGGACAAAAATTATATTATATTCTGTGCCATGAAAGGACATAGTTAGGATGATGGACTCTTCACCGCTGAATTTAAAGAAGATTTAGATACGATGAGTAATATATTAAGGAACGTTGAGGAAGGCGACAAATTTTGAACATTTTGTAAGCAGAGCAGCCTCATTCCCGCAAATATTCACAAAACGGATAATATTAAACAGAGCAATAGTAATTTACATCAGTAATAGTATCACGATTGATATGGTTTTCCGCTAGAGAACAGAAAGGCAGAACTCACCAAAAGGAGGAGAGGAAAGTGATGACAAGATTCGTTAGTGATTAGGTTCACTAGCTTCACTTCAAGAGCTCTAGTTAGTGATATTTCGTCATTTTTTTTAAATCAGCCTATTTCCTGACGTTCTGGAACTGGAGTCACATCGTTAGTGGCAGCGATCTATTCTACCAATCGAGAGAGAGATTTAATTTGGTGACGATGCTGCCCCTAACGGCATTTTTGTAATTTTTGTTTTTACATGGTTTATTGACAAAGATGCCACACTTTTTGACCAACCATCGTATCTAGAACAGGGGAATGAAAAAAGTGTACAGAGTACTCATTTACGAAATTTCGCAAATTTTTAAAAAAGTCAGAACACCTCAAAATCTACAGATAGGGTTGTGCTGTCTTCGATGGAATTGAAAGTTGATAGAAGGAAACTTTATTTGAGTACATAGGTGCCCATACGTGTACTTCTAGGGGTGAGAAAAATTATTACCTCCTTCTCAAAGCTGTCAAGAATTTTAGTGAATGTACAAGATACCAAAACGCTACAAAAATAATTGATACTGCTTGACAATTAGTAATGAGCTAAAAAGTACCTTATTTTAAAATGTGACTATAAAACTTTTGAAAGTAAATGCATAGCAGGTTCGGGCAAATAAAATTTTTAAACGGCTAGGGAGGCTCGAACACCCCTCTGCTCCCCATGATTACGTGTAAACATTATATATTGAATTAGAATTTGCCATACATATGAAACCCATTAACTTATAATTATCGACCTTATTTGTTTGTGTTACCTTGTTTAAAGATAATTATTTGATAACATTTAAAGAATTGCTTTTCATTCTTCATGACTCTTGTTTCATAATTGTTAATTTTGAGATTATGTTTAACTATATAATACATTCTAACATCTATTTTATTCTTAAAATGGTATTATAAGTGCAAATTGAGCTGCATAGCTTATTTTTTATTCATTCTATCAACGTTTGCTAATACACCCTTTTGCAAAAAATAAATAAATAAATAAACGAAGCACCATAAATAAACTAATCATCTGTTTTTATTAAAATTAAATGTACATCCAGCACATACACAGGTAAGGAAATGATAAAAAATTCAAGGCCGTAGGACCCATCAATGTTTAGGAATTGTACATTGAATGTTCAAGCCACTATTTGGTGAAACCCTCCCCCACTGGCGGCGATGCATGCTTCTATACGTCTAGGTAAGGAGTGATAAAGGTTCCTAATGTCATCCTGCGACACATTCTGCCAGGCAGTCCTTACTTGTTGCACCAGCTCTGCGACATTTTGCGGTGCCCAAATCCAGCAGCCTACCATGTCCCATACATGTTCGATTGGCGAAAGGTCTGGTGACCTTGCTGGCCAAGGAAGAGTATCAACAGCACTGGGGTAGCTCACAGATATGCGAGTCGTATGGGGCCTGGCATTATCTTGTTGGAAAATGACTCCAAGCTGTCGTGTCATGAAGAGTAACGCAAACGGCCGCAGGATGTCATCAACATACCTTTGAGCTGTTGAAGTTGTATGCAGGATGACTAGGGGAATCCTGCTGTCGTATGAGATAGCACCCCACACCATCATACTCATGGTAATGGCTTTGTGCCTCTGCAAAACAAAGGGTAGTTTGGGATCGCTGGCCCTGGCACCTCCAGACACGGATCCGATGGTCATCTGCTCCAAGACTGAAGCGGGATTCATCTCTGAACACCATGCGATGCTAATCTGCTGGCAGCTATGATGATCGGCTACGACACCACTCCAGACGACTCTATCAATGGTGTGGGGTTAAAGGCAGATATCTTAAAGGCCGCTGTGAGCGTAACCCCCACCTCAGCCAAGCGTCGTGAGATGGAGAAATGTGCCACATGTGGTACGGAAGAGACTACAACACGTTGGATGGCGAGCAATGACGCCGTTGGGTCAGCTCGGGCTTGTTGCACAACCAACCGACCTTGCCTCGAATTCGTGCACCTTGGCCTTCCAGAGCTTTTATTACGCCGATGAGTTCCTCGCAGAAACCATTGCTGCCAACACCCTTGAACAGCAGTGTCCGTACGGTGCAGGTGGCAGCCTATTGCTCAGTAGGACCAGCCAGTTTCACGCATCCCGACTATGCGACCACGTTCGAAGTCGTCCAATTGGCTATAAGGTCTTCGACAACGTCGTAACGGCATTACTGGTTGCGTCTCCAGGGAACTGCAACGCCGACAACGAGAAAAAATAAACCGTTCGCAATTTTTACCTCTTTTATACGATGCCAGTTGCGCAGTAGAAATGCGCGCTATGATCGAAGTTAACACTCATTGGCTTTGAAAATTTAATTATTTGCATACTTGGTCTAAAAGAATTCGCATGCGAACTTTCGAGATGATCGGGTTATTTTTAGGGGTACTTCGGGTTTTTGTTTTTTGTTTTTTCAAAACAATGTAGATCCTTAATTTTTTTATTTCTGTTCCTGAAAAGTCCTTAAAAGTCTTTAAATTTCATGTAAAGAAATGGCGATCAGATTCCCTTTTGTACTGTTAAGGGAGGAGTTTTACTTCGTGTGTATATTCTCATCGTAATTGGGAAAAAAATAATTATATGCTCTCTACGTGGCTTGGAAGGAGCATCTGTTTTACTTGCGTTTTCAAAATGGCAGGGTAAAAGAGCGATTTCACCTTTAGAATAGCGAATGAATGTTATAAATGAGAATGAAAAAGGAACAAGGGCGACGAAAGTTAGGGACAGCGTGCGATCCCTACCCCCCCCCCCGAGCAACATGCCAGAAGGACAATGACCCTCCAAGAGAAATTTTTGTACGACATAATATCGTTTGTTTTGTTTCAGGTGGTTGTTTTTCGTATTCGGCATTTCCGATATTTCGGCGAAGTCTCTCAATAACATGAAAATGCCACTTTTTATATTTAAAAAAACTTTTGTTTTTGGGAAACTTACAGTTATTCTTACTCGTATTCTTTTATTCCACACTAACCCTTCACCATGGTTTTCTAATTTCCTTGTTTTAAGTAGGTTTCTTGCTTTTATACATTAGGATCTAATTTTATTACTGCTCATATGAGGTTATGAATAATCTCTGGAGTCTCCAAAACAAAAGCGAAAAAAAAATGAAAAGAAATTGAAAATTGTCATTTATTTGCTGATAATTTATTAATAAATATGTTTTCCCGTCCCTCCTCTTTCTCGCCCTCCTCCCGCGGAAAAGCAACTTCCGCCGCCCTTGTAGAGAAAACCTGAATACAAGACCTGATCACCGCAAAGGAGTCCAAAGCCCGGGCTTTGGGACTAGACTCTAGCAGGAGTGGGAACTGCACGGTGAAAAATCCTTCTGCGCATGTGCGTGGTCCACGCACATGCTCAGAATATAATCTATTCTCAAAGCTCGGGCTTTGGACGCCTTTACGGTGATCAGGCCCTGCCTGAATGAAAATTAGCCGCAGCGTCCAAATATGGAAAAACGCAGTTAAATGACACCGTAAAAAATTGTAAGAAAATATTTAATATAAAATTAAACTACTGCTATTCGTTCTTTTTTTAAAAAAGGTCGTAAATTTTATGGCTTGCAATTAACCCCATTCAAATCATCAAATCGTATTTTTAAAATTTATATTTCTTCATTTGTATATGTAATTTCAAATGTTTTCTATTCGATTTAATATTGATCAATCCCTCACCCTACACCTCGTAGCTGCTGAAAATTAATTTTTATTACTGATGTTTACTTTCTAAAGGATGACAGTACCCAGGAACCTGAATTGGTATTTATTAGTTTAATTTTTGCACGATTTCTAGGTATGAGTGGATTAAGATAATCGTTTTATCAACGATTTTATTAATTCATCTCTTTTTGAAGGCAAAGGAGGCACGATCCATTGTAAATCACTCTGATACTTAACAAGTTTCTTTTTTCAGCAATTCGTTTTTTTTCTTGAAAATGTTGATTATAACTTCCATTAATCTTTGCCTTAGCACAGTCGTGCTATCTATTAAATATTGGTTACTAAGAATTTTCATCATTATCTAGATAAAAAAAAAACTTACTAAGCGTGATGGAAAAAAATGTGAAAATGGCTGCTGTATGACCAGATGTGGTATTTTTATCCGCACACTTTTTTCAACCGTAACCCAAAAGAAGTATGATGCGAAACTAGAAGCGACGTTTAAAGATTGACTAATTTGCATATTTAAAGTTAGCAAATTTCAAATGTACTTATTACATTTATACCGACCAAATCTAGAATTTTAAATATACACTACCTTAGCAACTATTCCAAGCAGAAACATCACATTTTATTTATTTTACTAATTAGGTATGAGGCAGTATTTTTATAATTGGAAAACTTTTGGTGGAAGACCGCTATAAAACGCTAAATTCCGTATTTTTATACAGCGATAGATGTATGGCGTATATTGTAAAATAAATGACATATTCGACATCCTTACGTGTACATAATTTGAAAACTTTTTCTTTGCACGTTTTTCTATGACTAACTGTTAAAAACGTAATTGCGGTTATATCTATACTGAAACGACCGGTATATGGTATACATAATTCTTGTAATAATGCATAGTTTTTCAAAATTTTAGTTTTCTCAATATTTCTACTATCATTTTCCAGGAAAAGGAATTATTTGCGGTAATCGCCACTCATTTTTGTCACTGGAGTATGCAAGGGGTTTGATGGAAGTTGCAACCCTCATTGCGATGAAATTTTGTATATATACATATAAATATATGAAGTTGTAGCTCTGTAATTTCCATTATAACCGTGTAACCCCCTCCCCTTATGAACTTTCCGCTTACACCTTCGATTACCGTGAATGATTGAGAATTTACTGTTCTTCCGAATTCAGAGATCATTTCACATAAATCTTTATAGCGCTGAATTATTAATTGTATTTTATCAATCTAATTGAATCATTGAATTATATGTATCTACAATTCAATTTGAGAGGATCTGAAGCAAAGGGGCGTAAGCATGGACTTAAAATTTTCAAAATTATTAGTAGGGACAAGCACATATGATGAATATTTCTACATTACAATATGTGTAGAATTTAAATTTATTTAAAATTATTGCGGTATTTCGGGCCCCACGAGCCCAAATAAGTCTACGCCTATGGATGTAGGCGACAAAAATATTTTCAAGATTTATTTCTTAGAAAACGTCTTTAAAGTGGATCAAAGAAATAATTCCACATGCGTACGTAACTCAGTTGAAACAAAGTTCCTTATGGATAAATGCATTGCTAGTTTCACTTTAAAAGAACTCTCTCTCTAAACTACATCAACTTCGAATGTTTGCTCAAAAACGATTTGTCACTTACACCCCTTTGCCCCTGAACCCGTCATTTAAGAGAGCTAATCAATTTTTGTAAATTTAGAAAGGGATGCATATTGTGTTAACGTCAAACCTAGTATTGCTTAACATATACAATTAAAAATAACTCTGACTAATAAATGTCAATGTCAGTCATCACCTATATTTAGATATAGTTTTGACTAGTCAAAACTGGTGTTATCCACCCTTTACAGTTATAATAGTTCTGACTGGACAAAACTAGTGTTATACCGACCACCAACGGTTAAAACTAATGTCGACTACTCAAAACTAGATTTAAATATCTTTACCAGGCAGAATTAGTTTTAACTACCTTCGTTGGGTTTTTATTGGACGTGACTATCTTTAACTAATTTCGGATATTGATGGTAATATGTTCATATCAATAAAACTCAAAGAAACAAATCACAAATTAATGTCCACATACTTTTCCTTTTCTTCTTAGATTAATAAGAAAAAATCCAAGATAAATGGCCGTGAGCTGTAATCCCCCTCTCCCAACAGATGCATTAATAATTTTTGAGATAATTTATCGCCTAAATATGTATTGTCGTTCAATTTATTTAATTAATTATAATTAAAATGCAATTTATTTTAAACGTGCACCTCCGTTATGATTACCAAATTACTGTAAATATTTCCCATTACTTTTCTTCCTACTTGCTCCCACGATTAAACATGTCGGATTATTAATCATCTCTTGTAAAAGTAATCACATAAATGTAATTACTACTGGAAGCATTTGCAATTAGGAACAAAGGGGTTCTCAATCCATTATATGCATTTATATTGTAGACGTTTTTACTGGCGAAAGTATAGCCCCCTGGAATTATAGGCCGACGCGTCAGCCGCCATTTTGTTATACATTTCCGGTTTCATTTACCTTGGCGATAAAGGTTTTCAGTTTTGGCGCAATGATCGCTATTTTGGCATAAAAATAATCAACACTCCGCGATTATCTGACGAATGTAAACATTGGCGCAACTTTTAAGATGTCGCCAATAAATACAATTTGAAACCTAACTTGGGTATCAAAATGGCGGATGCGCCAGC
The DNA here is from genome assembly GCA_006491805.2 of Dysdera silvatica. Lineage (NCBI taxonomy): Eukaryota > Metazoa > Arthropoda > Arachnida > Araneae > Dysderidae > Dysdera > Dysdera silvatica. The sequence goes on along the minus strand of QLNU02003225.1, from coordinate 27,091,123 downwards.
TCCCTTCTTTTAGGAGCCTTAGGCTGAAGGGATTAGAAAAATCACTAAATAACATTATACAACGTAAATAGCGTGCGTATTAGCGTTCAATTTCGCTGAAAAGTCCGCTTTTCTGGCCGTTGTATATATTATCAGGAAAGAAGTAACGTTGAAATTAAAAAACATCTCAAAAAAATTTAATTGCCATAGTTTTTTATTGAAGGTGAAATTTTTTTTTTGTTGATCCTTACGTTGTGAAACTTAGTCAGGCACGTGTCAACAGGGGCAGTAGGGTTTGCGTCCCCAAGTCTTAAAGGAGGTGGGGCGAAAGACATATTTCAACGCCCCCACTATTGAGGAATACTATTAAAATTTTAATTTCAAAAATATCATTAAACATTTCCACTAATGTAGCAAAGCTGAAAGAAATTTGGATTTTAATTTCGTTTTCTGTCAATAAATGTCAGCACCATATCGTCAATAATACTGCTTTGACAGTTCCTTCCGGCGTATCTATTGATAAAAAAAAATTAGCGTCTCTTTACCTGTATATTTTTTTTCAGTCTTTGTGAAACTATCGATCTTAAAGCGTGGTACTTTGTAAAATCAGTAAAATAGTAAATCTTTTATTGTGTCCATTCGGTTCCTTGCTTCCCAATACCGTTCCCACAATGGAACTTCAGTGAGCGTATGGCATTGGAGTAGATGGAGTCAATTCAATGGAGAAGTCAATTTCTTCATGCAGATCGCATAGTACTCAAAAAATGTTGGAGTAAATGTCAATGCGATGGAGGTGCTTTGCAAGGTAGTCATGGCCTGTGGCTAGACGGAATTCAGCGACTGCTCTGTTTTTGGGCCATCCAGGAATATGAGCTATAAGAGGAAACAACGGTTTACTTGAATTTTTGCAGAAAGTTCACCAAAAAGATAGTCATTAAAACTTTTTCTCACTTTTGATTTTATAGTATTGAAAGGATCTTCATTATTTGAAGTTTAACGATTCGCTACACCTCTTTTGGCCAGAGAATCAGCTTTTTCGTTGCCATCTGTCCCGTAGGTCAGGGATCCACTGCAAGATAACCTCTTTGTTGTTATTGGAGAGAAGGTACAGGAGAGACCGCATTTCCTAATATTTGAGGACTGAAGGGCATTTTTCCAATGGTTGTTGTTTTGTGATTCATTTTATTTTAGCTATTTAATTGACCAATTAACGATTATTTCATATAATTAATATTTTATAATAACTGTTGGCAATTTGTGGCGATATATGGAGCCACCAGTTTGTCGCCATAAATCAGGGGTCTTCAACCTTTTTCAGTCCAAGGGCCAATTTTGCTTATTCTCATAGGCCCATGGGCCGCACGACTGTATCAGCAATATGAGGACTGAACGAAGACAGCTGGAGGGATGCACCCCCTCTTTTGAATCAGCCTTTGTTGATATTTTTTCCTTAAGTCTATATTAGTTTTGTGTGCCCATCCAAAAATATTTTCAAGATTCGCCTCTGAGACAGTATATATATATATTACAATGTAAAATACGTATGGAAGCAAAAAACATTTACAATACTTTTAGTTGTTAATATATAAAGCGAAATCAAACCTTTTAGTGAGATTTATAGCACTGCTTATTTTTAACAGTCCAATCAATATCAGGTCTTATTTTTGATATTGCAACCCTAAGAGTGTTTCCAAGGTGGACGTCAGTTATTCTGGTCCTAACTTTTCATTTTATCAACTTCATTTTTGGAAACGTCTGTTTACAGACGTATTGGCGTACGCAGGGAAGTGATGTGGGGTTGTAATTCCCACAGCAATAAAGTTTGTATATATATCCATATGGAGTTGTAACTTTGTAATCGCCCCCCCATTGTAAACCTTTAACTCCCCTTATGAACTTTCTACATCAGCTTATGCCCAGATGTCAGTGCTCCAAAACAGGAACATTTTTAGAGCACGCAGTCAGATGGTTGGGAAGGTGTTCTTATCAACATATTTAGAATAGAACTTGACGAGTCGTAGGTTGAACTTTTTTTTAACCCCTTAAGTCTCGCTCCCGTCAATATGACGGGTTGCGGTATCGATCCATATTTGTTGCTCCCGTGATATTGCCAGGCTTTAAAATGTTTTAGAAGCTATATAATAAATAGTGCGAAAGCATTGATTTAGTTACTTTTTGTCGTCATATCTCATTTACAAATTTGTTAACATTTTTATTTGTTAAATAAAAACATAGTTACTTCTTGAATGGTTTTCTTGAAAAACAATTGACACTTAAGGGGGTTAAATCACTGTTGCACTGCAAATCAATAAAACTACTCCTAATGCCCATATACGCTAGAAAACTAAAGTAAAACACGACTGAGGGAAGACCGCGTATTACTTTAGTTCTTTAACGTTTTAAGATATTTGTAAAAAAATATGAAAAAATGCCAACAGAGTAAAATACATATATTTCAGACTCAGGGAGAGCAGGGACGTTATTTTTGTGTGAAAAATTTTGTATCTTTTCATGAGCTGGCGGACCGCGGGTTGAAGACCACTGCCGTAAATGATCTCTCGCCCCCCAACCCTCCAAAACGTTTGCATGTCCCTATACTTAGTAGCAATTTCAACTTGCCTTATTATTCAAGTATATCCAATGCTTTTTTTGCTTGACGTTTTCATCAATATGGGGACTTCTAATTTCATGCAAAATTTTTTGAAGAGAAACAAATAATTGGCTAACGTTGCGTATCTGAGTCATATCGCCACATTATTCACCGAAAAGCCAAAACAACTCTCGCCAAAGAACAACTCTAGCCACCATAATTAGCTTCCTTTTCACAAAATAAACGCCATCTTTTTTCGCAGCAAATAATAAAAAATAAAATACGAATTTTTAAAACATAATTTACAAAATTTTTCCAGGAAAAAAAAGTATTGACATTTTTAATAGTGATTGCTGCAAATAGTTCAACTCCATTAAAAAAACCCGTTTGTTTTCATGTTATTAGGAATGAAATTGTAAAGATAATTTATGGACACCCTGTATATATAAATGCATTTCAGGAAATAAGAACTAAAATGTCATTATCCGTTGTTCTACTCGATGCATTCACAATATCGCTCTACGCTCCTATTCGGGAAGGTGAATATACAACGAAATTTGTTTATGGCGATATTTTCTTCCAGTCCCGACTAATACAGAATATAGCAGAGGTTCAACCATGTCTATAATAATAATATCTTTTCCCTCGCTGAAGTATCGTTATAGTGAGAAACCACTGTGGCTCCCTCACATTATTCTAGTTATCCAATGTTTGGAGTTGTATAAAAATACACACTCGCCGCATTTTAAATTTTTCATCATTTGCTCAGCGCATTGGCGTACGCAGGTGGTGTTGATGGGGTTGTAACCCCCCCTTTTTGCAATGAAATTTTGTATATTTAACATAGGAATATGTGAGTTGTAGCTCTGTAACCCTCCCTCATTGAGTCTATAACCCCCTTATGAACTTTCTGCATAAGCCTATGGCCCAGAAATTTATTTTTAGCATTGTCCTTTTGTCCTTTTTACACGACGGCATTCGTAGGCCTATTTAAGCTGTTAATATGACCATATTACAATCAAACTCGGTTCGAACGAAGGATCGCACAATTTGTGATACTAGAGCCGATACCTAATTATATATTGAAGTGCCAGAAAAACTGATACAGGCGCACGTATGCAAACAACGAAGAAATGCAGCCAATCAACGTCACTCGGTGCGGTCAGCAGCGCTTATATAAGACAACAGGTAGTTAGGGAAAAGTTATATCGGTTTTTAGCAGTCGGGGCTCGTGAAATGGGTCACAGCATTTCCGAGGTAGAGATGAAATTTGGATTTTCGCGTAACAACCATTTTAAGAGCCAGCTTCCATTTAGCCTAATCACCAGTTAACATCTTTAACCTCAAAGTTAAAAATATCAGCGTAACATAAAAAATATCGCATGGTAGAATGTAACACCACAATCATAATTAAGTTGAATAAAATGTATTCTATTCTAGAAAAAAAATGTATACCCAGTAGTGAATTAAAATTTTTGAGGCCCCAGTAAAATAGTTCAAAAGGATCGTCTACAAGAGAACACATCTATGGAGGTCCTCAAACTGGCGGAGGCCCCTGAGCTGCTGCCCTTAAAGTCCATGCTTTAATCCGGCACTGAAGGTACCATGAGTATAAAAAATTCGAAAAAACATTAAATCTCCGACAGCTGTACGAGAAGAAGAAGAAGACCCTGAAGGAACAGAACCATCGACGTCTCAGTGGAATCGCTTCATGAGATAGACGTGCAACACTTCTTCAAATTGCCGCAGATTTCAATGCTGGGGCATCAACGAGTGTCAGCTTGCGAACTATACAATGGTCCTCTCCATGATATGGGTATTCGGAGCCACAGACTCACCTTTGATGACTGCAAGACACAAAGATATACACCTCTACTGTGATCGCCAACACCGCCATTGGACTGTTGATGACTGGAAACACATTGCCTGGTCTGACGAGTTGCGTTTTCCGGGCTGATGGACGCGTACAGGTATGGAGAAAACCTTACGAAGCCATGGACACTGCATGTCAATATGGGATTTTTCAAGCTGGTATGAGGGTATGGGGTGTTTGTAGTTAGAATGATTTATGACCTCTGGTACAAGTCTCTTAAATGCGTCTAGAGACGACTGTGACAGGTGACCGGTATGTAAGCACCCTCCCTTTCCGATCACTTACACCCATTCATGTCCATTGTGCATTCCGAAGGACTTGGACAATTTCAGCATGATAATGCGACACCTCACACATCGAAAGTTGCTACCGAGTGGCTCCAGAAACACTCTTCTGAATTCGATGTCCTCCGCTGTCTACCAAACTGCCCGGACATGAACATTATCGAGCATATCTGGGATGCATTGCAACGTGCTGTACAAAAAAAAAGATCTCCATCACCTCCCACCCCTATGCAATTGTGGACTGCCCTGCAGGATTCCTGGTGTGAATTGTCTCCAGGATACCTTCAGACATTAATGGAGTAAATTCTACGTCGTATTGCGGCAATTCTGGGTGCTCGAGTAGGATCTACACAATATTACGTAGGTGTACCAGTTTTTCTGGTGCTTCAGTTAAAAAATTATATATACAAATAATAAGCGAACATAATTTTAACATGGTAACCGCGATGTCACTGCAACCGAGGTCGTAATAACAGAGCTCGGCTACATATCATCTATTATCATACTAATTCACGGAAATGGAAATAACACGTAGCAATAAATATATAATACATGTGTAAAAATAGCACAAAAATAAAAAATGCATATAAACATAATCGATCTGAAAAATTATGTACGCATATTTAAATGTATTACCAAAATTTGCATATTGGACATATTTTGAATGTAATGTTATATTTCTTTCATGTGTCGACAAAATACTTTAAGAACACAGATTGATAAGTTTGGAAAATTTTTCAGAGTGGACTCTTCAGAAACATGACTCAGATACATAGGCGTAGAGTTATGTGGAACCCAACCCACCTCAATAATTTAATATAAATTGCAATTTTATATGTATTATAATGTGCAAATGTATATGTTCTTGGGCCCCGCCAATACTTTTAAAAAATCTACGTCGCTGCTCAGAGAAATGCATTGATGTCGCAAATGACTCTCTCCAGTAGCAGACCTTTGTTCCACTGTCCAAGAATTTCTCACGAAAAAGGGCGTCACAAATACATTGTCATGGTAACAGCATAAACTTCCTGTGTGAAATACTGCCACCTGCTTCGTTTGAGTAACATACTGCCAATATATTTTCCGTGACAGTCATCCTCTTCCCTACTCCTTGTCACAGAACCTCAGCCCCTAAACACGACACAATACGCTCATGACATAAATATAGCCCTCGCTGTATAATTTTTATTGAGTGAATATTGAACAATCGAATTATTTTACCATAGATTTTCTTTTCATAGACATACATAAATCTACGCTTATATTAAAACACATTCCTTAAATCGATTTTACATCTTCACAATACCAAACGACTCGTCTTCTCTTTCTGGACCTCGTGATCGTTATATAATAAGTATAATTGTATTGCATAACATTTCTTCAACAAAAGAATTATTGACGGTGGTCATGTCTGCATAATTATAATACTGGCATCCAGGACAGCAGCTAGACACTTTCTACAGGGGCTCTGAAAGTTACAGGGGAAAGTTCAGAAAGCCACAGGGGGCTTAAAATTCGTAAATATTTTAGTAATATATTTAACATTATTAAATATTCAAACAGATAAATGTTTTTAACATCATGGAGTAAATCCCTTAACATAAATTTTGCACTAAATAATACACATAGAAGTATAATTAAAATAAATTATTTCACTTCTCTTTACTATGGAGTTGAAAAAGACTTAAACCTTAACTTTAAAAAAATATGACGTACGTAAAATTTACATGGAAATATATTTTGAATACTTTTTACGTCGAAAAAAAATTTCCATTCTCGTGTACAATTTGATATTAAACAAAAAGATTATAAAAAATTTTACAATAATTTATTTTTTAAAAAAATATTTTCAAGAAAGGCTGATCTCCCGGGTCTCGGACTGGTCAAGACCCACTACTAATCTACTAATCTACTCAAATGCTATATTTTAACTATCATTCAGATTTAAGAATTCACCATTTTTTGCAACATTCAAGATTCTAGCCTAAAAATGCAAATGTAATAAATACTCTTTTCTTTTTCAAAAAATTGTAAAATATTTTTTATGAGGAGCAATAAAAATGGAAAATTTAAAAAAGAGGTAATAAATTATGTTATTGGTTAGGTAAAGGTAATTAAGGGAAAAATAGGGAATGAAAATTAATACGTGGCGTTCCAAAACTCGGTACTAAGTAAAAAGTAGCGCATCAACCAAAAAAATATAGGTAAAAGTATTATGTCATTTAAAACTGCTATATATATAATAAAACATAATTATATAACGGAACCCTTTTATTTATTTTTTAAAGTAAAAACTGAAAAAGAATGAAGAAAGAAAAATTTCTTTAGGAAGAGAAAATACTCTTGAGGGAAAATACATTTTCCTGAAAAATTGCCTGTAAGAAATTGCAATGGAGATTTTAGGTTTAGAGGAGAAAAGAAATACATCTCCAACATAGTGGCGCGATGAAGAACTTAAAAAAAAATGACGAGTAACAAAAAGAGGCTTACTTTAATTGGCTATCTACTAAAACGGCTGAAGATTGGACATCTTACAAACAAATGAATAAGGAAGTCAAGAAAAGAACGTTGGGGAAGAAAAATGATAGCTAGGAGCAACGATGCATAAAAATTGACAATGAAATGGGATATAATAGATGTAAAGAAGCTTGGAACGTAATTAAACCCTTAGGAAACTATTCAAAGAAAAATTCTCATCAAAAACATTGAGTCAAACAAATGGACTAAGTACTTTAAAGACCTGCTCTCAGAAAACAGTGTACAATTCAAAAGAACCGAAGTTAAGGAAAGCCAATAGGCAAATGACATTAGTATTAAATTAAGTGACATTGAAGCAGTCTTAAAAAAATTAAATAATAGTATAGCTCCAGGTCCAGGGGCACTCCCCATGGAATTTTATAAATAATGACAGTAAAAACTCTAAGGAGTTACTCAGGGACATTATACCGGGTATTATTAAAAGAGAATCAATTCCAGAGGAAACTAGAGAAGCCTATATTTCACCTATATTCAAGGGAGGAGATAGAACAGAATGCACGAACTACAGAGGCATTACTGTATTACACCTAATTATGAGAATAGTATCAAAGAATTTTGAGGGATAAAACCGAAGAAGAATTTACACCTAATGAGGAACAGAGTAGTTTTACAAAAGGAAAATCATGTATAGACAATATCTTCATAATTAGACAGCTACTTAAGAAAAATAGAGAACGTAACAAAGAGATACATATGGCCTTCATTGATTTGGAAAAGGCATACGATAACGTCCCACACGTAACACTTAGGAAATATTTAAAAAGTTCTGGCATCAACAAGAGTATCATTCTCGCAATAGATAATTTATACTGGTAAAGCTTTGTGGGAGTCAAAATAGGCAAGAAAATTTCGGAGGCTTTTCAAATTACTAAAGGGCTCAGACAGGGATGCTGCATATCACCCACACCTTTCAAGATATTTCTTCAGCATGCTGTAAATAATTGGAGCAAGAAATGTAGAGGAATGGGAATTCCAATAGGGACTGATGTTTTAAGCTCACTTTCCTTTGCAGATGGCCAGGTACTGTTTGCGCAAGAAAAAGAAGACACAGAATATATGCTAAGAAAATTAAATGAGGAATATGACCAAGAAGGAATGAAAATCAACTTTAATAAAACTGAATATCTTGAAGTTAGAGATACTCATACAAAGCAATTGGAGGTTGGGGACAAAGAAGTTGTAAGAAGCTCTAAATTTAAATATTTAGGATCCATAATGGAAGAAGATATAAGTAATAATCAGGACATTAAGAACAGAATCTGTCTTGCTAGAAAGACAATTTGTAGCCTACACCCAGTGATCTGGAACCAAGCAATTTCCCTGAAAAATAAAAAAAAAATAATTTTTAAAGCAATTATTGGAACTATTTTTACATATGGCAGTGAAACCCGGACTATAAGAAATAAATTAGAGAAAAACATTAAAGCAGTAGAGATAGACATCTGGCGTAGATGTTGCAAAACAAAACAAGACTAGAAAAAGTGAGAAGTGACATCATTTTGAGATTAGTGGATAAAAGAATAAAACCATTGAAAAAAAGATTCAACCTAAGACCCTTAGATGGTTTAGACACGTAATGAGAATGAGCGACGAAAGATGGCCGAAAAAGTTGTTGCAGTATGAGACCGCGGGGAGAAGGAAAAGAGGAAGACCACGTAATACATGGTTGGTAGGGATAAAAGAGGCAACCGAAAAAAAGAATATTGTTGCAGACACTTGGAGGAACAGAGACCAATAAAAGAAATGCAGTGCATGATGGAGGGTACACCCAATTGGGGAAATGCCCTGTAAACTGAACTGAGTAAAAACCCAAGAAACTTAAAAGACTTAGAAACATGGTGAATTGAAGAATCATTCGTGAGAACACTATACAAAATATAAGTAAAAACAATTTGAGCGACAACGTTTTTTAAAAATGTAGTTAAAATTTATTTAAAAATCAAACGTTTTCGGAGGACAATGGATCCACTATCCTCCGAAAACGTTTGATTTTTAAATAAATGTTAACTACGTTTTAAAAAAAAAACGTTGTCGCTCAATTTGTTTTGCTTAACATGATGAATCTTAAATAATGTTTCTCAAACGCCGGACCCTGGCATCAGAGTGCGCCGCCAGAGATTATCCTGAAATTTGTAATTTAGTTTTCTACGCACTATCCGTGAAATTTTATGGCAAAAATATTTTGAAGAAAATAATATTCGTCGAAAAGCTCAGATCCAGAGCGTGTGAATAACATCTATGCTAAAAATGCCTGTGATCAACTAGTGCATTTTTAATTATATGAGTATTCATGAATGATCGATAATTTTCAGACATCGAAATCTTTTAGCATTTGAGAAAGGCTACACCGCTCGTTATGTCAGTCATAAAAAGTGCCAGCAAGCCGATTACAATAAAATGCGGTGAATCCTCTGTTCCCAAAAGTAAATAAAGTAACACCGGCGTTTCAAATGCCAGTCGGCAAGGAATTGTATCCGTAAAGTGTACGATATATTACTAGAAGGAGCGTACGGATACAATTTATGGCCATGCCATAATTTATTATTGATACTTGCGATAGCTTAATGTATGAACTTTAAAATATGGAAAGGTATTTACAAATATACGAGTAAATGTTTTGGGACCGGGCCCTCGTCTTATAAAACAAGTGTATTCACCACTCCGCAGCCTCGAAGAGATTGAGAAGCACTACAATAGATGGTCTGGGACTAATAACTCAACGTGGACCTCAAACCGAAGAGCATTTACCTACAACCAGCAGTGGCGTAGGCAATGGGGATTCAGGTGTCTTAGGCAACTCCCACTGCATATCAATGAGTATTTTTTTTTTCCTTGAATGTTGAATCACATGATCTTCCTTCATGAAGCTACTTCTTTAAATCTTTAGTCTTTCAAGACTTTTTGCGATTTAGGAACATTTTTAAAGCCCTGTGATTTTTTAAATTTCTGCGCCCCTGATAACCCAGTTGTGAGTTTGCTGGGAAATATAATTTTAAGTTTGTCTTGCAACCTTGATCTTTGAATACCCCTAACATACGTTCCACAATATGCTTGTAGTTCGGATCCTCAATATTGCAAAACGACGATAACAATAATAAAAATATAAATTACATAATTTAATGATATCGTTATAAAATAGACAAGCTTTTTTCCCTCCATTTCGTTCATGGTCTGAGTGAAAGACTTACCACGCGAAGTTTTCAGATATTCGGACTAACGAAAATTCCTTCTTTCAGTTTGGCATCAAATAAATTTGGGAACTTTGAGCACAGATAGTTAAAACTTGCCATAATTCGCCATCTTCAGGCAGGTTAAGAATTATTTTATGAACCCTAATTTTATATGCAGGGATAGTGGTAGCAGGAGGACCCTGTTATGAGGGACCAAACTTTCTTGGATAACTCTCCAAAGACTCGAGTGTGTCTCGAAGTGGCCAATCTGTCTCATCCGAATGAGACGGTTTGCCACAGCTATCCCATAATCAAAGGTAAGAAGGAGTATTTTGAGTAACCTAATTGCTGGCCTAATAGTATTGTCAATACTTTGAAGTCCCCGTAACTTAACTACGTGATCGTTGTGCCGGATTTTCCCAAAAACTAAATTTTCTTACGTTTCTCGCAGACAAAATACCCAACAGGCACTGGGGCGTATTCATTATCCCATTCACCACAGATGAAATAAAACGTATCCGAAGAGTTTTTACAACAAACCAAGATACAAAATTGACCTTTCTGAAGAAACTTGATGTGATAGAAATGTTTTAATAATTTTCTGAATTCAGGGTGAAGAAATCTATAAAAAAACAACTAAAAACATTAGGTCAATTTTTTAGACGCCGACCTGCGTAATTAATGTTAATTCATCTATATTACTCAGATAATTTGAGAGTCGATTTTGCAAGTGTTGCCATCTCCATCGAAATATTAACTCAGTGTCCTCACTTTAAATTTAATGTAACCAAACAGAATTGACATAATCATATGAAAATGAAAGTAATTTTGAACAAATCTTAACAACACATAACTCTACGATAATATATGCATGCTTTATAAAATATCCGATAATAAACAAGTCAAAAATAAAATAATAATAATAATAGATCATTAACTTACCTAAAACAAATAATCTGCTCCGAACACCGCTTAAGCAAACACACTTTGCTTGTAAAATAAGTAGCCTCATTAAAACCGCCAAAAGCAGAAAAGTTTGCCATGTTCGATAAATGGCCAAAAAAAGATGAGAAGGTGGTATGAAAAATGTAATGCTCTCGCTGTAAAATTCTATGTTACTTTTGTTAATTAGAATCGTTACTAAACGATGCGTTACTAGAGTTGCCCATTTTCGTCAAAATTGGCGACAACCTACCAGAAAATACACGTTTTAATCCAGTTTACAAATACACATGAATCAGACGACCTTTGTCATAGGTTTTTATTTAGCAAGAAATCCGCGTCAAAAGCTGATTTTTTTTTTTTTAAATCATTATTAATGAATTTATAATTATTATCCACCAAAAATCTCCGTTTATAAGTTGAACAAGTTCTGTAATTAACGAATTTTACATTTTTATAAATTTAATATGTTTGTTAGTTTTTCATACTTTTGATTAATAACTTTGTTAGTTTGATATGTTTGTTAATTTAATGCTTGTTAATTTAATTTTTTATTATAAATTTAATTATTTTAATGCATCATTAGTTCAATTCATCATTTTGATATTATTTCAGTTCAATAGCATATTAGTTTAATAATTCATTTCTTACTACTTTGTTAATTAGTAAGCTTATTAATGAGTTTATTAACGAATTTTTCGATTAAAAAAAGTAAGATTAAATTGGGTAAAAAATTGACTTCAACAGTTCGTTGGTTAAAGAATTGATTTCAAGGGTTCGTTGGTTAAAGAATTGATTTCAAGAATTTGTTGGTTAAAGAATTGTTAATTGAAAGGTTGCTAAATAAAGGTGTCTTAAGTTAAAGAATTGGTAAATTAGTCTTTGATAGTTTTTGAATTCTTTATTTAAAAAATATGTTTGTTAAAGGATAGTTATTTAAAAGTTATCATTAATCAATAACTTGTAAAGTGTTGTGTTTAGTTAATTGTGTTAATATACAATATTAAACGCTTTTATTTAATTTTTTTTCCATTTCCATGTTCAGTTAGTACTTTTTCATTGATCTGAATAATTACCAACTATTTAAATTTATTTTAGTTTTGTTTTTATTTTTACCCTTAAAGATAGAACGGTAAACAATGTCTATTTTTGTTAATTATATAATTATTTCTATTATTTAAATAAAATTAATCTTGCCACGATAATATATATGTGTGTGTGTGTGTGTGTGTGTGTGTGTGTGTGTGTACTGTATATATAAAAGTAAAGCAAAATTAAACAAAAAATTATTGTTATAAGTTTATTTTTACACATATAAAGTAATATTTTTACTTTAAACAATTAATTAATGAAATAATTATGGAGAACAGCTTTTCTTTATTATCCTGCTCTCCCTCTCTTTCTATCTATTTGTCTTCCTGTTCCTCTCTTTGAGTTTCCAGTTTTGTTTGTGCTAATTTGATCATTAAATCAATCTAAAAGCTTTTACTAGCATATTCCTACCCCCCAGTACTACACGTGCGTTCGAGTATTTATTGAAAGAACCGTTTACTCACTAAATACTCTATTTTTCATCCGATTTCAAATTAGGTTTTTTTAATTATGAAAAAGAGAAATGCATTTAAACACAGGTTAAATCGACAAAAACAAATAAGCAAAATATAGTTAAAGTATTATGTAATAAATCAAGTGAAGTATTTAACTTATTAACAACTATAACCAAGAAAAGCAATATTTAACCTTTCAACTCATGACACGCTGAATAAGCCTCTAACGTTTCCACAATCCACATGCAAGTTTTTAAGCAGAAATTTATTACTTTAGTAACATTTTTATGCTATTATTAATTATGAATTTTATACAATATCTTTATTTTTATTATTATTAATATGTTGTTATTCTTACTGCCTTTAATAAAAAATATTCAAACCTCTAAAATTTACTTCAATGCTTTGGTTTTTCTTTTTTTGAATTCCCTAATTTTCCTCTCATTTCTCTTCTGGGTTCCCTGGAACTACTGTCTTGTACCTGATAATCTCCAGTAGGACGTAGATAGAAAAACTCTACCCTAAAATATATATATATACAAAGAAATTACGATACAAGTTTGTATCTTATATATATTTGGATACAAACAAATACGTTTTGAGAAGATACAAGTTTGCATTATTTCATTTTTGGATATACCCAAAGATGAAAACTTTGCAATAAACGAAGTGGAAGCCAAAATTGAATAAGTTGTCATATTAAAACGCACGCAAACAGCGAAATACCTACAGCATAAAAGATGGAATATTTTAATTTTTGCTTTATGTCGCGAAGACAGCTAAATGCATGCTGCATCACCATGGCATAGCTTAGGGGCTCAAGCCCCCCACCTCTGTTGGATATCAACTCACAATATTTTTTTTAATGCTGCATCACATGTCTTCATTAGAGCTATACTTTAGCCCTCCCCATACATTTTCAACTGCTACGCCACTGCCGCACCAAACTCTATAGTTCTCTGATGGATTCAAATTTTCGTTACATGGAGAAAACTCAGGACTACGAATTATCAGAAAAAAATGGTATGCGTTTGTACTACCAGAATTCGAACTCGAGTTTCTTGCGAGGTAGACAACCATGTCATCTCTGACCCAGTACTGGCCAATTCAAAGTGATCGAGAGTCAACAAATGATGAAGATTTCCACAAGAGGACCAGAATTTTATAGTTTGGAAGGTTTTTTAAAGTCCGATATTGAAAATACAGCTGTCGTCAGTTGATTATGACCAGAGTTTAAGCTGGCTCAAAACATGCTGTCGCAAAAATGCTAAAATGGGAAAAAAAGTAGTAGCAAAATGCTAAAAGAAATTAGTTGCTTTCGTTGCTCGAAGAATCTTATCAATGAAATTATTTATATCAACGATGCTTAACAGTTGCTGCTAAGAATAACTTTAAATAGGAAACAAAAGGGAACAAGAAAAGATCGCTGAAGTACAAAACGGATATTCTGGAATCGATGAATCCTGTTTTCAGAGAATAAACTGTGGTTAAAAATGCCTGTCGCATTTTCGCGATGGGCAATAATTTTTTCTTCGCATTTTCGAGCAACTCATCGCATTTTGCGAAAAATGCGACTGCAGCTTAAACCCTGATTATAACCTTATGCTGATGTCAGTGATTACATCTGTACAATTCATAATAATCCAATTTATTTTTGAAATGTGATTTAACGCAACCTTTACTGAATTTAATTGAATAAACTAAGAGTAGTACGTGAGTCGTACAAAATAAATTAGCAGGCCAGATGCGGTCCGAGGTCCTCTATTTGGACATCACTGCTTTATAACACCAGAATACCAAAGAAAGCGCATTTGGAAGGGATACTCAAAACACTATTGTAAAAATAAATTCTGAATTATAGAAGAAAATGTGTATGTAGAGCTGGACACAAGAGCAAATGAATGGAGAGCTCTATAAACAAAACAGGAGTAGTTGAATAACCCATTGAAGCGAAGAAGTCAAGAAAGTGTAAAAGCCTTTACTTACACCTTTAATACGCTACACAGCTTATGAAGTCAACAATACAGAAAAAACAACAAGTTGTATCAAACATTCGCGCAAGAGCATTACGTGCAAAGCTGCTGCGTAAGCAAGCAGCGAGTGTTTTGCAAAATTTTACAAACAAATGTATTGTTAAATATTTTCTATGCCCATTACGTATTCCAAAACTTCAACCATGACCATCAAAGAAGATCTTTTCGGCAGGAAGAATCATAAATAAGGTATATATGTTGGCGTTTTTTTTTCTCTGCC
Organism: Dysdera silvatica; assembly: GCA_006491805.2. NCBI lineage: Eukaryota > Metazoa > Arthropoda > Arachnida > Araneae > Dysderidae > Dysdera > Dysdera silvatica. The sequence goes on along the minus strand of QLNU02003225.1, from coordinate 27,075,947 downwards.
TACGTATTTGCCTTTGTTTCCGCTTTGCCGGCAAGACATAAGCAAAACTTTCAACTCTAAGAGTTGCTGGCACGTCTGTTTTCCAAGAGCCAAATAAGATTGGATGATAAAGTAGAAAGAATTGCTCCACATCGAACCCCATCAGGTTAGGCAGGAAAGCGATCGAAGTTTGCCGAAGTTTCCAGGAAAACAGAAAAGGAAACTCTCCAAAACACAGTTCAGGGAAGATTCCCTTTCGCTGTCTCATCTCTGAGGAATTGACCTAGTTCTGTGTTTCAAAGATTGAAACTTTTGAGTCTTTTCGCAAACTGTTCCTTCTCCTGATTCAAAATGAGACCGTCGAAATGGAAAAGAGAAAGCTGACAGAACCAAAAATCTTAATGGGGTGTTGCTAATTTCTAGATGTCTATTTCAAAAAAAAAGTTTTTGTTTCATTTTCATCCTGCGTTTTTTAACTAGGTATTTTGCTTGCTTCCATATACACATGAATCTAATTTGCAACGAGAAAAGTTTGAAGAGTCTGCTTTGCTCATTTGTTTTAAAGTGAGATAGCATAATTTAATTTATTTTGATCCTTAAGTGGGGTCTATTCAAGGCAGGGACTTACATCTTAGTCGACAAAGAATCCGAACCACGACTCCAGTCCTTTCAGCACGGGAATTTAAACTCAAATCTATGGTGTAATAAAATATCACCGCGCAGTGCTTTATATCATCGAAATAAACCATCTAAAGATGACATCATGAAAATCTAGATGCAGTCCTCCTTAGTTGACAATCTCAGTGCGATCAACGGTCTTCAGTGGCTTAGGAATAGAAAGAAATAATTTTTATTCAACCGATACACAATGGTTATTGATATATCTGTGGTGGATTATTTATAGTGGTTATTGATATAAATTACAGTGGTTATTGATATAT
>QLNU02003225.1:27026893-27074927 GCA_006491805.2 Dysdera silvatica | reverse complement strand
TGTGGACGGAAAACGGTCCCCTGAAAGAAATATTGTAAGCACATGATGAAACGGACAGTTGAACAAAAAGAACATTCTCGCAAAGGGGCGGACTGGGTCCTCTCAAAGAGCGCATACCTTGGATTTTTGGAGGGCACGAGTCCTTGCCCATTTGAAGACGCGAGTCCTATCGCAAGTTCTATTGCCATAAGGGCGCGCCGGCCCATGGGCCGACGGGCCTGCAGCCCAGTTCTCGCATATGTGAAACGAAGTAAACATAAACGCAGTTACATGAGTTGTTACGTCGTTTAAAGTTCTTAGAAGTCGTTTTTAGTACCTTGAAGATTTACAAAAATTACGTCGGAAATTTACAAAAACGTTTTTTCATGATTTACAAAAGCAACTCTAGTGATTTATTAAAAATATTTTCTTATGGTGATCGTATTAAAACATTCATTTCGACTCATTCAAATTGATTCATTTGACAGAGCCAAGCTACGTTTTTTAAGGGGGGGGGGGAAGAAATGACGGCGTTTCCAAGTCCGGTATCGAACTCGGGAACCTATGGAGTGACGATAAACCTTTTCTCATTAATGTCGCTCGAACTGCCTGCTATTAAACGCGTTCCTTCCTTTCAATGTGTCGATTCATTTGACAGAGCCAAATTACGTTTATTAAGGGGGAGGGAAGACAGAAATGAAGACGTTTTTAAGTATGGTATTAAACTATGGGTAAACCTTTCCTGGTTAATGACGCTCAAATTGCTTGCTATTAAACCTTTCTTTCCCCTTCGTCAGTGGGTCGCTTCCTTTGGCACGGCCAAACCACATTTATTAATTGGGCGGGTAGGAGACGATGTTCCCTAGTACGATATCGAAATCAGAACCCTATATAGTGACAAAAAAACCCCAACTATTTTTCCTCGTTATTTGTACTAGAATTACTATGAAATACATACTATACCGAAATAGCGATGCTATATCAAAATACCTTCTATATTAAATACATACAATATCAAATTACTAATTCGTTTCGTTCTCTTATTTTAGAATTCCTGAAGTGTTTTCTAATTATTACGCTTTTTTTTTATGGTGAATGGTTCCATTTTCAAGGAAAAACTACTTTTGTAAAAAAGAAAAAAAAGTAACTTCCCAAATTCGATATTGAACTTCGAATCCTCTCCAACGAAGGATGTCCAGTTTCGCAGTTAATACAGTGGTGTTAAAAACGAGTACAGTGCAGTGCAACGCAGTACAGTGGTGTTACAAAAGAGCAGTTACCTCAGTTTAAAAACTGAAAGGGGCGCCAAATAACATAGTAACGTGGGAGCAGGGTCGGACTGGATCATCTCAAAGGGCTCATACCTCGGATTTTTGGAGGGCGCAAGTCCTAGGTGTGAGTCCTATCACCCAAGAGGGCGCACCGCCCTAGTGAGCCCCTACGTGGTAGTGTAAAGGTGTTTCTATAAAAACGATTGTGCGTTAGAATTAAAATACAATATATAATTTAAAGCTATGCGAATGTTTAAAATTTGTACTGCTTATCTGAGGGTGGCGCCATTTTGTATCTTTGCCTCAGGTACAAAAATTTTTCGACACAGCCCTGTTGATTGTCATCTATATAAGAATAATTTGTTTGTGTTTTTACGACGAAAGGCCTGTAAATGTTACGATGCGCCGGAACCTACAGCTTTCCCAAGAATTCAAGCCCTTACTCTCAACGGAAGCAAAACTCCAGTCTACTTGGGTAGAAATCACTAAACATTCCACAATCTCATTGAGAGTCAAACCCTGTTAATGACAAAACAAATGAACGCGTTACCGCTACGAATTTGTAAGACAGTGAACTTACGTTTTCAAGATGAAGCCGAACCTCCTAAGTTCTAGAGAATCAACCCCGGGGTAGCAATGAAGAGATAATCGGTTTTTCGTTCGCCGATGGTAACTGAACTGAGATTAACAGCGTGTTGTGTGAATGTGATATCGCCATGCCATTGCCGGGCTCCATATGTGAATGTTATCGCAAAGATTTAAACATACCCATTTAAACAAGCAAGTGAAAGAAAATCGTCAAAGGTCGATATTTAAATTTAGCGGGTTTCAATTAACATTAATTCGCAACTCTCTAATCCGCAACTCTCTAATTCTCAAGTAACTCGGTAGGTTTTCAGCATTAACAACAACCATCATTATTGCATTTACGGAAGACCTTTGCCTTGTCCTTTTCATTGCGTATAGACAGGCAGAAAAACCAAAAGCAATAGCGGGTTCAATATCTATTGAAACCCGCTAATAAATAAGAGTAGAGAAATTATTTGCAAAACGTAACTTACTTGAAACCTAAGGAATGGCAAATAACTTTTCCTTCATTTTCAGTAAACGTAGAACCGCATATTGTTCCCCAGATGCCTAAAAAGTTAACTTCAACGTGTCCGGAAGAATTATCCTTTCCGCCTACAAGTCTTATTTCCAATGGGGCTAAATAAAAATAAATATCACAGATTAATAATTGTAATACTACAGATTAATGATTGTAATATTATAGATCGACTATAATACAACACTGCAGATTAATAAACGGTTCTTAAATATGCGCATGTGTCATCCCTTCTTCATCAATTTATCAAACTGTTATGGGATCGCTATTCTTTATGAGCTTTCTATAGACTTCTCGATTTCCCATCGACTTCTCTCTTAGGTTATTTTTACTCATAACTTTACTCACTAGTTCTTTCCATTTCTTTTCTTTTTTCTTTTTTTTTGGGTCCCCCTTTCCATCAATATTCACGTTTTTCTCCACTTTTCTGCATAATTGTTTTCCCCTCTTGTCCATTCATTTCTGACTTTTCAGTTTTTTCTTGTTGTATCATCATCATATTCAACCATTATCTATCCACTGCTGGATGAAGGTCTCTCCAAATGCTTTCCACACAAGTCTATCCTGAGCAATTCGCTTCCACGTCACCCCAACCTGTTTTCTTATTTCATCCACCCATCTAGTTTGAGGACGTTTTCTAGGTCTTCGGTGGTCTCTTGGAATCCAGTTCAGAATTTCTGTTGTCCATCGTTGATCAGTTCTTCTTGCAATATGCCCAGCCCATCGCCATTTCAGCCCTTTTACTTTAACAATGATGTCCTCTACTCTAGTTTGCTCTCTCACCCAAGTGTTTCTTTTTCGATCTCTCCTAGTTATTCCAAGCATGCACCTCTCCATGCTCCTTTGCGTTGTCTGTAACTTTCGTATTGCTCCAACTGTTAGACTCCATGTCTCTGATCCATAAGAGAGGACTGGCAATACACACTGGTTGAAGACCTTTCTTTTTAGACACAAAGGCAATTTCCCCTTCAGGATAAAACTGTTTCTTCCAAATGCACTCCAGCCAAGTTTAATACGTCTGTTGAGTTCTTTCATAATGTTGCCATCCATTGAAATCAGCTGGCCAAGGTAAATATATGAATCAGCAATTTCTAGCTCAATGTTGTCAACTTGTATTTTTGTTTCCTCTACAAAATTATTGAACATGATCTTAGTTTTTTGTAGGTTCATCTTGAGTCCAACTTCTTTACTTCTAGTTGAGAGCTCCTGTACCATGTCTTGGAGTTCTGATGGGTTCGTTGAAAAAATAACAATGTCATCAGCAAGAGCAATAAATAAGGTCAAAGGCCTTACAGTCAATAAATGCCACACACAATGGAAGTTCATATTCATGTGTTCTTTCAATTAATTCTCTTAATACTTGAATATGGTCCACTGTACTGAATCCACTTCGAAATCCAGCTTGTTCTCTTGGTTGAGCTGCATCTAATTTTTTCTGCAGGCGATGTGTTAGCACTTTTGTGAAGATTTTATATATAGCAGGTAATAAGCTAATTGGTCGGTAATTTTTCAAATCCTCTTTATCACCTTTTTTATGCAAAAGAATTACTGTTGCAGAATCCCATTGGTTTGGTATGTTACCACTGTTAAGACATTTGGTAAAGAATTTTGCAAGTATGTCTTCTACATGTTCTCCAGCTTCTTTTAAGATATCTAATGTAATGCCATCATCGCCAGGGGATCTTCCTTTCTTCATACTTTTTATTGCAAATGCTACTTCTTCTTTTAAGATTTTAGGAGCTGTTCCTTCGACTATCTCAGAGTCTTCGTTTAATCCACTGTTTCCCTCATACAGCTTTCTGTAGAATTCTTCAACTCTTCTAAGTATTTCTTCCCTATTTCTTGTTACAGTGCCATCCTCTCCTTTTAATGCAATGATGTGTTTCTTCCCAATAGACAAACTCCCTTTAACAACCCTAAGGCTCTTGTTGCTTTCAATGGCCTTCCTTACTAACTCACAATTGAATTTTCTTATATCTTCTTTCATGTTTTTGCGCAAAGTTTTGCAAAGTTCTACATACTCGATCTTGCGACTGGTATTTTGATTGTCCACCTTCATAAGTCTTCGCCTTTTCATGAGTTGTTTCGTCTTCTCAGATAATTTGCTATTCTGCTTTTTACAGGTTACACCACCAATTTCCCCAGCAGTTTCAATTATTGTCTTAACAATGTTTTCATTTGCTTCTGAGATATCAACTTCTTCAATAAGTCCTTCCAGTGCAGAAAAGCGATTTTTTAATTCCAACTTGAATGCCTCGGTATTTTCTTTTAATTTCTTTAAATCCACCCTCTTACATACTTGTTTCCTAATGAGCTTCTGCCTTTCTAGTTTAGTATTTAAGTGCATTTTACATCTCACCATTCGATGATCACTTCCAGTATTAAATCTGTTCAGTACGCTGCAATCTTCAATAATTGATTTCTTGTTTGCCAGGATATAGTCAATTTCGCTGGTTCCTCCATTGGGGTGTTTCCATGTCCATTTTCTTTGCGGTTTCTTCTTAAAAAATGAATTCATGATGCTAAGATTTTCAGCTTCTGCAAATTCGATGAGTTGATCGCCACGTTCATTCCTTTCCCCATATCCGTATTTACCAACCGATGTCTCTCCTTGTTCCTGTTGTCCAATTCTTGCATTGAAATCCCCCATGATGAGCTTGATATGTTGTTTCCCTTTGGTGTGTAACTCTTTGATTTCTTCATAAAATTCTTCAACCTCTTCGTCGGTATGGCTTGATGTTGGTGCATATACCTGTACTATTTGAAGTTGGTATCGCTGGGTTAGTTGAACAACGAGCCTCGCTGCTCGATCTGACGTGCTTTCGACTTCAAGAAGGTAGTCTTTAATTCTTTTGTTGATTAAGAAGCCAACACCACTTGTTCTTCCAGTTTCCGTTCCTCTATAATAAAACAAATGTCCACTTTTAAGTTCCACCAACTCTTCACCTTTTCTTCTAACTTCACTGAGTCCTACAATGTCCCATTTGATCTTGTCTAGTTCCTCTTCCAATTCCTGAAGTTTTGCTTCAGAAGCAAGGGATCGTCCATTAAACGTAGCCAAGGTCAATAACAAACGGCAGCCTGGGCCATTCCAGTGATTCTTAGCACCCCCTGCTTTCATGCCACACTGACCGCTGCCTTGATCAGGAGCACTCCAGCACCTGGAGACTAGGGGCCATGGTTTCTGGTGTGTCAACATAATGGAGGAATTAGCCATAATTTCACCACGCTGGCTAGACGGGTTGGTGAATTAGCCCTCCCCTTCCGCCTTTCTATCCGTGTAGCAAATATTAATTTGCCACATAAATAGAAAGCTCAGCCTGCACCACTTGAAGGCGGGGTAGGACACTAGGTTACTGGCCTGGCCGGTTCCACACATCGTCACATACGTTCAGCGTGTGGGTCTCCTTCCAGTTAGATACCAGCAACCCTTTTGCAGGCCATATATATATATATATATATATATATATATCATTACTACCATTAGTAATACTTTCATTATTCGGTGAAAGTATTACTAATGAATAAAACAGTGTTACTACGCTCGTGGCGCCATTTGTTGATCGGTGAAAGTATTAATAATGAATAAATATACCATTGGGCCATTAAAACCGGATTTGTAGCCTGCTGACGACATGCCAGCATCCGGAACGCCGTTGGGATAACTATCGGTAACCCAGCGACGTGAAAAAGGCTATCTCAGACTCTGATGATATGAACCATAATGAAAATATGAATGGAGCATCGGTTGTCTCGCTCTTAAATCAGAACCGCGTTCGAGTTTTAAGCAGAGGGGCCAGTTCGAAAAATATGCAACAGTCTCTCCTTGGAGGTGTCGGCGGTTGTAGCGGCGCCTCCAACTGTACGGCTACTAGAACCAACACAGCCCAAAGTGCTTTGCAGCCTAGTATAGGTGCAACCACTAGGGCTGAAAGACCACGCCAGCGCATGTCATGGACAATAGATATGAACACCTACATCATGCGCACCTACTATACGATTACAAAGCTGGAAACAGACATGACAAATTACAGACCCACACTTCACGCCAAATTCGCACAACAGTACCCACACCTGGACATCAGTATAGAAAGGATAACAACCCAACGCAGGAACATAATAACCAGAAATCTCTTAGCAGAGCCCATACTACAAAGGTTAAGAGATGAAGTCGCCAATGACCTGGCAAACACTTCAACCAGTGTGGCCAACCCTGAAGCACCAGCTAGTAGCGCAAGAGAACCGCTCCAACCAAGCATAGAAGAAGAAGAGAGGAGGGACGTGGAGAAAATGGAAGAAGGTTTCCAATGTGCCCTGGCGGAATATGAAGGCTCGGATGCCGCAACAAGGCCAAGAATACCACGCCAACCGGCATCTTGGAAACTCTGCAAAGCAACCAAGATCCTCAATGAACATACTCTACCACTACACCTACAGAACCACAACTCCCTACAGGAAATACACACCGCCATATACTGTGCAGCAGTAGCGGCATCACGCGCCAATGGGTACGAAGTAAGGAACGAAGGCCGAAGTAACAGAGGAAACAAAGCCCAACCACCATGGCAAGTGAGACTGGAGAAAAGAATAGAAGAGCTCCGCAGCAGCATAGGGCGAATAACCCAGTACATGCAGGGAAATAGGAGTAAGAAATTAGTGAGGAAAGTGAAGATGGCCCTTAAGAGAAATAGGATTCATACAAGACACGAAGAGCCCAATAAACACATCAGCGAATATCTGGATACCCTCAAACAAAAACTGGGTGTATACGCCAGAAGACTCCGAAGATACAAAGACTATACCAACAGAAAACAACAGAACATGCAATTCCAAGCAAACCAGAAGGCCTTCTACAGGAAGCTTCGAGAGACCCCAGCGAACAAAGACAAGTACGAAGCCCCAAAGCCAGCAGAAATAGAGACCTTCTGGAAGACACTATGGTCCAATGAAGTACAGCACAAAAGCGCCCCCTGGATTCAGCAAGAAATGGAGGCTACGAGAGGAATAGAGGAGATGGAGTACACGGGCATCACGATAGAGGAACTCCAGCAGGTAATCCAACGTACGCACAACTGGAAAGCACCCGGTATTGACGGCATACACAACTTCTGGTACAAGAAATTTACCAGCGCCCATGGCCCATTAGCCAAGGAACTTACGGCGATAATTGAAGACCCCAGCAAAATGCCTGAATTCCTCTGCAAGGGAATAACTTACCTCCTACCGAAGGACCAGGATACCAGTAACCCAGCGAAATACCGACCCATTACGTGCCTTAACACCCTGTACAAGATACTCACGGGGTGCATCTCTGAAAAAATAAGCCGGCACAGCGAAAGCAACAACTTAATGACGGAAGAACAAAAGGGATGCCAGAAAGGGACTCTGGGATGTAAAGAGCAGCTTACCATCGACTCAGTTATCCTGGAACAAGCAAGAAAACAAAAGCGAAAACTCAACACCGCATACATAGACTACAAGAAGGCTTTCGACTCTGTTCCGCACTCGTGGCTCCTTGAAATACTCAGCATATACAAAGTGCATCCCTCAATCATCCGATTCCTACAGAGCAGCATGAAACAATGGAGAACCCGGTTACAGCTAAACACGCCAGACAGTAAAATAGAAACGGCCGAGATCCCCATCCGCCGCGGAATCTTTCAAGGAGACGCACTAAGCCCCCAGTGGTTCTGCTTGGCGTTAAACCCCTTGTCAAGGATGCTGAACACAAGTAAATACGGATACATGCTGAAGAAAGACAAGAGAAACCTACATAAAGTCTCCCACCTCATGTACGTAGATGACATCAAGCTATACGCGCCAACAATCACCCAACTCCGACAACTCATCAGTATAACAGAGACATTCTCCAAGGACATAGGAATGGAATTCGGCCTCGATAAGTGCAAAATACAGAAGAATAGCAAAGAAGATTTACCAGGCATCGAACTCGAAGACGGGAGACTACTGAAGACCTTGGACGAGGGCGAAACCTACAAATACCTAGGGATAATGCAAAAACGGCAGCAGGGCCTGAAAGGTCAGTGAAACTCCGCAGCAGTTGAAGACTTGAAACATTTGAGGGCAAAAGCGAGCGGAAGAACACGCAGGCGTAGCGTAGCAAATTTACCAGTGCTCACCTACTCCTTCGGGATCATCAAATGGTCCAACACTGAACTAGAACAACTCCAGCGGAAAATGAGAACCATCCAGAGAAGAGCCGGACAACTACACCCTGCAACGGCAATTGAACGGCAAACACTACCCCGGGAAGAAGGAGGACGCGGACAAGCGGACCTCAAAGACTTACATGACAAGCAGATCCAGAGCATGAGGCAATACTTCCAGTTGAAGAGTCCCCGATCGCCACTCATCCAAGCCATAATACAAGCAGATGCAAATTACACGCCACTAAACCTGTGTAGTACCGAAGAGCGTGTCCTGGAAACAGCCAACGAACAGAAACTGAGAACTTGGGCCGGAAAACCATTACATGGCAGGCACTACAATGACCTGCAACAACCACACGTTGACAAAAAGGCATCAAATTCTTGGCTGGCCAAAGGCACTCTCCAGCCAGAGACAGAAGGATTCATGCTAGCCATCCAAGACCAAGTGATCGCAACAAGGAACAATCAGAAATTCATCCAGAGAAAAGACATAGAAAGCGACAAATGCAGACACTGTCATGCGGCATCGGAGACAATCCAACACGTGATGGCAGGATGCAAGATCCTTGCGCAGTCAGACTACAAACATAGACACGATCAAGTAGCGAAAATAGTCCACCAGAAATTGGCAGCGAATGCTGGCTTTCTGACAGAAAAATGCCCGTACTACAAATATGAGCCAGAGACCGTGCATGAGAACGAAACACACAAGCTTTACTGGGATAGAGCAATCATAACAGACAAGACAGTCCCACATAACCGTCCTGACATAACCCTCGTCGATAAATCGAATAAGACCACGTACTTAATCGACATAGCAGTACCCAACACCAATAACATACAGACAACCTACACAACGAAAATCACCAAGTACCAAGATCTCAGACATGAAGTACGAGATATATGGGGTATGGAAAAGATCCTCATCATCCCGTTAGTCATCTCAGCAACAGGGATAGTACCAAAAACGCTTGCGACGAATTTGGAGATACTCAACATTGACCCAAACACCTACATTGAAATACAAAAAGCCACAATCCTAAACACGTGTCACATTGTCAGGAAGTTTCTAGACATGGCACATTAAGAAGTGATGTAAAAAGAGGCTTGGGAACATGGCGCTCTGCCCGTCCCAAAGCCTGTTTCCGGTAGGCCGAGAAAACTTTTATATATATATACAAAGAAATTACGATACAAGTTTGTATCTTATATATATTTGGATACAAACAAATACGTTTTGAGAAGATACAAGTTTGCATTATTTCATTTTTGGATATACCCAAAGATGAAAACTTTGCAATAAACGAAGTGGAAGCCAAAATTGAATAAGTTGTCATATTAAAACGCACGCAAACAGCGAAATACCTACAGCATAAAAGATGGAATATTTTAATTTTTGCTTTATGTCGCGAAGACAGCTAAATGCATGCTGCATCACCATGGCTTTGCATGAAGCTTGGAACCAGCCCCTCTGTTGGATATCAACTCACAATATTTTTTTTAATGCTGCATCACATGTCTTCATTAGAGCTATACTTTAGCCCTCCCCATACATTTTCAACTGCTACGCCACTGCCGCACCAAACTCTATAGTTCTCTGATGGATTCAAATTTTCGTTACATGGAGAAAACTCAGGACTACGAATTATCAGAAAAAAATGGTATGCGTTTGTACTACCAGAATTCGAACTCGAGTTTCTTGCGAGGTAGACAACCATGTCATCTCTGACCCAGTACTGGCCAATTCAAAGTGATCGAGAGTCAACAAATGATGAAGATTTCCACAAGAGGACCAGAATTTTATAGTTTGGAAGGTTTTTTAAAGTCCGATATTGAAAATACAGCTGTCGTCAGTTGATTATGACCAGGGTTTAAGCTGGCTCAAAACATGCTGTCGCAAAAATGCTAAAATGGGAAAAAAGTAGCAAAATGCTAAAAAATATTAGTTGCTTTCGTTGCTCGAAAAATCGTATCAATGAAATTATTTATATCAACGATGCTTAACAGGTGCTGTTAAGAATTTTGAAGAGGAAACGAAAAGGAACAAAAAAAGATCGCTGAAGTGCAAAACGGATATTCTGGAATCGGGGAATCCTGTTTTCAGAGAATAAACTGTGGTTAAAAATGCCTGTCGCATTTTCGCGATGGGCAATAATTTTTTCTTCGCATTTTCGAGCAACTCGTCGCATTTTGCGAAAAATGCGACTGCAGCTTAAACCCTGATTATAACCTTATGCTGATGTCAGTGATTACATCTGTACAATTCATAATAATCCAATTTATTTTTGAAATGTGATTTAACGCAACCTTTACTGAATTTAATTGAATAAACTAAGAGTAGTACGTGAGTCGTACAAAATAAATTAGCAGGCCAGATGCGGTCCGAGGTCCTCTATTTGGACATCACTGCTTTATAACACCAGAATACCAAAGAAAGCGCATTTGGAAGGGATACTCAAAACACTATTGTAAAAATAAATTCTGAATTATAGAAGAAAATGTGTATGTAGAGCTGGACACAAGAGCAAATGAATGGAGAGCTCTATAAACAAAACAGGAGTAGTTGAATAACCCATTGAAGCGAAGAAGTCAAGAAAGTGTAAAAGCCTTTACTTACACCTTTAATACGCTACACAGCTTATGAAGTCAACAATACAGAAAAAACAACAAGTTGTATCAAACATTCGCGCAAGAGCATTACGTGCAAAGCTGCTGCGTAAGCAAGCAGCGAGTGTTTTGCAAAATTTTACAAACAAATGTATTGTTAAATATTTTCTATGCCCATTACGTATTCCAAAACTTCAACCATGACCATCAAAGAAGATCTTTTCGGCAGGAAGAATCATAAATAAGGTATATATGTTGGCGTTTTTTTTTCTCTGCCTACGTATTTGCCTTTGTTTCCGCTTTGCCGGCAAGACATAAGCAAAACTTTCAACTCTAAGAGTTGCTGGCACGTCTGTTTTCCAAGAGCCAAATAAGATTGGATGATAAAGTAGAAAGAATTGCTCCACATCGAACCCCATCAGGTTAGGCAGGAAAGCGATCGAAGTTTGCCGAAGTTTCCAGGAAAACAGAAAAGGAAACTCTCCAAAACACAGTTCAGGGAAGATTCCCTTTCGCTGTCTCATCTCTGAGGAATTGACCTAGTTCTGTGTTTCAAAGATTGAAACTTTTGAGTCTTTTCGCAAACTGTTCCTTCTCCTGATTCAAAATGAGACCGTCGAAATGGAAAAGAGAAAGCTGACAGAACCAAAAATCTTAATGGGGTGTTGCTAATTTCTAGATGTCTATTTCAAAAAAAAAGTTTTTGTTTCATTTTCATCCTGCGTTTTTTAACTAGGTATTTTGCTTGCTTCCATATACACATGAATCTAATTTGCAACGAGAAAAGTTTGAAGAGTCTGCTTTGCTCATTTGTTTTAAAGTGAGATAGCATAATTTAATTTATTTTGATCCTTAAGTGGGGTCTATTCAAGGCAGGGACTTACATCTTAGTCGACAAAGAATCCGAACCACGACTCCAGTCCTTTCAGCACGGGAATTTAAACTCAAATCTATGGTGTAATAAAATATCACCGCGCAGTGCTTTATATCATCGAAATAAACCATCTAAAGATGACATCATGAAAATCTAGATGCAGTCCTCCTTAGTTGACAATCTCAGTGCGATCAACGGTCTTCAGTGGCTTAGGAATAGAAAGAAATAATTTTTATTCAACCGATACACAATGGTTATTGATATATCTGTGGTGGATTATTTATAGTGGTTATTGATATAAATTACAGTGGTTATTGATATATCTTTCTGACTATACAATTGAAATTTGATTAAATTTGGAGAACATTGACAATAATAGGTCTGAAATGGAGGAGAGCGGAAAGCAAAAGCTTGTTGCGAGGCTCAAGCCTCTATTGGATATCAAAACGCATTACTTTCTCTAAAGGCGCATCACATAATCTTCTTTATAGCCACTTGAGCCCCCAATGGATTTTGAATTACTACGCTGCAGGTAGATGAGCTCAGGCCGTTTAGAGAGGCTCATCTATAACTAAAACCAGAACTGATTGTACATGGGAAAGCAGAATTTTCAAACCTGTTGGAGGGGCTCAAGCACAAATTATATACATTTATACATTATAATATATGTAAAATTGTAAATTACTTTCAATTATTAGGAGGGAGCTCGAATCTCACATAACTTTACGCCACGATACTTATAGGTTTATTTGTCTTAATCTTCAGATGGAAAATGCAAATAATTTCTATCTGCAATGCCGATGTTCTCGAAGCTTTATGTTCATTTGCAGGGAAGAGTTTTATAGCTATAGTAGCCCAGCGGAGGATTCACGGGGAGGGAATTAGGGAAATCCCTCCAAATCCATAAAAATGCAGTGGAAATCGGTTATAACGAGCGCCGATTAAAACGACCAACCGCATATAACGACGGAATTTTTACAAAAGGTTCGACTTCCTGTTTTATTTTTTTTAATTAATTGTTAAATCCTGAGTCCAAAAAAGACTTGTACGCTAAAAGCGGTTAAATTATATTGCGCTTGTTCATTATACCAAACAAAAAATCCATATTTTCCTTACTACTTCCGAAAACTCGCTAAATGCGGGCTCCTTACACGTGAGTCCTACTTCATTTTACATCCCATCCCCAAAAATTCCATCTCTGGATCTATCTCCGCAGTAACTCAAAGGATGGAACATGTCACCAGGGGCGGATTGGGCCAGTGCGCCCTCATGGACGGTAGTGCTCGCGCCTCCTAATGGGCAAGGACCCGCGCCCTCTGAAAATCCAACGTATGCCTCCTTTGGGAGGACTCTGTCCGCCCCCTACGTGTCACCGGCAATGAGAAGGTTGTGGAATCGCATTCCACTATACGCATGAAATCTTTCTTTTCTCGTCTTTCTATTCTTTTTTCTTTCTTTTCTTTTTTTTAAGCATCGGATGTAATTTTCACGTGTCCGAATCCTAATTCTTATCCACATTGTAAAAGACAGTAGTTAGCGAAATCTGTGCTGAAATTATACCAAAGCAGCAACATCTTAACAGGTGGGCCAACTGGCCCCAAACCCAAGCTCACGCCCCCAAATTGGTAAAGTTTATTATATATTATATTTTTCTTATTTCAAAAACTTGGAAATTTAAAACTTACCGAAAAAAAGGGCCACAAAAAAAGATCGAGCTTATAGGTCCTGAAAAAAGCGTTGAAGCAGCTCTGTACCATAGTGTTAACCAACCTGAACACGCACAGAATTTTAAACGTAACTTCTACGCAGGGTGTTCGAATGTTAAAAGCGACGTTTGCAAATGCAGTGTTAAGTTTTAAAATGAAATCCGACATGTTTCATACGGACAGATCGATTCGAAATACGCGCGAGTCGAATCTCATTTCTGTGCTAATAGAAGCGGCAGTCATAAACTTGTTTCCAACTTTTCAATATAAGCATCTGTAGTTTCAAATAAACATAATTGTTTTACGGTAACGTTGATGTAAAAAATATCTTAAGTTTTTGTTATAAATATTTGCATTAAGCCCTACAGTATAGATACGCTGTATGTACTGAATACGCTTTACGTAAAGCGTATCCAGTATCAGCATTTGCGTTAATTCAGACAATTATAGCATCGTAAAGAAAGGGACTGGTTGAATTGATTTCATAGGGAAGGACAAAAAGAAAAGAAAATCCGGCATCTTTTCACGCTTGCATGGAATTATCAAACATTTACGTTCTCGGCTCTCGCTGTTTCCACGTAGAAGCAAAGAAACAATTTTTTTGAAGTTACGAAACGATTAAAAATAACAACACAACTGAGCTGCAAGAATTTGCGCTTTTTTTTTAAGTACAAGTTTAAAAAAAAAATGTAATTGAAAAGACGGGAGGAATATATTTGCAATCTTTCCGTTCGATCGCTGGGGATCTCCTCTCTGAAAAACATAAATAACAGAATTAGATAATACATGGGAGACTGTCGGGGAGAAAAAAACTTTTTTGTTGATTCCTTTTTCAATTTCTTCTTGCATTTTTAAAAATATTTATTATTATTAATCCCCTCACAGATCAAATGCTACATAATGGAAGAATTCTTGAATTGTAGGAGCTTGACACGTAAAGAGGAAAGTAAGTTCCGCAGAAATGATTTTAATTTTGAAGAATTATATGCATCTAGTAGCCGCATACAAAGTGATCAAAAGACAGTACGACCACAATGATGGGCGACGTATTCGGCAACCTTACATAACATTAGTTCGACAAGAACTCGAATGCAATGGTTGATACAAGGGGGGGCGATAGCCCCCTTAATCCGGGATTATATCATGGAAAATTAAATGAAAAATACTGGATACTTGGCAATACATAGGAATCGGAAACAAATCACCCGCCTTAAAGTGAAAGTCAGATCAAACCTAATTAACGAAGCCAATAAAATAACCACGTTGTACACTATAAAATGGGTACTGGGGGTAAGCGAAGAAGTCTTAGCAATTAACAAACAGATAGTTAAATCATTAAATCATAGTATAGTGGAACTTGAGGCTACGAGTCCAACAGATACACGTAAGCAAGGAATGCTGTAGAACATGGATTTTTAAAACACTCCCGCGCAAGCGTAGTTTCACTCGTACAGGAACTGTGGTGGCTACGTCACAGTATGTAAATGCTTGATTTGATATAACAAATCGGTATAACGTGGCACATTGAACTCTCACAGATATTTTTAATTAAATCTTCGTCTAAACTTACTAAAAGGTATCAATAAATACGTTAATTAGGTGTAATTGAGTGATTACGCAGCAAGTCTTTATTAATTTAGTGATTAATAAAGTCTTTCTGAGAAGGTTTATCATTTCCCATCAGTTTTCATTAATATCGTTGTCCTCATGAATTAAATCATCCTTTAAAATATGTCTCGAAATATGATTAATTACATTTTCGTTCCATTATAACCTATTTTAATGTTTATCGATGCAATTATATCATTAAATAAATTGAGAATATATATTTAAAAGCTTTTGATAGGTTATATTCGACTGACGATTATTAATGCGAATTTGCAAAATGTGACCTTACAACAATTATTTTAATCCCTTTGTAACCAATTTCATTAAACACAAGGTAATTACAGAATCAGGGTATTTTAGTTCTATGCAATTGTCTATGTGGTGCAAGGTCAAAATCAAATAAAGACACTTCTAGACGCACCGTTACACCTTGAAGTTTCATTCCGAACTGTGCGAGCAATCAGAATGAAAAGAGGCTAATCAGTTTCCTTCTTGGTCTTCCCTGGAAAGTTAACTAACTATTACTCCTCTGCCACTTTTCTGGCCAAAAGGGAACTGGTCAGGTGTTATTCTTTCTGGTGATGCTTTGCTAAACGTTATAAGAGTGAGTACAGACACGCAACAGAACATCGTCGCGTAACATCCCATGTTACGCGATGATGTTACGGGGCTATCATCGCCGCGTATCATCAGTTCGTAGCTTCACTGCGTCCCATCAATTCATGCCGATATCCAGACTACACTAACAAAACGCTATTGTTCGTAAATCGGACTAAAAACACGAGCATGGGGTGCAACGTAACCCTCTAACATTCCTTTGATGTGACGAGGAAAACCTGACACCTTGTGGGACGTGGAAATGTTACGATGTTCTGTTACTGAGTGCGGTCCAGACTTGATACGTGACGGTGTTACGATACGGTGTTCTGTTGCATGTGTGGACGCGGCCTAAGGCTCAACAAACAGAAATTTGCCTAATGACAACATTTCAACTCGTAGTTTTGATTTTTTGGGAAAAGCTGGTGATTAAAGGTTCCACTTTACTAACATGGAATTGGGTTCGAATCCCGGTTCACTGAGATGTTTACAAATGGATCATCATTCAGAGGTCACAATAAACAGTTCGCCTCATCTTAGATGACCCATCGGAATATTCCAGACAGAGAACAATTTTTACTTACACCGATTCTCGGAACTCGCATATTTGAGCTATAGAGATTTTTTTTTCACACAAGCCGCGAATCTTTTCCTACACGCCGCCGGCTTTCCAAGGTTTTTTGAGGAAAATCCCGGATTTTCTGCCTGAATATAAATTAAAATTTACGCTCAATTCAGCCCATCGAGAATACGAAGTCTTTCTACAGGACTCACTTTGATTCTTTCTTTTCTTTTTTTTTAATCAATCTTATCTTCAATCTCAATTGAAAAGCTAATGTTGTTTTTAAAAAAGAGAGTTTACTCTTTCTAAAAAAATACTTCCAAAATTATGCCGTTTTTAAAACAGTATTGTTTTACATAAAATATTTCTTTAGTCATTTTTAAAGAAACTACATTTTGTATGCTTTGAAAAATTCATCTTCTTCCCTGAAGTAACATTTTTAGAAACGAAGAGAATTCTTTTGCATTAAATTCTTTGTAGGTGTTTTATGTATAAAGCTACGTGAAATATTTTGTGCATCGTTCTTTGTAAATATTTTGTGCATCGTTCTTTGTAAATATTTTGTGCATAGTTCTTTGTAAATATTTTGTGCATAGATCTTTATAAATATTTTGTGCATAGATCTTTATAAATATTTTGTGTATAATTCTTCGTAAATATTTTGTATATAATTCTTTTTAAATATTTTTGCGATATTCCTTGTAAACGTACTGCGTACATAATCCTTTGAAATTTTAGTGAAACCCGATTTTACAATCTTCTATAGACCATTATAAAAGATGAACGATCCGAGGAAATGAGCGAAACTATACTCGTGGCAAAGCTAACGTGATATACTGATAAGGCACAGAGCAGTACGATTTCGCCAGTGCAATATAGTTCGCCCTTTCTTACGTTAGCAGAGTCAATAGAAGATACATTTCCTATATGAAACATTAAAATTATGCTAAAATACATAAAACATTGGCGTATATATGAAACTGAATCGGTCATTTTGAAAAGGGGTCAACTCCATAGGAAAACAATGAAACATGACCCCTTTTCAAAATGATCGATTCAATTAAAATCTGGTATTTATTAAATTTAGGAAAAAAACACATTATAGCGAGCGCTGACGTCATTCAAGTAACTGACCACTCAGAGGACTTCGTTTGCTTGGCGGGAAATTTGGCGCCTGGAATTTTGGCAACCGCGTTTTTCTGCATTCCAAATTAGGCGATAAATAGCCTAATAATGTTGAGGGCTATCTCATTTTTCGCCAATTTGGGAATGAATATTTATTGCACACACGTGAATAGGTCGCACCAGCCTTAACAGTGCACCAGGTTAGCTTTGCCGCGAGTATAGTAATGTCATCAGAAACGTAATTTTCAAAATTATTGTGGATAGGACTCAGGACATGTTATATACGTTAGAATAAACGTAAAATTGCAATTTATTTTAAATTATTGTGGGGAGAGCTCGGGACCATTTATAACTATACGCTTACCCATACCATTCAATTCAATGAATAATTCATTTTATAATTGAGATTTTAAAAGATGTTTGGAACGGAAAAGAATTTTTATGTAGAAACATAAAATTGGGTTTCACTATATATTATACCAGGTAGTCATAATTGTTGTTACCGGATTCGGTGTCCTCTGTAACTTTATTCAATAAGCTGAATAACTAGGGCCCGATCAAGCCAAAGTGGGGCCCAGGGCCTGGCATTTATTCAGGGCCCCTCCCTATACACTTGCAGCAAAATTATTCAATAAGTCGCTAACAAATACAAACTCTTGTTACATATGTTAGCGGACAAACCCGATTTTAGGACAAACTAGTTTATTCTATGTGCGTTAAGACGATCTAGTTCGGTCTAAGCCGAACTAGTTTTGTGTATACCAATCTAGATCATCCTAAAAAAACACAGGATAAACTAGTTTAGCCTAGGCCAGTGGTCGGAATCTGCTGCTCGTGGGCCAAATTAAGCTCCTTGGCCACTATAGTGTAGCTCTTTCATGAATGACGTGTTGAAAATATTTTATTTTTATTTTAATTAAATAGTATTAGGTTAAATTTAGGTTTCGGGATTTCAGCAATAGCCGAACAACGTTAGCCTTTGTTTAAAAAAAAAAAACCTCTCAGTGCTACCGTAGCAGAATTAAAATTTTACCCCTTTAATATTGACATTAGCACTTTTGAAATGCAATTGCTGGATTTAAAAATCAAAAATTTATGGAGCTCCAAATTTGAACGCCTTAATGCTGATATGGAAAAATTGGAGAAAACCAAATGTGATCTGAGTTCATAGCATAAATTGTCTGCTTTGAAAGAACTTGGGAGTGAAGACACGATTTTGATTTTCGATACTTGGAATAGTTGAAATAGAACAATTTACTCCAATGAGACCTATAAAAGTCCTGAATAACACTGGTACTTCTTACTCATTAATTCGTAAAAACGACGCTCAGTCTGTTCGTAATTACAAGGTTTCCAACACCTTCTACCAAAGATATACAACAACTGAACTCTTTAAAATAAGGATAATTCAGAAATACGAAAATCTACCTTTTTTCTTGTCAACGTCACCGTATTCTGGAAAAGAATCTCTCATAACAAGCTACGGCTTTACGTTCCCTTCCATTTCTAACCCAAAAATTAAAATAATTTAATATAGATCTTCTCTTGCACTATTATAATTTTCAAAGAATCAAAGTTAACTCAAGCTATGTATCACGAAATATTGTATATCGAGTTGAATAAAATTTATTATTATTCCTGACTCATATGATCAGTTAAAAAAGCTAGTATTTCCTGTTCTTTTTTTATTCGGCTCAGCATATTCATACGAACAATCTTTTGCAAGCATGAACCTTCGCATGCAACGTAAACTGAGAAAGCGTCTTGTTGATGAAAATCAGGAATTGTGCCTGAAATTAAAAACAACATACAATCTTGACTTACCCAAACTTTCCAATGAAATACAAGACCATTCTTCCCATGAAATGGGACCATGTTTTAATTTTGATAATGAAAAGTAATTTTTAGCTATATATAAAAAATTATGTTAAGATACGTTATAGTATCTAGTATTAATCAGTGTGCCTAGTTTTAACCAACTTCTAAAAACAGGGTTTTTTTGTTCAGAAATTTGGCTCTCAAAAGCAATTTAAATCGTTATATTGCTGATATTTGGCTCTTTTGACTAACTAGTTTGCCGACCACTGGCCTAGGCCAATCTAGTTTGGCTTGTCTGAACTAGTTTAGCCTACGCCAATATAATTTAGCATAATTTTATTGATATTTGAGCTTTAAAAATAATTCAATACTTATGTAGAACATATTTCATTCAAAATAGTTATATTTTGTTAAAAATAATTTCCCCCTCAGTTGGTCAGTCTATTACGTCTTCTAGCATGTAATTACTAATTTTAGACAAAAGCAGACTGACTTTGACTTATGTATTAGATTATGTCTAATAAGAGTGAGCAACTTAAATTTAAGGTTACGCCTTTGTATCTAGGACAATATTTTTAAAAATAAAAAACGGAGATGTCTGGCCTACGCCATTCGTATAGTTGGCCCAGTTATCCCTATACTCTACTTAAAAGCTTTACCTCTACTAAAAACTTTATGAGTTAAAATTGGGGAAATTCTGCAGAGGTTGGAGCAAAAAACATCAGCAACGCATTTGGTGGAAGAACGGGTAATAACAAATCCACTTACCGTTGTTTTGCAACACTTCGCTCAAGAGACTGGAAACTACAAACCATAGTCCTTCCGCCATTGATTTGAATGAATTAAAGGATTTAATCGAATCAGATCCATGACAAACTGTACGAGAGATCGCCCAGACACTAAATGTACACTTTTCAACTGTTTCACAGCACTTGACAATAGTAGGCAAACTCGACAAGTGGGTGCCTCACAAACTCGCTGATGAAAACAAGGCATGGCATTTGAAAGTGTGCTCTTCTTTCTTAAGAAATAAAGAGAGTTAGTTAAAAAGGAAAGTTCCTGTAATGAATTGTGACTGGGAATAAGTAGTGGATATTCTATGACAATCGTACATGCTCGCCACAGAAGTTGGAAGTGAAGGATGCTCCATGAAGGACTCCAAAGGCACCTTTGCATCCAAAAATGTTGTTTACTGTATAAAGGTGGTCTGCATGTTTTATTCCCTACTCATTCCTTCCACAAGGTGAAACAATAGAGGCAACTGGACATTGTACAGATATGCGGTAAATGCATGCCAAATTATGTCTCAAGCAACCACCACTTGTGAATAGACATGGAATCTTACTGCTTCGGGGTAACACCCAACCACATACGATAGTGTCAGTTCTGCAGCAAATCAACAATTTGGGATACGAAATTGTGCCTCATCCTCCATACTCTCCTGATATTTTCGTAACAGATTACTATTATCTGTAAATTATTGCAATTTTCTTTTACTCGGTGCAATAGTTGTTTCCTGGCACAGAAGTCATGTGTCAACCACATATTTCGATTTGAATCGGCTTATATTTAGACTTCCTCGTAATGATCGATACTAGTTGGTCAGATAATATGATGCGAAGGGGGTGAAACAAAACTGAATAATTAAGTCAAGATTCCCACTAACCTCTGGAAAAAAATCCTGACTTTTCTAGAATTTTTTCCCTGAACTTTTCGGACACTGTTCTCCAACTGATCTCATACAAAACTTTGAATTGAACTTCAGTTTCAGGGAAAGTAGCTTCATGTTCATGTGAAATTTAGCAACTCAGAACAGGTTAGGAAAGTTGCCCTGACTTTTCCAGGTTTAACCAAAAAAATTTGTTTTTCCCTGACTTCTACACACAATTTCAAATTCCTTGACAATGCCACGTTTTCCTGGTGTATTGGAATCCTGTAAGTGTCCCTTGCTGCAACAGCTTACGTTAATATTGGATCACCTAATCCATTTTGTGAGTAAATCTGTTCATGAGAAATCCGTGTGTGTATGTGTGTTTTATGTAATCACTATTTTATGAAAGTATGTAGCTAAAAAACAAATTCATGAAAAAATACAAATATGTTTATTGAACATATAACAAATTGATGAAAATGAACAAACATGATAGAAATATAAAATGATCATTACATCAACTGAACTCTTCCTTCGAGTCTCTTTTTTGTTTCTTCACTCTCCAACTGTTCCAATGTCAACAATGATATTCCTAATTGGTCTTCCTACAAGAAACAATATGTATGAAAATATTCATACGGCGGCCACCCTTCCCAATGAAACCCTTGCAAAAAGAAGAAAATATTCATAAGTACTAGGCTTTTTCATCGAAGCTTTTAAGGAAGTTTACATGAACCTTTAAGACAGCTTTGATGAAAGCTTTTACAAGTTCTCAAATGAGCTTTTATGAGATCATAAAAATGTCTTCAAAAGTTTTTCTTCTCACTTTTACTGATGCAGCAATTAAGAGAGCTTTTGTAAACTCATTCCAACAAGCTTCCAAGGAAGTTTTAGTGAACTTATTCAAAGGAGTTTTCATGGACCATCATGAAAGATTTCACAAGCTCATTCAAGAAAAAAAAAATTTTTTTCATAACAAATTGTACTACAAAAATTTCGGAAGAAGGACAGTTAAGTTTTCTAGTTATGAGATATTTAGTATCAAATTTTCTAACTACAAATTATGTTGCCATAAGTGTTACAAAAGCTTCTATGTCAGACATTATACAAGAACATTCATTTAGAACAGTGGTCACAACCTGTGTTGGTTATGAACAAAAGACATGAGATATCTTTACACTGAGATCCAACGTACATCAGGGAAGACCAGAAAAGAAAATATGAAAATAAAAAAACTCGATAATAAATATAAAGATTCTATTAAAAAGATGAAAAATGAATATTAATGAAACATTGCTCACAATCCCACATTTCTAATAGTAACATCGAACTAATTAACTTCAAACGCACACAAAGCAACTACAAAAAAAAAAAAATGCAGACCTTCTTCAAACAAAGGTTCTAAATGAAGGTTTCAGTTTATTTCAAATCAAGAAAATAAAATGTGTGGGTGTGTAAAAATTATCCTAAAGGTAGTAGAAATTATTTTGAATTACACCTACCCTTGTAAAAGGCTGTGCCATTTGTCTTAAAAATCGTTTGGAGATTTGTATAGCTTCTTCGATAGACAAGTTACACAAAGAATCACTCAGGTGCTCTTGGATCCACTTGGGCAACTTTCCACGTTTGTCGGCACGAGAAAACCTCTGAAAACGAAACAAGGCTCGTCAGAAAATAAACAGCAACATAACCCGACAGAAATGTACCATAAAGATACAGAATAATGGAATATGAGGCTACGAAAGCTTCTCATTAGCAATACAACAAAGAGCATTAGAGAAACAGGATGTAAATTTGCTTGCAACTTATGGCATCACCTTAGACTAAGATCATGACACACCAGAACCTACAATTTCCTGAAAAACCTAAACTTCTTTCCAAATGCCAAACTCCGGATCAACAGAATGGAAAATTAAAAGAGTATTATCAGAGAGAAAACTCTTCCCATTTCAAGGGGAGGGTTACAGAGGAATAAATCTTTTCCATAACTTATACTTAAAATTGTTATGGTTTATTATATTTTATCGTCATCATCATCATCATCATCAAGTGCCTTCTCCGATTCGGAGGTTGACTACCAATATGGACCACATTTTCCTATCTCTACTGGCATGGATAATGTCTTTCGTGCTTAGCCTAGTCCAAGCCTGTAAGTCATCCATGTATCCTCTTCTTTTTCTGCCTCTGGATCTCTTCCCCACGATGTTTCCTTTCAGTGCCAGTTGGGGTAGTTGGTATTGTTCTCCCCCTCACTATATGGCCACAGTAAACTAACTTTCTTCTAGGAATTACGGTGATGATAGTTCTTTTTGCATTGGATCTGTTCAGCACTTCCTGATTGGAGATCTTGTCAGTCCATTTTATTTTCAATATTCTTCTGAGGATCCACATTTCGAAAGCTTCGATTTCATTTCTAGAGTCTTTTTTTAATGTCCAGGTCTCGCAACCATAAAATAGTATAGGCCAAATATAAAGTTTTAAAATTAAAATTCTGAGATGTAAATTTAATTTTCTCTTGCACAGAACTTTTGTAATACATTGAATTTTGATTTTGCCAGGCCAATTCGGCACCTTATTTCTTTTGTTTGATCGTTGTGGCAAAAGTGTTTTTCCAAGTAGCAAAAAGAGTTCACTTGTTCTATGGCCATGCTTTTACAATGGGCAGTGATGTTGAAGCTTTTCCTGCTAAGACGAATGGTTTTCGTTTTCTACACATTAATGGTGAGTTCCATTTTTTCGCTTGTTGTATCAATTTCATTGATGAGCACCTGCAAATCTTTATTTGAGGTAGCCATTATTACCATATCATCAGCATATCTCAAGTTATTTATAATAGTTCCATTTATCTTTAAACTTTCTTTCCTTTCTTCCATGACTTCTTGAATCATTTCTTCTGGGTAAAGATTATACAGGATGGGAGAAAGGACACATCCCTGTCTGACATCTCGCTTTACTTCCACCCAGTTTGTTTCATTGTTGTCGATTTTAATTTTCGCTTTTTTGGTTCTAATAGACAGCTTTAATAATATGCACTTCCCTATCGTCCAGACCTGTCTTCAAGAGTATTTATATCAACTTGTCATGTTTTATCCTTATCAAAAGCTTTCTCGTAATCAACAAAGCAGAGAAAGGGAAATGTTCATTTCAATTGCCTTTTCTGCTAACTGCAATAATGTGAAGATTGCTTCTTGTGTGCCAAAACCAGTCCTAAAACCGAATTGTGTATTACCAATTCATTCATCAATTTTTTTTTTGTAAATTCTATTGTGGATAATTTTTAGCAAGATTTTACTTGTATGATTAAGAAGGCTGAACGTTCTATGTTCTATGCACTTGGTGGTTTTGGCTTTCTTGGGGATTGGAATGGTTATTGATTCGTTTAGTCCCTATGGGATTTTACCAGATTTATAGACGTTGTTGAAAAATTTAGTGAGTTCTTTTATTCCTGTATCATCACCAAATTTGGTTAGTTCGATGGGGATTTCATCCGTTCCGGTTGCTTTTCCCCCTTCTTTCATGGATCTTATTGCATGCATAACATCCTCTTCCATTATATCTGGGCCAATCACCAGGTTTCATCTTACTTCTTTGATCATCATACAATTCATGGATATATTCCTCCCAAATTCCTTTCCTCTCACCGAGGTCAGTTATAATTTTCCCATTTTTGTTTTCAATACAACTCATTTTTGTTGGGTACTTTCTTGATATTTCATTTATTTTTCTATACAGTTCTTTTGCATTATGAGTCAATTGTAACTGCTCAATTTCCTAGCACTTAGCGGCATACCATTTTTCCTTGGCCAAGGTTATTTCTTTCTGTATTTGTTTGTGTATTATTCTGTATTTCAAGGTGTCTTTAGCTTTAAATTTCTTCCTTTCATCCATTAGTTTCATAATATCATCTGTCATCCAGTCTTCCTTTTTGTTTTTTAGTCTGTATCCAACAGCATTACTTGCATTTTTAGCATTCTACAGCGATCCTCTGATTTAGTTACTTTTCCAATGTTACATCTCTCAAATACTTCTTTATAATCTTTAAGATGAACTGGGCAGACAGTATTATGTTCGTAAGTGCCTCGATATTCAGTTTTGGTTTGGATTTTCTTCAGCAAATTATTTTTAACTTTAGAACGATGTTGCGTATTAATAGATTGTGATCGGAACCACAATCTGCCTTGAGGTACATTTTGGAGCGCATTATCATATTTCTAAACCTTTGACTAATAAGGATGAAATCAACTTGATTTCTGATTAATTTATTTGTACAATCCCTGGGTGTCTTCAAGGTGTATAACCTTCTTGATGATCGTTCACTCCAAGTATTTGCAATGGTAAAGTTGTATTTACCGCAGAATTCTACCAGTCTATCTCTTCTTTCATTCCTTCTTCCTAATCCAAAAGGACCTACTGTGTTGGTTTCTCTTCCTTTTCCTACTTTGGCATTAAAATCTCCCAGTATGATGGTAATTTCATGGGATTTTGCTGTTTCCATCGCATTTTCTACTCCTCCATAGAATTCTTCAATTTCCCGGTCACTAGCATCTGCTGAAGGTACGGAGACCTGTATAACATTCATTTTAATTGGCTTTGTGTTCGTCTTCAAAGCACTGATTGTATAGAAGACTGACTTGCAACCTTGAACAGCGCCTGGCAATTCCTGTTCTATAATAATACCCACACCATTATTATGAGTATCGCCAACTGAATACCACATTGAGTATTTGTCAATTTTCAACTGACCAGATTCTGTCCATCTTACTTCACTTAGTCCTAAAATACTTAGCTGGGTTTCTTTCATTTCTTTTATCGCATTATGTAATTTTCCTCCGTGATAGAGACTTCGAACGTTCCATGTACCAATTTTGGTTTTTCCACGAATTCTTAGCACCCCTTGGCCATTTAAGGCCTGACGGAGACTAGGGGCCTTTATTTGTCGGATGTGGCTCATTTTGGTGTTAAAGAAGTATGAAGTGTGGAGAAGTAATTCCTTTAAGGGATTTTCCCTTGCCTTCTGCATCACAGTGCTACAGAATACTCTGTAGGTATCTGTTCATGAGCCATTCGATGACCATCATTTGCAGCCTCATGGAAGTACTGGCAGTTGCTGCTACCCACTACCAGGGGATTTGGATCAGAGTTGCCATCTCCTAAGTATCCCTCTTAGTCTGGCTCCTACCCCACGAAGACCTGTATGACTTGGGTGGCCCTGCTAGTAACTATGCTACCGCCAGCTTAGCTCTCGGGGTCGTCAGGGCATGCAAACTACACCACCACTACAAAGTGGAGATACCACTGGGGGGATTTTATTATATTTTGTGGTATTTTATGGTAGTTTATATTTTGCAAGTATTTCATGGTATTTTATTACATTTTATGGTATTCCATGGTATTTTATTACAGTTTATGGTATTCCATGGTATTTTATTACAGTTTATGGTATTCCATGGTATTTTGTTATATTTTATAGTGTTTTATGGTATTTTATAGCTCAAGGACAGCTAATATCATGCTGCACCAATCCCCACAGTTTTCCAAAGAATCTGAACCTCTCTCATGCACAGAATCGAACACAAAGCTATAGATCAGCAAGAAAAAAATGGAAAGCACTAGGTGCTATCATGAACCTGCAGAAATAAGTGTTGAAGAAATGGAGTAATTCCATCCAATTAAAATAATATTTATTAATATAATAAATGTTCAAAATAATTAAGACACATGAAAGATAAATAATTTTTAATTAAATTTTTAAATAATAGTTTAATTAAATGATTTTAACATTAAAGAAATTTAGTACGCCTTTTTGGAGGAGCCTTCAAGAATTACTGCATATTTCAATAGTAAATAGAAGACTGATTTGATTTTAGAATTCGGAAAACAATTATCACGTACTGTTGCCAAATATAGAAAGTGAAAATATAATTATACAATGTTTGAAAAATATGAAATAAAAGCACACGATTTGGCATGGTGTCAATTTTAGAAATTGAACTTTTTAAGTTTGTTTTTTCTTTCGTTTCTAAGTGGCAACAGTTAAGAAAGCCAACAAGGTGAACATTTCTATTGTGGGAGCTCACAATATAACCCTGTTTTTTTGTATAGTACACAAATATTGACCAAAGTGAAATTCCTTAAGAAACAAAAAATGATGTGAAGGGATAATTCAAATACAATTAAGTTTTCAACAACTCCACTTTTACATGGTTCATACTAAAACATGTTTTAGGTACAAAGAAAAAATGCACCATGCCCTCCGGCTGGATTCGAATCGGCAATTTTTGGGTAACCCTACCAATGCCTTGACCACTAGGCCATTGAGTACTCCAGTATGTGCCTATGCTCTCGTATATGTATGTTGATCGAAGGGAAAATCCTTAATAAAAACAAAGCAGAGAGTGGAGGGATAATTTAAATATAAGTTTTTGACACTTCATTTGGTTTATATTAGAATCTATGTTTCAGGCAGAGAGAGAGAAAAAAAAATCACCTCTACATAAAACATGGTTCCCACTCTTTTATCCTGATGAAATTCAATGACTTTTTAAGGAATTTTCAAGGACCAAATGACGTTTTTCAAAGACCTCACATTGTCAATCGCAATGTACATAAAAATTAAAAATGCAAGACATGATGAACATAATATTGAAATTAGAATGTGTATTGTGTTACTCCTTTTCAACTTGGCACACTGCTAGCAAAAACTGTCCTTTTTGCATCCCTGGTGCCAGTGGTGCTGAGCAGGCGAGGGAGGAAGGAAGGGGCACGTCCAAAGCACTACTCACTTGTTCCGGGAATTAAGGAGAAATGCCCTTTTTTCCCCCCTTTCTTTTGCAAAAACTTGAATAAAGGTTATAAGAAAAATTCAATAACTTTTCAAGGACCAACCACAGTTTTTGGCAATTTTGAAGTACAAGGACTCTGACTTGGCAAAAAAAAAAAGTCAAGGACTTTTCAAGGACTGCGGGAACCATGCAAAACATAGGTCCTAATATGAACCATATAAAAGTAGAGTATCAAAAACTTAATTGCCGTAAATAAATATATTACTGCTACACTATCACAGAGCACAGGCGTGTTTGTGTTTGGCACAAGGTCTTACTTTTTGAACTTAGAACAGTCTTTTTCCATTAAATTTTAATAATAACATATTTTATATAGAATTAATAGACAACACTAAGGTGTTAAAACAGTGTTTAATAGTTTATTAGATATGTATTATACATACAATTTGTAGCTTTGACCATTAGATTTTGGGATACTCAATACGTTTTTACTGAATACAAAAGTGTAAGTGATAATGGGTTAATGAGGGGAAATATTTTTTCCCCATAATATTAGATTCAAATTAGATTATTTTTCATTAATTTATTTTGTAATTAATTATCAGTTACAATTAATGCATATTAGGGTGGGTCAAAAAAAAACGAAATTACTGTTATCGAAAACCCCTAGTGCGGAAAAGTTGTAAGTGACCACCACTAAGAATTGTGTGAAATATTTTTCGAATCGGTTGATATCTCTGGCCAGAGGGTCAAAATTTTGAAATTTCACTAAAAACATGAAATTTTCGAATATTCGTAGAAAATACCCGAATTGATCAGATTGAAAAGCCCTAGAACGGAAAAGATATTAATAACTATGAACAACAAGTGTATGTAGTATAATTCCAATTTGTGAATGTATTCGACTTTGACCAAAGCCTTGATATTTCGAAATTTTACATAAAAAACTCAAAAAGCAGTGCAATGATTACTTAATATATAACATATTATTGCACTGCATTTTGCGCTTGTTATTATTTATTTAATATATTATTATAAATATTATAGTAGTTACTAGTTAATTACCAGGTAATTAATTTTAGTGCTTTTCCTCCACTCCTTCGCATTTCCAAGCAATCTAGCCATCCTACAGCCTACCCCTGCTTTTCCCGTTCTCTCTCCTCAGAACGATTGTTTGTGGTTTTACGGCTCAAAGACTACAGTGGTCATGCTGCGCCGGGACCTACTGTTTTCCGAGGAATCCGAACCTCTTAAGGCCTAGGGAACCAAACCCCGGACTACAGTGAGCAGTGCGATCTTTATGAGATCTCTGAGTATCCTCAGAACGAATTCATCTTCCTCTTGCTGCAACTACTCAACCCCTACTTGCATCCCAAAAATGCTTCAAAATCAAGTTGACTCGCCTGTCTGTAAAGTAATGCTATTCCTACTCCTTTTTCTCCCTTTATTGCCCTAAGCCTTGTGTTATGTGTATGTGTAAACTCTCATGCCAATTCTCTCTTGAAAATACATTCGTATTTGATTGTGTAGCGGCTAGTATCTGGGATTGAATAGCTGATACAGTGCTACAAAGCAAAAAATGATGACGAAGCCGAAGTCTTCAACTTCAAAGCCGTCTGTGCGAAAGAATTTTGTTTGTCTCATTTTTCGACCTACGAAAAATCTGTGTGAAAGTTAACTTCCGACAAATGAAGATGTTCATAAAGTGTTGTTTGAACGAGAGACGTAAGGTTAGTTTGGAGACTGACAGCAAACAAGAACCTAGTTTCTAAAGTATTGCAGAAGCTGTGACTGGAAAATTGGAAAGTTTTATCAAAAAGTGTCTATTCCAACGGTTTGTACATACCATGTTGTTCTCATATCCCAAGAAGTATACTGACATGAAAAATTCTAGTAGACAGGTCATTAAAAATCAAACGGTGAAAGATGGGGTTGAAAAGTTCAGATAGGAAGCAAGTACAGCCCTTTTTGATATAGGTTCTTTCAAGTGCTCAGCTATCAGTAAATGCACTTGCCCCTTGGGGAATAAAGTCCCAGACAAAGACCAACTATTCCTTGTCGATCAGAGATCAACCAGGCTATGCTACATAGGTTCCATTAATCTTATCGAAACACAGAAGCTCTAAAAGCAAATCAAGTAAGAGTCTACTCTTTCCAAAAAAGAGATGGTTTCTTGCGTTTTTAGCAGGACTGACAATGACAACCCAGTTGGAACAGAAACCGAAGTAGTTGCTGACAAAGAAACATATGATTTGTATGGCCCAAATACAAGTAAGTCAATTTCATCTTCTTCTCAAATGCGATTACTACTTCACACAACTGTACTTGCTAATCAGCAATATGGTGTGTCTGATAGAGAAACTGTTGCAATCACATCAGAGCTCAGGGGAACTGTGGAATCTCGAAGTCAATGCCTGAGATTTCTCCCAATTTCCCAAATACGTGCATGCACACACAGGCTCTTGAACAGACAGCGAAACTAGTGAATGAGGCATCAGTTTGTGTGTGTGTGTGTGTGTGTGTGTGTGTGTGTGTGTGTGTGTGTGTGTGTGTGGGCATGATAATAGGGATGGCTATGTTGGATCAACTCTATTTTCCAGAAAAATATCATACTTTGATCAAAAATCCAACTTCATCATTGACATCAACCCGTTGTGAGACTCGGTGAACACTGAACGATCATGAGACGATAACACTATTGAGTTTTATTCCACTATTAAGTACTAATCCATTATCTAGTATTATCACTATCAATCCAATATTCATTAATTATTCCACATTTTAGCCATGTGATGGTAAAAAAGTGAGTATTATAAATTTTATAAATTTAGTGTTTATATGCAAAATTTCGAAAGTTTGAGCTATTGGTTAGAACCGAATAAATTTACGGATTGGAATTACACTACATACACCTATTGTTTATGGTTATTAATTTCTTTTCCACACTATGGCTTTTCAATCCAAGCAATTCAGGTATTTTCTACTCAAAAATTTCATGTTTTTAGTAAAATCTCAAAATTTTGACCCTCTGATCAGAGCCAAAGATATTAGCCTAGTCGAAAAATATTTCACACAATTCTTAGTGGTGGTCACCTACAACTATTCGACACTAGTGGTTTTCGAAAACAGCAATTTCGTTTTTTTTTTGACCCACCCTAATGCACATGGCAGTGTTCATTAAATAAAATCGAAATATGTTTCAGTAATCTCACCTTATCTGCAAAGCACATGATACCATAATCTGTTTTGCCTCTGATGGCACGTCCGACACACTGGGAGGCATGCCTTAAGGCATCGAATGTCAAGAAGTCGCTTTCTCGAATTTGAAATTGATCCCTCAGATATTCCAATCTAGCCTAAGAACACGAAATGACATATTACAGAACAAATCAACAATAAAAGCTACTTCGAAACAAAAATCAGTTTACTGTTGTGACAGTCTCATATAACTAATGATACTTCCTGACACTTCTTTCCAGAAAGGTGAATATATGCAACGTATATATTGTGCAAAGTTGATTTCATTAATATGTGATTGATAGGAGGCATGTTCCTAAATAAATTTTACTGATAAAATTGGAACATTTGTACACTCACGAAATAAATAAATTGTAATTGTAATGCAACACGAGGTCCTGGTGTTGAAATTTTAGAGTTACATGTACACATTAGCAATACTTTAAATTCATTATTCCTTGCAATAGTCGATACACTGACGTCATATGACCATCCAGCACAACAGTGAAGATAACATCTACCATGATCATAGGTGTAACCATGGGGTGGTGTTGGGGGGTTGTAACCTCCCCCCCATTGCAATGAAATTTTGTATATTTAACATAGGAATGTTGAGTTGTAACTCTATAACCTCCTCATTAAGCCTATATCCCCACTGAGCTTTCTGCTATGCCTAGGACCATGATTTTCCGAAGAAATACCACTATGTTTAAAATAATTTTTAGAATAAGCATTTCTACCAATGTGGCATTTAAATGCAGGTTTCTTAAAAAAAATGCCCGAATTGTCAATTAGCCATCAGAAAATGTCTTCTAACATTTTATGTTTGCCACAATCTTTTTCATTAACTCATAAAAAACGATGTTCAATCTGTTTTAAAGGTATTACAAGGTTTCTACATCCCTCAGCCAAAGGTATACAATTGAACTCTTTAAAACAAGTATAATTCGAAACCATAAAAAATCTACCTTTTTTCTTGTCAACATCACTGCATTCTGAAGGAGAATCTCGTAACAAGCTTCGGCTTTATATTCTCTTCCATTTCTAACTTCAAAACTTAAAATAATTTAATATAGATCTTCTCTTACATTTCTATAACTTTTATACTGCTCAAGTTATGTATCACGAAATATTGTATATCGGGTTGAATAAAAATGTATTATTATTATTACATACAAAGATTTATTTTTCATGACCTTCAGTAATTTGTCATAAGCTTAAAAGAAACTGGAACTCTGATAGTCATGTACACACAAGACAACGAAAATGATCATCTTGTAGATTTAGACATTTAGATCAAGACTTGTTAAATATTTTTATTCATCAGAGTGAAAATGACATTTTCTTTTAAAGTGCAACGTTCACTAAATAACAAGAAATTTATACACAAAATAATAAACCTGCACCTAAAAAATTAAAAACTTATAGCTGACCTTTAATATCCTACTTTGAGTGTAAACGAATGGTATGCCAAACATAATGACACATCTGCCAAGGTGGTGATCTGAAATTAGATGACATCAGTCATAATTCAAGTAAGGAAAAGTGTTTTATGAGAATATGTTTGGATTTATTAGGGAATTCCGAAGTGTTTTAAACGAACAAATGCTGTTTTTCATCAGAAGATCACTACGAGTAAATCCAATTGAATAGAACTGTTGTTTCTTAACACCTCAACATATTCCATACCACTAGGTAAAAAAACATGCATATATCTCACAGTTCTTATAACACTTATGAAATTCTCCTAAAAAAACATGTTATTAAAATTCATAAAATAGCTTATAATGCCACTTACCAAAATCTACACCTTCGGATACTTTTCCTCTAGCGACAGACAATAATACAGCTCCTCTACCATTCTCACATGCCTAATATTTATAATAAGAAATGAGCCGTCACAAAATAAACAATTCCACAAAAATTTCAAGCACAAAGGCAATCAAGATACATAAATACTAATTAAGACCCATAATCGAACGACATTAATGCGAATTACTTTTAATAAGAACAGTTCCCTGAATCCCCATCAAATTTTATATAGCAATATAATCATATCCCGCCGTTTGGATAACATGAACTACTTTTAACACAAGCAAATGTTTGCCACCAAGCGCTCAAGTTAATGAGACTCAACTGGATATAACTAATTAGGATACATAAAAGTAATAATACATATATTAAAATTATAACACAGTAGGATGATTAAAATTGCAAAAGTTACTGAAACAGCAGAGTGACTAAAAACAAGGTTCTGACTCAAGGACTGAAAAAAAAATCCCTAACTTTTCAAACAAAATCCCATGGCTAATCGCAAATGAAACTTTGAATTGAAATTTGGTTTTGGGGAAAAGGAGTTCCACATTCGTAAGAGATTTAGCTATTCAGAACAGAAGTTAGGGAAGTTTTCTCCTGACATTCCCAATTTTGATGAAAATATCTTAGTGTTTCTCTGACTTTTGGAGATAATTTAAAATTCCTTAACAATTAAGGGTATGTGAGAATCCTGTTACAATTAACAAAATAGTAAAAACTGTTGACATGATGTAATGGAAATACAGTGGCATAGAACTGATATGTTTTTTCACCATGCAGAAAAATCGAAGTTTAAATGCCACTGATACTGAATGCTTCCCTTTTCCTCCTACCACTCCATATTCCAAGGTTTGATTTCCTAGGTGGCAGGGGCTCAGATTCTATAGAAAACTGTACGTTCTAGTACAGCATAACCATGGCTGTCTTTGCATCTTAAAACACAAGCACGGCAACAAAATAATTAATGTATAGTAAATGATTAAGATACAATAAAAAAATAGGGATTTGCATATTATGTTTATTTTCGGTTTTACGGCTCAAAGACTACAATGGTCATGCTGCACCGGGACCTACTGTTTTCCGAGGAATTTGAACCTCTGGACCTATGATTTTCCGAGGAATCCAAACCTCTTAAGGCCTAGGGAACCAAACCCCTACAGTGAGCAGTGTGATCTTTATGAGATCTCTGAATAAGCGTTCTCTGTGCACGAACAAGGATTAATGGCACACTAGGTGAACGCGTTACCACACTGCGCCACCGCAGGGCAATTTGCATTTTAAGACATAGTGGCTGCTAAAGTCATGCTAAGCTGGAACCTACAGTTTTTTCAAGGAACATTAGATCTCTGTTATCAAAGGAACCAAACTACAAACGGGAGTGGGGGGAGGGGGGGGAATTTATTTGTTCCACAGTATTACTGAAATTGAACCCAGGAAAAAGGCGTAATAAACAAATACAGTAGAACCCAGCTTAACAGGCTTAATTGGGACTGAGGGTAAACTGGTTAAGAGAAAATTCGGTTAAACGGGAATAATTTAAAAAAATTTAAATCCATGGCACTTCTCTTGTAGCTTTATTATATATTCTATGTCATAAGGAAAACTGTGCATTATAAACGTATTTAAACAAGTTAAAGCATAAATAATTACTGCATGTACTATACTATTATCAAAAATTACCTATATTGAATAGACTACACCAAAAAAATTAAAAATACATACCGTACTAGTGTACATACAATTTTGCTACTATTCTTTGAAGAAATTGGTTGTTTAGCCAACTTCCACTGGAAGTTCTTGTTATCCTTCAATTTTTTTTTTTAATGTAGAATCAATGCCTTTTCTTTCAAAATAGAACCGCTGATGGGCGTTCTTTCCTTGCGTTCTTGATTAAACCAAAGCAGTAATGCTAGGTCCAAATTTTCGAAATTAGTCTTCTTCAATTTTAACCGTGACTCCAGTCCATTCTTTGACATTAATCGGCTACAAAATGCCTCTCATTCCTCATTCCATTTCCTCTTCCACTTGCTGACAATACTCTCTCCGACATCAAAATTTAAAGCGACTGTCTTTGAATTTTTACCTCTGTCCATTCTTTTTATAGCATTAAGTCTTTCCTCCATGGATGCCACAACGCACTTTCTCTTGCCTGCTACACCAGACATTTTCCCTCTTCAACAATATTATCTCTATAACCAGTGTAGCTAAAACAACACGTGAATATTTTTCCGTGCCTTAAGTAACATGATGAAATAAAAACTAAAGAAAAACTATCGCTCTTAAACCACCTACATTACGGCTAAGATAATGCAGGAGGGAATGGGGAAGGGTGGCCACTGGAGGCGGTGTAGTAATCCTGCAACCTACACTATGGAACATGTGTTCCCATTTTAAAATATCCAATCACAAACGAAGAACCGTACACACACACCCCAAAAAAAGGTGATTTCCTACCCCAGAAAACTCTATAAAGATAGATTCAAGAAAAACAACGAACACCTGCAGATCACGTGATAAAACAGCTCCCATTATTGGAAGGAGCGATATTTAAAAGGGGAATAATTTTTAACTTTTACAAATCAAATTGAAGCTGGTTTAAAGCGTAGAGCCGGTTAAGCGGGGGTTCTACTGCATGTGATTTCTATGTCAGTGTAGGGTAATAAAAAGAACTAAAAAAACGTATAGGGTTTCCACTCGCATGAAAAAAAAAACCCTTCCTTGACTTCTCCGACAAAATTCCCTTGCTGATTTCTTCGACTTCTCTCCATGTGTTCGACTAAAGTTCACTTGCAGAAAAAATTGCTTCATGTTAGTCAGAGATTTAGCTATTCAATACAAACGTTCGGTAAGCTTTCCCCCAACTTTAACAGGCTTGACCAGAAAATCTCATGTTTCCCGACCTTTAGGAATGTTTTTAGATTCCTTGACGATTCTAAGTTTCCCAGTTATATGAGAACTCTGTTTTATAATGAAAAGTGATTGTGATAAACTGAGAACAAGACGACATAAGGTCACACAAAACAACGTAAAAATCCCTACTTTTATATAATTCAAAAGGGCTAAGCTTGTCTCCCCAGAATCTTGAGTCTCCAAAAACAACAGCTTCCTTTTCAAAATATTGTCGATGATGCCCTGTGAAAACAAAATATTTAAAACATTCCACATCCTCTCACAGATTGGCAATGCACAATGTTTTA
This sequence comes from Dysdera silvatica, assembly GCA_006491805.2. Taxonomy (NCBI): domain Eukaryota; kingdom Metazoa; phylum Arthropoda; class Arachnida; order Araneae; family Dysderidae; genus Dysdera; species Dysdera silvatica. The sequence goes on along the minus strand of QLNU02003225.1, from coordinate 27,038,823 downwards.
CATGTGCATAAACATTAATTTTAATGCTCATTAAATAATTATGTACATTAGATTTTACATGTTTATTATCTAGCTCCATGTTTTCTTATACCTGCTCATACCAAGAGGCTACCACTGCTTCCATGTACGTATAACTCGTAAAGAAGGCCACTATTCCATCAGGAACAATGCCACACATTTCGACTAGAAGATTGCCATAATTTCGGATGACAGCTATAAAGTAGCCAAAAAATAGAATATTACCAGTAAATTAGCTACGATTTGAAATCAAAGCATGATAAAAAAGCCATACTGAAATGCCATAATACCTATATCATCTCGTGTTTCGAACTTTGAGGACATAGAAACTTGGTCATTTCCTTTACTAACTATCTGAAAAAGGAAGGAAATAAAAAAATCTGCAATAACAATAATTAATAAAAGAATTAATTAAAACTGTAATTAGGGAAAACACATTTTAATTTATTTATACAGGCTAAAAATATATTAATCTCAATAGCACGGTTTTAATTAACGACCATTTCCATTTAATAACGGTACTTTCATGGGTGAATCCATAGAGCAATTTGGGGGGGAAAATGTAAAATTTAGTAGGACCCACTTATAACAAGCCTGTATTTAGCGAATCTCTGTATATAGTAGGGAAAATATAAATTTTGTTTCGTATAAATGATTAAGTGAAATAAAAATCTTTTTAATGAACAAGTCTTTTTTTAACTTGGATTTAACGAGCAATTTAAAAAATAAAATAGAAAATCAAACTTTTTGTAAAAATTCCATTGTTATAATCAGTGCTCGTTGTAACAACTTTCCAACTCATTTTTATAGATTTGGGAAAGGAAATTTTCCTAATCGCCCCACGATCCACCACTGGTATTTTGCAGTATCAGCAAATGCTTCACAGATTTACACACATTCCAATTAACATTCTCTTCTTCTTTCAACGATGTTATTCCTTCATCCCCTGAAAATCATTAACAGGAAAGATTCCTGTATCTCTATTTTTATGTACGGCTAAATACATACGCAGTTTTTCCTGTGCACTTTAACGCAATGCAGGGTGTCTACTAAAAATAAGAAACCCAATTCCTTGACTTTTCCTTGACTATTTTTGTACATTCCTTGACCTTGAAAAAAGTTTCTCTCCCTGTTTTTTACAACTGATAAAATAGCCATATAAAAAATAGCTAAAAATCCATAAACATTGCCGAAATATCACGGAAAATAGCTGAGAATAAATAAAAATTGCCAAGCTATGACAAAAATACGTAAAAATAACTAAACCAGTAGAAATTCGTTAAATGTTGTACAAAAATAACAATTCACCACATGCGTAAAATTGAAAAAAAATGGGTGTAACCATGACCTACATCATCAATTTAGTGACCTTTTCTTGACTTCCGTGACCTTTTACTCATTTCTTGACCCTTCCCTGACTTCCATGACTTAGTAGACACAATGATGTTCCACCTCTTCTAATAGAAAAGGAAAAAACATTTTATTTTAGTCGATATATGTACCGCTGTTTATTTTTTGCTGTTGCTGCTCTTATTTAAATTCTTACTATAGTAAACTTACTTTAGAGCAACTCACAATTTCAGGAAGTCTACCCGAATCCTACTTCAAACTTTGCTGACATTTCCGGGTTTTCCAAACCAAATCTTAATTGATACCCACTCACCAATTACGATAAACAACACACAACGCATTAAAATTTGCGTAATAAAAATAAGTTTCTAAGACCATAAAATCCACTAACACAAACTCCAAAGTCATTTACGTACTCAATTACAGTGAATTTACAAATACAAAAGCTGTTACAAATAAATTTGACACCCACGTATTAGTAGCTCAAACTAGAGCTAGTTTTTGTTTAGGAGAAAAAGAGACGCCGTCCTCATCCTGGATTCGAACCAGGGTCCCCACGTTGAGCCTGCGGTGTCTTGACCTACTAGACGAATGAGAACAAGAACAAACGCATTTTTCTCCGGATATGAGGATGTAAGATATTATTACCCTTCACAGGGATAACACAATTGCCAAATATTGGTCAACACACAAAGCCACCGGGGCGAGATTTTTGTGAGTTTTTCGTGGGGGATTTTTTATTACAAATAAATTTGACACCCACGTATTAGTAGCTCAAACTAGAGCTATTTTTGTTTAGAAGAAAAAGAGACGCCGTCCTCATCTCGGATTCGAACCAGGGTCCCCGCGTTGAGCCCGCGGTGTCTTGACCTACTAGACGAACAAGAACAAACGCTTTTTTTCTCCGTATAATAGACGGTTAAGATATTATTACCCTTCACAGAGATAACACAATTACCAATTACAAAAACTGGGCTAAAAAATGCATTTCTTTACACTAAAAACTGGCACTAATTAAATATTTACAGCAACATTTCCATTTGGCCCTTTTCAAGTTCATTATAAAAGAGTTTAACTATATAATCGCAAAGCTGATGCTTCATCTTCTATTCCATTTAAAGTGTGTATGACTGTATATAAGGCAAAGGAGATTGGTATGATCAAAACCCCTTACATATTAAATAATTTAGCTAAAAATACTTTCTTTTTTTCAAGTTGTAGTTATATATTTGGCAAACATTTTCTCCTGAGAAATATATGGGCTTAATAATTTTATATAAATTATATTAGTTTTGGTGCAAAAGGGTAATTTTTGGAAGAAGTTTAGTCAAAAGTATAAGTTTTTCAAAATTTTCAGTATGCAATGTGGTACGAAAAGCATAGTTCAGAAAAATTATTTTAATAAGCTATTTATTATAACAACGAATTTCAAACTTCCCTGACTCAGGCCTTTGTATTTCAAATTTCTCTGACTTTCCCCAGTCAGAAAAACTTCCCAGACTTTATGTTTTCCAGATCCATAGATACCTTCCAATTTAAAAACCAGTTGCGATGTAACGACTGATTGAAAAGGTCCTAGCAGTTCTCGTATGGACATGAACTCTGAAGAGGAATGTTCGATATAACAATCATTTGATATACTGCCAGGTTACAATTTTTGTGGGGCCCTAAGCTGAAAGGGAAGAATGAGGCCCTTGTGATATTCAGTCAATAAATTAATTTATTACTTATTATTTAAAGTACATTATTTTCAATATTCCGATCTATCAATAATGAAAATTTTTTGTACGTTTGCAAATGAACATTAAAACAACATTCTAACTTAAATAATACCAGGCCACAGACGGATGGGGGAGAACTTGTGGTACCCTAGTCCCAGGCCTATACATAAATTTGGCAATGATTTGATATAATGTCTCTGCAATAAGGATCTCTTTTTAAGTCACTACACCGCAAATCTACTATATTGCTGGCTTCTACTTTTTCTACTCTTATAGGGACAAAAGCCAATTTCTTTACACAAAAATAATAATAATGTAAAAGTACAAGTGATTAAACTTAATAATAATGTAAAAGTACAAGTGATTAAACCCGCAAAATAGGAAAAAATATCGAAAAAAAATAAGAAAAACCATTGAAAAAAATAGATGTAATACAAAAAAAAAAAAGGAAAAAATTAAAAAATAAGCTATAATGGAAGAGCTATAATAGAGGTTACAACAGTAAATATCATTTCTAATGAAACGCATCATACAAAGCATATAATAAAACTAAAGTAATAAATTTATGTACACTTGGCTCTCCTCTAATCAGGTCATGGATAATCAATACCCTGCTTACAAAACTAAAATCTATTGGAACCAAAGTTATTCCCATAGGATCAACGTTAAATTTTTCCGCTTTAATGAATAATCTTGGCAGCCATACAGAAGAACACTCCAATTAACTGGACTTTGATCTACTTAATTTGAAAAAATCATTGGACCAAACTCATCCTATGGTGAGTATAGTTCGTTCGCGGAAAGTTGACCGATGGTACCTTTAGAATTCACGGGAGCTGACGTCACAAACGGGCTAGTTCATTACAGCAGAGGGAAGTACGTCATTTCAGAAACTGGTTTTTGGAGCAAACGTTCGCTAATCCAGTTCTGAAATGATGTCCTCCCCTCTGCTGTAATGAACTAGCCCGTTTGTGAAGTCAGCTCTAGTGAATTCTAACAGTATCATCAGTCAACTTTTCATAAACAAACTACAGTAGGTGATGACAAACCTACTCGCTCTCTGTAACATTATTATAAACTACCTCGATTTCTGATTATTTGGACCTGGTTTGGTCCTAATTTATCTGAATGATTGGACTCTACCCCACTCTCATAACTAACTTCGTTAAACAACGTTTCAGCAACTTCGTTTCTACCTTTTGTATATCTGCTAACAAGAGTAGCAAAATTACATAGAATCGTTAACCCAGTCAAGTCTGCAATATCAGATATTTCCAAGGTTCGCAGAAGTGAAAATTGAGATGAATAAAGCAGAATACCATTGGACACAGACATGGTCTAGCTAATGTCATCGTGAATGATGCCATGATGACTGGACGAAAATCAAGAATCTTGGGGTACATATCCAAAGGAGATAACGTCTAGAAAAAAAACACGAAATTAAAAAATAATATTTGTTTATATTTCATTTTATTCATTAACCCAGGAGAGCATGAAAACAATAATACATAATTAGGCTTATTGGACAGGCTACCCACGGGGAGATGGGGGGGGGAAGAAGTCTACACGGGCAATTTGACTAAATATATATACAGTCGGCTCTCTTTTTATGCGATAGATACGTTCCTCAGAAAATCGCATAAGGACTCGACTGACATTTAAAAATTAGATATACGTTCCATAATTTTCTAATATCGCATAAAACCAAAATAGTGAGTTAAAATTAAACCAGAACGGCATAAAAAAAGTTTATAAACATTTAAGAAAATTGGAATACTTAATGAATTCCTTCGAAACTTTGAAAGAAATTGATATGAAACTTAAATTTGTTATCAAACTTTATTCATTTGATTTTATTAAAAAGTAACATATTTTTACACTTTTTTTTATCAGAATTAATCTCATAATCTGTTAATGGTCTACGCTGCTCACAAATTGGCACTAAATAACTTAAATCACTAGAAGAAACAGTCTCCGCATCATATCTACACAGTAAAGGCGATAGATTTTTACAAACTTCACTCTCATTCTGTGTGGCTCTTTTCTACTTTATAAAACAATGTAAGCAATAATTAATGGATCGGGCTATTAATTTTTCATATGGTTCGCGATATCCCGACATGCAGTTCTTCAGCTTGCATGGGAAAGAGTGATATGGCAACACATGGGTCCATTTCAGAAAAAAAACAGTACATGACACGTGTAAACCTTTCGTCGGTGAATATTATGCATGAGAATATATCAAACCATGCAGTAAAATCTTTTCATTTTAACCTACATATATATATTAAAAAAAACATAATTCAAATGAAATATTAAAATATAAACCGCACAACTTCAAAACTGTTTAAAAAGAGACCTGACTGTTTATAATTCTAACGCAACTGCTCCTAGTTCATTAAAGCATCATCAATTCATGCAAATTGATATGATGCAATGTGAAAACGTAACACAGAACATAAAAACACCTATCAAGCAATTCCTTCACAATAATACCCCTCTCTCTTTTATTAACGAATTTTTCCCATACGAGTGCCCACTAAAATGCGAGATTTTACTGTATTATTAAAGTTCAATCAATTTAAAAAAAGCTCTGGGGAAAGTTTTAATAATGTATTCAAGCAAAATTTTGTATTTGCACTAATTAAAGCATGAGGTAGTTTACGAATAAAAGATGCAGCTCACATTTTCACCACCAAATAAAATTAGAGCAATTTGTGAATCAACAACTTACAGAACCCGTTCAAAATATAAGCCCAAGTCAATATGTTGGATGCGCAATGCAACGTAATCAATTATGTGGCATTTCATATGGATTGACAAGCAGTACACTAAATATTAATGTGCTTGCTTTCAATCCAGCCAAGGAACAAGAGCTTCCATGTACTTTGATACTTTCATTCACTTCTCTCTATAGTCGAAAGTCACACGATTCAAATATAGAAACATGGGGAATATCAGAAACCATAAGTAATCATAGTGGCAACTATGCGTAATTATATCAGAAACTACAAGTAATTATATTTTAAACTATGCATAATTACATTGGAAACTGTATGTAATTATACTGAAAACTGTAAGGAATTGAACATTAAAAAAAAAGCACATAGAACATTACCGCGGTAGAAAATAATGATAAAAAGAATATATAGCATACCCCAGAGGTAATAATGACGGACTGAAAACGCTGAAAAACGGGTTTTATAGCAATTGAAGCATCCATGCAGCTGAAATGAAGCACAGGGTTTGGTATGGATGGTGTTCTGTCATCAAAGGGTTCAATGATTAATGTAAAACCTTGAAATCAAACAAAATGTTATTACAAAATGATATCACACAATAAAAATGCTAACAGAAGCTTTAAGTTTAGTGATGCCATCTATTGGTAAGCAAGTGAAACAACAGGTGGCAAACTGAGTAAACATATAAACATAATACAGTTAGGGTCAATTGATCCAATAAGATAGAAGTGATGAGGTTGAACCATAAAATAATGAAAACATGCTTCCATAATAGCTAAAGGACAGTTTCAATTCCCCAAAAATTCAATACAATAATTGCATTTTTGAAGGATACTTTGTCCCCATATAAATTGCAGATTGAGTAGTATGGATTGTTTAAAAATTCATGGAAACTGCATATGACCATACATACAGAATATTACACATAAAACCATAAAATGGTGGACGTTCATAAAATTTTGTAGAAGGTCATAGAGAGAAATGTACATACATTAAACGACTATTTTTATGTGAGAAATGCAACTTCGTTTCTACCTTTTGTATATGTGCTAACAAGAGTGGCAAAATTACACAGAATCGTTAATCCAGTTAAGTCTGCAATATCAGATATTTCCAAAGTTCGCAGAAGTGAACTAAGACGCTCAGCACAGAACCTGAAAAACAAATTTTCACTTGCTCAATAATATTTAGGTGTTCCACTGCATCCACATCCTTTTCATCCTCTGTTTGTTTGTATGTATGACAATGAGAGTCTAATAAAAGCCATATTAACCTGAGCGGCTTCCTCTCTATAAATACTTTCTGTAAAATATCTTTAAGAAAAGCAGCTGGGCTCTCCTGAACCACATGCTGAATTCGCAAACGCATTTTAACATACTCGAGAAACCTCTTTAAGAATGCTATAAAATGCTCTGCACTACGTATATTTCCAGGCACTGCCTCTACAGAAAACAAAATAAAAAGAAATCAATTATTACAATATGATGAAGCTGATCCAGTATTACAGTATGATTAAATTATATAGGAATAATAACACTAATTAATCAAAAAGTGTCATTTACGCATGTTAGTAACCAACTATACACAAACTTGTATGGCTAATGGATAAACGCAATTCAATCTACAGTGAATTGTCAATTTTACAAACTCACACAAACCCTGAAAACTGTTTTGTTACATCAAAAGTAAACGAGACTCGGTATTAATTTTACAAGGTACTTATTGGGATTAACACTATAGCCTGTGGAAAAGAGTAGTTGATACATCAGAGAATCGTAAAAATCTGAGCCCATTGTATAATAATAATAATGGATTTATTTAACTTATCTAAAGTCATTGTTACTACATCTGCCTCGATATTATTCTTATGTCGCCGTTGATAATTTTGAGATTAAAGAATACTGACATGATTGGGTAAGAAATGGAGAGCAGAAAGCAATAGCTTGTAGTGACACTACTCCAGTTAGATAACGTATTTCATAAACCATAGTTTCTTCAATTTCGGTTGCCTTGATTAACATTATTAATGTATTATTATGAATAGGAGAACAATTATTTTCAATAGACTATAAAACAAAGCATTCTTTATATAGATTTATGGCCTCACTTGGGGAAACTGCGATATTGGTCAGAGTGTACATACAGTAAAACCTGCTTGACTAGACTGTAATGGTCACTATAGATAAGTCACTATGCACAACAGGCTTTGGCATGGGCATGACTCAGTCCCTACCAGTTCTCTCTCATAAGCAGTGGTCATTTTATTCAGATGGTCAGTTTACGAAGGTGGTCACTTCACCAGGTTCCACCATATATATACACATAGTAATAATATATATTTATTCTATTATCATCACGGAACATTATTGTACCTACCTTGCAGAATTTCATCTGGAAGAACTGGAATAAAACAAAAATACCAAATAAATTTTATCATCAAAATTGTATTTTGCAATGAAATGTAATGTATGTGTAACGTTAGCGAAAAAAAAGTGCCTCCCAGAGAAGAATAAAATGTTAATCTAAAATTTATCAAATGGAATTTTGCAGAACCTTGGATTTCTACTTTTTAGATTTAATTTTACCAGTGAGAAGAATTAACATTACCAGGATTTGAAAGAACTATATCAGTTTCCCTAGCGATTCCTGCATCCCTCAATCCATCAACCATTCGATGATATTCTTCTTTGAGTTTGTGTGCGTCATTTTCTTTCAATCTGGAATTATTGGATGTTTTGGTAATCATTTTTTTTTGTAACAAGAATAAATAGTTAACCATAATTTGCTAATACCAATTCAAGCAATTGATATAAATTCTACATAAGCAATAAAACATATATTATTACTGAAGAACTGTTTTCTCCAAGACTTGGACCCCATGTTCACATTTGTCAAGAGTTCGCTTCTTAATAGTAACACTCATAGCCTCAATGCAAACACTGTCTAAAAAAAATTCTATTCTTAGAATCTATAACATAAAATGAAACTTACAACTCCAAAAACTTTAAAAAAACCAAACAAATTAAACAATACATATAACTTGTGTATGCTCTTGCAACCTTCCCCAATAATTATTAGTGAAAGTAGCAACTTTTACTAATAATTCTTACAACTTTCACTAATAATTTTTATAACTTTCACTGATAATTCTTACAACTTTCACTTATTCTTACATCTTTTATTAATAATTCTTACAACTTTCGCTAATAATTCTTACAGCATTCACTATTAATTCTTACACCTTTTGTAAACGATTTTTTCAACTTTCATCAATAATACTCTGATACTTCTATGAAAGTTCTTGTAACTTTTGTAAGCAACTCTTACAGCTTCTGCAAACAACTCTTACAGCTATTGACAACAATATTTACAGCTTCTATTTCAACACTCCTACAAATGATTTATATACATTTCTGAAAGCATGCTTGTATTTTGTAATATCTACTGTACTTATATAGTCCAATTTTGTGCAACACACAGACAAACCAACTTACCAATGTTGTGAGCTTCGTCAAAAATGACAACAGATGACTTTGACAATTCTTTTGAGACTAGCTCTGCAATTTTAGGGTCCAGTAAATAATGATAGCTGTATACAACAATGGAAGCATGAGTTATCTGAAAAAGCAGTAAGGTCAACAAATGACTGTGAACATGGGTTTTACAAATGATTATCTCTCACCTTACTAAGAGATGAAATACACCCATTATTGAACATGATTTTCATAATAAAAGTCACACAGTACCTCCGATTTTGTTGAGTGGGGGGGGGAGGAGTCCCCTTCATTATAGGTAAGTAATAAAACTTTTGATTAAAAAGTTATCCCATCCTCGCATTCTGAAAAATTATTTTTATTTTATCGTATAAAGTTCTGTCCTCTCTATACTTTCTTTTTATTATTTTTTGCAAGCAGACAAGCCCTATTATTTGTTTTTCCCCCTTAATTATATTCAGTTAACATTATGAACTAGAAAAGATGTCATTCCCACCGGACTGGTTGGTTGGTTGTAGTTTTATGGCGCAAGGACAGCAATGGTCATTCTGTGCCAATCAAGGTGAGATCATACATACGGATTCTCACCGGAGTTTCACTTCGTAGGACGACATTTTAGCATGTAAATTGTCTTGTTGCGACTTCCTATATAACATGGTTGCCATGATCACTGCTGCAGAGACAAGCAAAATTATGTAAAAGAAAGGTTTGTATATTTACTGTGCAAGGACAGCAGTGGTCATGTTGTGCTGAGACCTACAATTTCCCAAGGAATCAGAACCTTTGCAGTCGAGGGAATCAGACCACGCAATATAAATTAGCGAGGAAAAAAGGCACATATTTATTACCTGCTGGAGTCAAGCTCATGTTTTTTTTTCGCATGGCATATTTATATTGTGCAACTTTTATACTATTACACAAATATATTAAAAACTCATTTCGCTTTGCAGTTCAACTTGTTTTACGATGAAGACAGGAACAAATACCGGAGGCATGGAAAAAAAACACCGTCCAACCCAATATTCTGATAAACGCTTGCATAAAATAAACCAAAGCATTATGAGAAATAAATATTTTAAAACAAAAAGTCATGGCAAAGAAAGTTAATCTTTATAATGACTTCCTTTTCTCAGCACGCAAAAAAAAAAAAGTGATTATTTTAAAACAAATTAAAATAATCACTTTAAATTAATGGTTTCCAAATTTTTCCAGTTCATGGTGCCCTCAGTGTATGAGGATTTTTCCATGATGCCCTTAAAGTATCCAATAATAATGTCCAAATAAATGTTATTATATTTATGACATTTTCTTTTGTTTACATCCAAGCCAATAATCTGTATGGTACATCTTCATTTCCCCCTTCCCTTTCTTCTTCTTTCGCTTTGCCATTTCCTATGTTATATGGGGTCGGCGTTATGGTCCTTTAATCTTCTCTTCCACAATCTTCTATCCAATGCCTCTTCTCTACTCCATCCATACTCTTCCAGATCTTCCGTCACTTTATCCTTCCATCTCAGATGTGGTCTTCCCCTCTTCCTCTTACCCATTACCACCAGCTTATCCAATACCTTTCCCACATATTCCTCATTTCTCCGCTCCATATGCCCAAGCCATCTTAACCTATGTTCTTGTATTTTTCTTCCTATGGGTCCAACCTTGACCGTACCTCTAATTAGGTTATTCCTTATTTTATCCCTCCTTGTAACACCATTCATCCACCTCAACATTCTCATCTCAGCCACTTCCATCTTCCTTTCATGCGCTCTTGTAATTGGCCACGTATCCGCCCCGCATAACATTGCAGGTCTGACCACAGTTTTGTACAATTTTCCTTTCATCCTTCCGCTTACTTTCCTATCACAGAGCACTCCACTCATCTTTCTCCAATTTAACCACCCACATTGGATTCTGTGTTGTATCTCTGTGGTCATAACTCCATCTCAGCCTACAAATGATCCAAGATACTTAAATTTTTGTGCCGATGGTAATCCTTCATCTTGTAGACCTATGCTACTTACGCTTTCTCCATTTAGTGCCACATATTCTGTCTTTGTTCTGCTTATCCTCAAACCTCTAACACTTTCCCCCATTCCTCGGTTTTCCTTTCTACTTTTTCACAGGATGTTTCGCATAGTACAATGTCATCTGCAAACAGCATACTCCATGGTGCATTACAGTTTACGTCTTTCACTAAAACATCCATTATCAGATCAAATAAGTAAGGACTGAGAGCTGAACCCTGGTGCAGTCCAACCTTTACCGGGAACCCTTCTGTCAAACCTACACTACTTCTGATGTAAGTTTCTACTCACTTCATACATTTCCTTTACATGTCTAACATACTTCTCTGATACTCCCTTTTCTCTTATAAACCTCCATATCTCTTGTCTAGGTACTCTATCATATGCCTCCTCCAAATCTATGAACATCATATGTAACTCTGCTCGCATCTCTCTACATCGTTCCATGAGCTGCCTCAGTACAAATATAGCGTCCGTTGTTCCTCTGCCTGGCATAAAACCAAACTGTTCAGCCCCTATATCTGTCTCCTTTCTAATCCTCGTTTCCACAATTCTTTCCCATATCTTCAGTGAATGAGACATCAG
>QLNU02003225.1:27011107-27026793 GCA_006491805.2 Dysdera silvatica | reverse complement strand
ATTGAAATCAGCTGGCCAAGGTAAATATATGAATCAGCAATTTCTAGCTCAATGTTGTCAACTTGTATTTTTGTTTCCTCTACGAAATTATTGAACATGATCTTAGTTTTTTGTAGGTTCATCTTGAGTCCAACTTCTTTACTTCTAGTTGAGAGCTCCTGTACCATGTCTTGGAGTTCTAATGGGTTCGTTGAAAAAATAACAATGTCATCAGCAAACCGCAAATGATTTAAATATTCACCATTTATTTTTATTCCCTTGTTATTCCAATTTATCTGCTGAAAAATCATCTGTAAAGCTGAAGTAAAAAGTTTTGGAGAAATGGTATCTCCCTGCCTCACACCTTTACCAATTTTGATAGTTTTGGTATCTTTATGTAACCGAAATTTTGCACTTGCATTTTTATACACACGTTTCACCATGTCAATGTACACATCCTCAATGTCTGTTGATCTTAAAGAGTTGATGACTGCTGATGTTTTAATAGAGTCAAAGGCCTTCTCATAGTCAATAAATGCAACACACAATGGAAGTTCATATTCATGTGTTCTTTCAATTAATTCTCTTAATACTTGAATATGGTCCACTGTACTGAATCCACTTCGAAATCCAGCTTGTTCTCTTGGTTGAGCTGCATCTAATTTTTTCTGCAGGCGATGTGTTAGCACTTTTGTGAAGATTTTATAAATAGCAGGTAACAAGCTAATTGGTCGGTAATTTTTCAAATCCTCTTTATCACCTTTTTTATGCAAAAGAATTACTGTTGCAGAATCCCATTGGTTTGGTATGTTACCGCTGTTAAGACATTTGGTAAAGAATTTTGCAAGTATGTCTTCTACATATTCTCCAGCTTCTTTTAGGATATCTAATGTAATACCATCATCACCAGGGGCTCTTCCTTTCTTCATATTTTTTATTGCAAATGAAACTTCTTCTTTTAAGATTTTAGGAGCTGTTCCTTCGACTATTTCAATGTCTTCGTTTAATTCACTGTTACTTTCGTATAGATTTTTGTAGAATTCTTCAACTCTTCTAAGTATTTCTTCCCTATTTCTTGTTACGGTGCCATCCTCTCCTTTTAATGCAATGATGTGTTTCTTCCCAACAGATAAACTTCCTTTAACAACCCTAAGGCTCTTGTTATTTTCAATGGCTTTCCTTACTAGCTCACAGTTGAATTTTCTTATGTCTTCTTTCATGCTTTTGCGCAGAGTTTTACAAAGTTCTATGTACTCAATCCTGGAACTGGTATTTCGATTGTCCACCTTCATATCTCTTCGCCTTTTCATGAGCTGTTTCGTCTTCTCAGATAATTTGCTATTGTGCTTTTTACAGGTTACACCACCAATTTCCCCAGCAGTTTCAACTATTGTCTTAACAATGTTTTCATTTGCTTCTGAGATATCAATTTCTTCAATAAGTCCTTCCAGTGCAGAAAAGCGATTTTTTAATTCCAACTTGAATGCCTCGGTATTTACTTTCAGTTTCATTAGATCCACCCTCTTACTTACTTGTTTCCTAATGAGCTTCTGTCGTTCTAATTTAGTATTTAAGTGCACTTTACATCTCACCATTCGATGATCACTTCCAGTATTAAATCTGTTCAGTACACTGCAATCTTCAATAATTGATTTCTTGTTTGCCAGGATATAGTCAATTTCACTAGTTCCCCCATTTGGGTGTTTCCATGTCCATTTTCTTTGCGGTTTCTTCTTAAAAAATGAATTCATGATGCTAAGATTTTCAGCTTCTGCAAATTCGATGAGTTGATCGCCACGTTCATTCCTTTCCCCATATCCGTATTTACCAACCGATGTCTCTCCTTGTTCCTGTTGTCCAATTCTTGCATTGAAATCCCCCATGATGAGCTTGATATGTTGTTTCCCTTTCGTGTGTTATATATATATATAATATAATAATTATATATATGGAAAGGTATTCATCGAATGGTGAATGAATTCTGGTTGTATGTGACAATGCACTTACATAAGATTTATCATGATTTTTGAAAAACAATTTGTTTTGATTTCAGGTATCTGTGGTATATTTTTATCTTATCTAGTCAAATCCATGCTTTATGAAAATCCGCAGATGTGAGCTGGGTGATGTCTCTGTGAATATAAACCAGATGTCGAAATTCTGACAACGCACTACTGGGAATCGCATAAATAAGTCATTATGGCAGTAAGCGATGTGTTAGCATTAACAAAGAAAAAGGAGGTTGAGGACTTAACATTAGAAAATGCAAATACTCCGATATCTGCAACAGAGTATATGAAATCTGTGTATATGGATGATGATGCTAAGGAGCTGAAATGTCATTTCTGTGACGAAGAATTTTCCCAAAAACGCGAGCTTGTGACTCACTACATGAAACATGCTAAAAACCCTCCTTACAAATGTGCATTCTGCAACCGAACCTTCACTCAAAGCAAATGGCTGAAAAAACACTACCCGGTACACATGAAACAGGAATTCCGTTGTGACCAGTGTGGTGAAGTGTTTGGGAGTGAAGGTTTTCTAGTCAGGCACTATAAACGGCATAGTAGAAAGAATAGTTTTCGTTGTGATGTCTGTCAAAAGAACTTTAACAAGAAAGATGTTCTCAAGAGGCATTACCGAATACACTTTGCCGAAAAGCTGCATACATGCAACTTTTGCGGGAAGAACTTTCTTGAGAATGGAAATTTGAAAAAACATTTGAGGATACACACTGGTGAGAAACCCTTCGTTTGTCAAATATGCGAACATGCGTTTACCCAAAAGCAACACCTTCAAGACCACTATTTCACTCACACAGGCGATACTCCTTTTGTGTGCAAATGCAGCAAGCGATTCGCCAATCAAAGAAGCTTGACACTACACAGAAAGACACACACGGGTGAAAAGCCTTATCGTTGTCCAGTGTGTAGCGCCTGTTTTGCCCACAGTAGGAGTTTACGAAAGCATACCATATCCCATGAAGGTTTAAAAGTATACGCTTGCGACCTTTGTCATGAAACATTCGACACTAGATATTCCTTAACTAATCATTTTGAAACACACAGGGATGAATTTCCATTTCAATGTAATGTGTGCAACAAGCGTTTCATGCGTAAATGGAACTTCAATGTCCATTATAATAGACATTCCACTGATTGTCGCTACACCTGTGCTGTTTGTGGGCGAGGGTACAAAGATTCAACATCGTTAAAGCGACACGCGTCCACACATTCTGATGAACGACCTTATTCATGCAACATTTGCACACGATCGTTCAGATTAAAAACAACATTGCAGAAGCATTTGCTGGTTCATACCGGAGAAAAACCCTTCTCGTGCGTTGTGTGCAACAAAAGTTTTAACCGGTCTAGCACACTTCGCTCACACTATCTAATACATACAGGCGAACAACATTATTTATGTAACATTTGCAAGAAGACTTTTGCAAGGAAAATCACCATGCTCAATCATTATATTCTGCATACCGATGAAAGACCCTTCATCTGCCATATTTGTAGCAAGGACTTTACCCGTAAAAGCTCGTTGAAGATCCACTATCAGACGCACGATATGGAAATGCCAGAAAACATCAAAATTATGTGGAAAGGGAAAAATATAAACTCCATAGAAGATATAATCATGTTAAATAATGGTGTGACCGTGATATCTAATAAGACAAATGCTAATGACCACAATTATTACCGTTCTGAAGAGTGTATATTGCCTGAGAAAACTGCCACAATTTCAGTCAATGGAAATTGAAAGCTTGTGTTTGTGTTTTAAAGTATAAAATTTTAAAATGTTTCCTGTTATATTTGAAATTCTTTATCATACGAACAAGGGAACCCCTTTCGCTGTTCACTGCACCTTGAGATCAGACCTGTGGGAGATAATAGTACTTGTCTTCTTAATTACGAATATGTAATCATTTGTCTTCTAAAACATGACAATTTTTTTATGAATATTTGAAGTGCAAAAATGTCACTTTTTTCGCTAGGTTTGATATTTTTTAATCGCACTGTATGTGAGCTACACAGGTTTGAAGTCTCAAATTATTAAGCATCATCGTATTTAGGAGATAAAAGTAAAAAATTATGTTTCAGTTGATTTACACGGTATAAAAAAAATATGAAAAATGAACTTTTAGCATAGATATTTGGCGAATTTGACGACAATTTTGAAGAGTTGGCGGGACATTTAAGTTTTGCATTCCACTAGCTATATAAACTCGTCCGCAAGTGTAACGTCAATATAGTTGTACGAGTTTCCGATTGTGAGAAAATGAAAAATATAGTGAACATAATTCAATCCGTTTTGAATTTGGTCGTTAATAAATACGACACGCTTCCGTCGTTAATAACTGACCAAGAACTTAAGGAAAGTCGGGAAGTATTGTCGAAAATCGAAAACATAATTTTTAATAACAATGTCAGTGAAAGTATCAGTTTAGATTTTGAAGACAATTGTGATTTCCGTATCGACGAAGAAAGTGATATTAGTATAGTCGGTGACGAATATTATAACTGTACTGTAAAGGGCGATCAATTGGCAAATGAATTCAGTTTAGAAAATATGCAAACAATTGTTCAGTATTTTGACAGTTGTCAAAAAAATAAATTCCAGAAAACAAACAGGAGATATCCAACAGTAAAATACCCTACTTATATTTCGAGGTTTAGAAAATATATATCAAATATGGGCACAAATATAGAAAAGTATAAAATAATAAAAAATGAAATGTTAGCCAGATTTACAAAAGCTAGGGAAAATTATTTACCTGTTCATGATATAGATTTGAAAAGATGGGCGATCCTGAAATCCCAAGAGTTAGGATTTGAGGATTTTAAATGTTCCGATAATTTTATAGATAATTTTAAGAGCCAAAACAAAATAGTTGCGCGGAAAGTAACAAAATATATCACTCAAATATACACCCAGAATATGGGCAACATAGAAGATAGTGCCATAGAATTTATTTTGCATACGAGAAATGTTACTGCTAATATTATCCCCCAACAAATTTTTAACTCTGATCAAAGTGGTTTTAATTATTTTCTTCCAAATTAAAGGCAGCTATCGCATAAAGGTGAAAAACAGACATTTTCTTTAATAGGGTCTGATTTTGGCAGAACACATTCATATACAATAATGACAATAATATCAATGAATGGGGAACTGACAGGGAAAATGTTACTTTAAGAGAAGCTGCGGGACGATTCGGCCTGACTGTCAAAAAGAATTTATTTCAACCTCCAAACTTATATATTACATGCTCCAAGTCGGAAAAAATGGACAAAATCAAAATGAGAAAGTGGGTAGAATGTTGTATGAAACCCATCATGTCTCCTCCTTCCTGTGTTTTACTAAGCTAATGGACAGGTAGTACAAACCCAAACACTTATTAAGATTTTCCGGAAAATTGTATATCCTTGCAAATACCCCCCAAAGCAACATCCCTCATACAATCGCTGGATGTTTATTTCTTTCGACAAAATAAAAAATTTGTACAAAAAAATAATCAACAGAATAGCAATCGATGAAATGGATATTGACATACGACATCGAAATGAGATAATAAAAATGCATTCTTTGGTTCACAATCAATTACAGTCTAAAAAATATCGCCCTATATTACAATATGCTTGGTTTAGGTGCTGTTATAGCGATCATGATCCCGGAAAATGCAAAAATGTTGAGGAAATTTCTTTTGAAATTGAATACAACAATTGTAGCCGAGATAATTGCAAAAATCTGTCATTCTTAAAATGTGCCCACTGTGATCAATTGCTTTGCTTCACTCTTTTCTTTTTTTGTACTGTATCACTTTTACGACATTCCTGAGATGTACACAGTTTAATTTTTCTCATTTTTAAATAAAGAGCATAATTCAACAATTAATCCACAATTTATGGTTACATAACTTCATGAAATAAAATACATTTCACGAAATTTTGTTCACAAGTTTTTTAAATTCCATGGTTGCAACAACGTTTGATATGGGATGACCACATCCAGGTTGGATAAATATAGCAACTTTTCATTATTCATACGCATATATTCATACATCTCATATATGGATACATTTCATTTATTCTTACTCACATATTCACACATCTTGTATATGAATACTCATATATTCATTCATTCTCATGTATGCATGCTTATATGTATTCATGTGCTTCTTTTCCTCATGAGATAATATTTTGGAAAAAGAAATGTAAAAGAAACTTGACATGGGCTGCGATAATACGAAATAACTACCTCGAACGAAAACCTGGAGTAGCCTTCAAAATTGTCCTCAATTTCGCCAAATATCTATGCTAAAAGTTCATTTTTCATATTTTTTTACACGGTTTGAATTAGCTGAGACATAATTTTTATTTTTGTCTGTTAACCTATTAACTGCAAAATTTAGTTTTAAAAATCCTCCACAGAGTGCTGAATTAAAATTAAGCAATGACGAGTATGCACGTCGAATGCAGGGCAAATGGTCCTATTATAAATTTTATGAAAAACAAGGAAGGATTACATTTTTATTTGATAAAAAATAAACCATTCATTTCTGAAAAGGTTATTATTATTAAAAACTTAAAAATTGTCAAAAAATAATAAAATACATAAACGAGAAAAATTGAAGAAAGAAAATAATTTTAAGAATTTCAATTGATTTCAGTGTGATATTTTTCGAAACACGGTACTATACAAAGTGGTACTTCGCAGGTCATACACCAATACCTTGACTCCTTACGGATTCCATTTTTTGAACAGACGGCACATCTTCAGGGATTGCTTTCAATGGAGTAGCCGGTATAAAACTGTGGAAATGTTTTCCAATGAGCTGTATAGGTTTTGCGGATATAGATGGTCAACCAATTTGAGAAATTTGTTTTTGCTGAATTGCATATTCTTCAACACATCTCAGTAAAAAGTTCAGTCGACTTAATTTTCCATTTAATTTTTTTATATAATAAATAACGTCTATGAGGTGGAGAAATATTTTCTTATAATACTTCATCCCTTTCCTCGCAAGTGTATATGATGCAATTATTCCGTCACTTCTGTCCTCACCACCCATGTTCGTACCGTAATCAGTGACTACTTCCGGTTTTCTTACTATCACACCTCATTTTTCTTTTTCTATCATACCAGCACCATGAATTGTACTAAGAAGCAGCACATCACTTCTATCCCGCCACTTCAATAGCATTATCTTGTTATTATACCTTGCTATACACTGACCCCTTTTTAGTGAAGTTGTTTTTATGTCTGATGGGATACCAAGTCTCTGCTGTCGCATTGTACCAACAATATCTGTTTGACAGATACATAGTTTCTTTGCAAGCTCTATGCTCGTATACCAGTTATCTACATATACTTTATACCCCTGGTGTAATAGGTTGTGGCAGAGTTCAAGAACGATGCGAATTCCAGTTTTATATTGAGGATAATTTTTACCATAATCTGTATCTTTTCCAGTGTATATGCAAAAATTCCAAATATATCTGAATTGACTTTCACATAGTACAAAAAACTTTATTCCAAAACGGCACCTTTTAGAAGGAATATATTGTTTCCAGGACAAGTGTTCTTTCCATAACAACAAGTACTCATCAACACAAATATCTTGCATTGGAATATATAAACTTTTGCATTTGTGTTGGATATTTTTCACAACATTTTCAATTTTAGAAATTTCGCTCCCAGAGGTCACATTTCTATTATCTTCAAAATGTAGAAATTTGTGAAATAATAAAAACCTTTCTGCAGACAACACTTTGCTGAAGAAAGGAGTGGATATACTTTCTCTTTTCGAAAAATACATTTGAAGTGTTGGCTTTCTGATAATGCCTTGCAATACTAACATTGTTATAAAACATCTCGTTTCTATATAATTTGTTGGATACCAGTTCTTCGTCCTTGATAGTGTCTTCAAATAGTGACTTTCAATATATTGTGCTGTATACAAATTCGTTTGCTCCACAATTATGGATACGAATTCATTATCTAAAATTTTATCAAAATTAAACACTTTTCTCTTGATGATCTAGGCATATCAATTGGTTTCGGGCCGCAAGCCCCTCCACCCTCCTCCATATAAAATACATAGCAATTGTATTGGTAATATATAGGAAACATACCACCAAATAATATTCTAATTACATTTTATTGAAATTTTGAGTTTTTATAGTCAATGGTAATTTTTTATTTTATACGATGAATATACACGTCATCGTCAATCAACACATCAATAATAGATTTGGTTCGACGTGTATATGCGTCGAACGCACTTAACTGGTTAAATACGATGATCCTTCATAATTTTAGAGACTTCAAACCTGTTTTTGCTCACATACAGTGCGATTAAAAAATATCAAACCTGGCGAAAAAAGTGTCATTTTTGGACTTCAAATATTCATCAAAAATTGTGATATCATTTTAGAAGACAAATGATTACATATTCGTGATCAGGAAGTCAAGCACTATCATCTTCCATAGGTCTGATATCAAAGTGCAGTGAACAGCGAAAGGGGTTCCCTTATAAGTTTTATTTGATGAATTTTCCTTATATGTATGAATTTTTAGGAAACTCATATAAATAATAAGTCATATTTTTGAATTCCCCAAAGTAGTGATTGTGGAATTTTTTTGAAGTTACAATAAAACCTCTCTTAACTGACACTGTTAACTGACACTGTCCTGCTTAACAAGGACAAAGTCCTTGTTAAGCAGGAAAAGCTGGACTGATAGGACAGCCCGGCAGTGTGAACAGACTTTTAAAATCACAGGATTAGAAATTGATGTATTGGTTCTTAGAATTTGATGCAACGTTGACACTTAGTACAACTGAGGTTATGGAGTTCATATGGTCACTCTTCTTTCAAAATGGCCGGCATTAGTCATCATTCATGGTAGGTGGACTAATGGGTAGAATCCACTAAACATCAATTCATAGTTTTTTTCCAATGTAAATAAATTTTAATATTTAACATTTTGTTGTAAATTTACTTATTATATTCAACAAATGATTACTTTCATTACCTTAGACTTGTCATGTGTTCAAAAATATATTTCAAAATAAAGTATTTAAATGATTGAAATGTAATGTTTTGACTACTTCAGGATGAACCCCCTCTTTTGCAGACAGACTTTTCTGTCCAACGAGTGTTCACTAAAGAGAGGTTTTACTGTATATACATATATATTGTGCATAGTCCATACACTATAATGCCATTTATCACTGGAAACCAAGTAGAATCATCCATATGTTACCGATAGACGTCCTGACCCTATAAAATAAAGTTGAACCTTCCTTAGACATATATCAGTACAGTAGTAGACATGTATATCAGCTACGGCTGTCTTTATCAGAAAAAAAAAAATTCATGGTTGGGATTGTAAGTAAAATGGTGAACCTCCAAGTTGTGTTCTCCAGCGAGGAAAGTTCCCCCTCAAGGTGGATCGTAAAGCTCTGTAGAAACATATAGCAGACACCCAAGGGCATCGAAAAAATTCCCTGTTTATGTAATAAGTGCATGGGGTGAGGATCAAGGATCGGCAGGGAGATCCAATAAATATTTTAAGTCTTGGGGTCAGCAACCCATATATGAACACATGATGCAAGCCCAGTAATGTTGAACAGGACATAATTATTGGTGACTACAAGTTCAGTCATGTGTGGTATTATTACCCTCCGCAGGGATAACACAATTGCCAAATATGGTCAACACAGAAAAGCCTCCGGGGCGAGATTTTTGTGAGTTTTCGTGGGGGAATTTATTATACAATAATTTTTGCCACCCACGTACGGAGGGACCCTGGTTCGAATCCAGGATGAGGACGGCGTCTCTTTTTCTCCAAATATAAAAAAATCTCTAGTTTGAGCTACATATATGTGGGTGGCAAAAATTATTGTATAAGTTCAGTTATTCCATCCATAAAATTTTAGGCAAGTTCCTGATACTCTGTTCAACAATGGATTGTGTATTGGTGAAATAGAAACAAGATACTGAATTATTTTCACCGTCTGTCATATCGAAAGATGCGATTAAAGAATTTTCAACGTAAGAATGGTGAGGAACCTTATCAAAGCAAAATTAATAACAAAAACCTCCCATTGTATTTTTGTGATCTTCTCATGAAGTTCCATAACTGCCCACTTAATTCAGCCTCAATTGAAAGAGATTTTTCAGCTCCTAGTCTTGTTTGGAACAAACTGAGAAATTGCTTATAGGCAATTTCAGGATGGAGCAGAGAAACTATATTGTTAGTAAAAGATAGTTATTTTAGTGCAGAACCAAATGACCGATTAAAGGATATTGCCTTCTTCAAGCCATCTCTTAGCATAGGAATACTTAATCAGATAGTACAGAACCGATTGAAAATGTTTTTACTACTGTCCGAAAAGTTTAAAAAATCTATACTTTTAAATTGTTTAATAACTAATGTCATAAGCCAGGTTTGATCATTAAACTTGATCCAAGCGCATCGAGTGTAATTGTTTTAAAATACTTTTTTTAACATTTCAAAGTTTTGAGTATACATATAAGGGAATAAAAAATTTAATTTAGAAAATATATTGAAATACTCTTACAGAGTCAGTCAGTTTTCTTAAAAAATTTTTATTTTTATTTACCGAACCTTTGAAAGAAGTTAATATATCCAGCAGAGGCCCAATTTTATGCAAAAAAGATTGAACTTTTTTAGGTGGATTAATCTAAAAAAAGATGCAGATTTTTTTATTTTTTTTTAATGCCTGAAACCCTGTTGTCTGTCATTAGACATCAATGGCCATATAGTGTATGTATATGCATTATGTGTGTGTACATACACACACACACACAGTATTTCAAAACTCTGCACAAATTTAAATGAGAGGCAAGGAACACTAAAATAATTTTTTATTATTATTATTAATGAATGTATACTTGCAGACATAATTTCCACTTATATGATAAACATGCATCCATACAACATACGAAGTGAAGATAAGGAAAGTCATCCATCCCCCTGCCCTCAAACACCGGGGAAAAGTTTTTGTTGTCATACAAAATAAATTTATTGTAAAAAAAGTCGTTATATAATAATAATGCACATAAGGTAATCTGAGACCCGCTCCTCCCGGGTACTCCATGATTTTTTGTCATAGTCGCATCTGAAGGCAGATCGACGAATTCTTATTTCTTCTAGCAGAAAATTCCTAATAAGCGCCCACCCCTACATTTTCTGCAATGTTTCGTTACATTTGGGTTGGGGTGGAATTCTCAGCTTTATAGGTATATGGACATAACCACAGCACAAAATTTTAAAAAGGCACCTTTTTTTTAAATCTTAGTCCAAAATTCGCGATCCAACCTTGAAAGCGTATCTTTCTCCGCTTTTGTCAAATTGAAATTCTGAAAATTTTCGTGAAACAATCCCCTGGCCCCCTACAAAATACAACTTTGGCATAAGAATTTTGTGAAATAAAATAATTCGCAAAAACATTATTTTATCTTAGCATAATGTACACAAGATAATCATAACACCTCCACATACTGCCCGATTTTCTGACGCATTTGAGGAGCCGGATCGACAAAATCGTATTTTAGCATAAAATTCCTCGCAAATGTCACTACATTTTCCGCAAATTTTAATTTAATTTTTTGGGGCGGTTGGGGTTTGACGCTTTTGACTAGATCCTGCTGCTCAGAGAAGGGGCTATAAAATAATGCAAGTTCCATGAAAAGGCAGCTTTATAAAAATGTTCAATTGGAGTTTATCCCAACAGGTTCTTTCTTTTTTTTCAAATTGCACCCAAGTAAAACGCTTTGGCAACTAAAGAAAAATTGTTAGATGATATTGCCTAACTTTCTGTTCCTAATTTTTGACCCAGGGCATAGCGTGATTTCAAAAGTAGACCATCTCCAATTTTTCATCATTGCCCCCTCAAATAAAAAATTATATTTCATGTGTATAACATTATGAAATATTTGCATGAATTATGATGCCAGTCTGCTTGATAGCGTTTGATGGCAAAATCTCTGTCAGTTTCATTGTTTTCTAATTTAAGCAAAGAAAGAGTATTGCATTTTATAATGATTCTTCCCTTGAGTACTTCTGCAATTGAAAGAGGCTTCAGTTATATTTTAATTTAATTAAAAGACAAACAAGACTTCGGCTATTTCTTCCTACCGTTATTTTAATGGGATTAAAACTTTGTATCAGAACTTTTTAAAAACGAATAAAGTGAATGATCATCTTGTAGTTGCTGTGAATAACCACCACTATAGAATTTCAATACAGTGAATGCCATTGCTATGTGGTATTTTGATACAGACAGGCAGAGATATACTAATATTCATTAATGCATGACAGATAAATACTATATAATTAATACCAAATTAAAAAATTTGGTATTAATTATATAAACGCTAAAAAGTGGCTTGTGGATTTTGTCTTCAGCTAGTGCATTAGGACCTGATATTTCTCCCCCTGGCTATGCACCCAACTCATTAACATTTTGTATTGTAAACATCAAAAACACCCCCTTCACATGTGAAAGAAGCTGCATCTGTGAAGTGTACCATACAACTGAAAATCATATTTGTTGAACATGCATTCCTTAACAGATAAAAAAAGAAGGAATTATTTTAGCATTTCCCATCTCCCATTAAAGTTTACACAGAGAATTTCAAATCACTTTATATGCTGCTTGATAATTGCTAAGAGAAAACTAATTTTTGCTATGCAATTCCCCCAACAGGCATGCAGTCTTAGAAAAATGAAACAAACAGGTCGCTGCTGTTCAAGCCCTCTTACCTATTTAAAAAACAGTACTTCACAAGCTCCTATTTGTGCAAAATCGGAAGTTGTGAAGGTTGAATGTCGAATCATGTAAGTTTTGGAAGATTGTACTGGAAATTTTAACCTTATATTTTAGTTTACAGCAAATATTGGTTACAGAATGTTTCGAAGACATCATTTGAGTGAGTATGATCATGAACAGCTTGAGGTAGGACAAAGTATCACTGAGATTGCAATGATAATAGGTATGTCCATCGAAAAATATCATCGATTAAAAAAGATCATTCAATCAGGAGGAACTGCCCATCAAAGGTATAGTGGTGGTCGTGGAAAGAGCACAACAGCTCAGAATGACAGCTATGTATGTATCTATTTTAGCAAAAAGAAACAGAAACCTCACTCCTGGCCAGTTAACCGCAGAGCTTGCAACTGCTACAGGCACTCGTGTATCTGGCAGAACTATTAAATTATTTCTCATTGACTAAATCGTTAACTTGTATGCACAGACACCTATCACATGCATTCTGTTAACGGCACGCCATCGTTGGGAAAGATTACAGTGGTGTAACAATCATCTACATTCGGATCATAAGGAGTGGTCAAAAGTGATGCCCTCGGACGAATTCTGGTTTTCCATCAACAGTGATAGTGGGCAACAACTAGTTTGAAGAGAACGAACCCATTATCAACAGCAAAATGTCCATGAAGTCAAGCATTATTGCCAAGGAATCATGGGATGGGTGGGCATAATAGCAGAACATATCTTTGCCACACGTTCCATTACGACAGCACATTATTATACAGAAATTCTCCTGCACCACGTTCGTTTTTTCTGTGGAACAATGAGTCCTGAATTTTTATTTATGAATGACGATGCTCATCCACACAGATCAGCTAGAGTATCTGAGGTACTACAAAGCAAAGATATTAGGCGCATGACATGGCCTGCCTACTCTCCAGATTTGAATCCCATAGAGCTTGCCTGAGATGCTCTCTGTAGACGAATGGTACAACAACCCCCCCCCTCAAACTCTACAACACCTTAAAATTGCCTTGAATGTAGAATGGGATATCCCCATAGCTCTCCTCAACAACTTAGTAGAAAACATGGCAAACAAATGCAGAATGTGCATTAGTGTCCGGGCATGCCCTACTCCCTACCGAGGCACCCAAGTTTGTCATTCACGTGGGAGACTGCATTTTCCATGACTATTTGAAAATACAGTTAGCAGTTATTTGTTTTTGTTATCGTATTATTTTCTTGGTATGAAACCGAACGTCCATCATTAATTATGACAGAAAATGTATCTTTCCCTTAGCAATTGTCAAGCAGTGTATACACTATAGTCAAGCCCAGTTACGTTATTGAAAAGATATTGATGATATTATGATGCTGTAACTGATAAATGATTGTAAAATGTTGGTGCGTAGTATCAAATTTTGTAAGTGCCATTATTAGTGCATATAGTATATACAGTCATACAGTACTGAATATATGATCACCTCTGCATTCCCGAAAAATATGACATTGTATGTGGGGTGACCATATATATGGTGTGAGAAAAATTATTACAATTCTCATTCAGGTCTTCGAATGTATTTTAACTAAATCTTAGATAATATTAGTAAAATAAAGTATAAGCAAGTAGAATAATGAGGAAATTAATTCCTTAGTTTTAAAATCTTTAAATTGAAGCAACAGTTACAAAGCTTACTTATTTGAAATAGTACTTCACTCAGTTATACAACCTCCAATTTTCTTGGCTTATGTTTTTGCACCACTTTTTTTAAATGTTCTTCTATTGTCTCAAAATTCATGATAAAGCATCTGACTATATTTAATGCTTTCAGGGCTTCTGCCTGAGTTATGACAGACTTACAAGGGGAACCCACAGCCCCCTCCACTCCGATTTTGATAAATGTAGAGACAAAATAAGGAAATACGCATCTCAGCGTTTGTGCCAGTGCGGCTTATTTTCGGAGATATGAATTTTTAAAGATTTTGCATCCTATATATGAGCTTAAATCACGACGCCCTCTGCAAACCAGTCGGTAGCTTGATTGTTAAGTTGTCAGCTCTTAGCTCCGTCATTTTGTATTCGATACCCAAGAAAATGAATCCTTTTTTTTTTTTGTGTCCTTTTTACATGTTTATGTATTTTTATTAGTAAAAATACTTCGCTTACAATCGGATTTTGTTCATAAACTTACTTTAATAAAATTCATATTTATGTAATTAAGTTAATTGTATGCTTATTGGCAGTGATAATTTCTACTCGAATTTTAATTGTTGATTATTAAAAAGTAGAAAAAGTTTTGGTGTAGCCATCCAGCCTGTTATGTAGTTAAGTAGATCCAGCACACTTTAATAATGTTTTTACAAATGACGACGGCACCTCTTCTTCTACTGTTGAAGTAATTCCACCTCATTGTACCCCATACTGTCAACCTCGTGATGTGTACTTCTTCCGTCAAGTAAAAAATTTCATTAAAAGGTTACAAAATTGTGTTGAAAGCTTACAAAAAAATAGTCATTTAAACATGCGAGCAGATAGATGCTTTGAAGATCCATTCACTTATTCACAATCAACTTTCGGCGCCGAATTTCAAGAATATGTTACTGTACTCTTGGTTTGTTGCAAACTTGACAAATGGAAGAAACGTTTTTAAAAATGTAGATGGTATTTGTTTTCCAGATGATATTAGACAAAGAAAATCAGTTGTTCGAACAATTCATTTATAAAATGCTCACGTTGTAGAATTTTTTTATGTTTTTATTATTTTTATGATAATTATCATCCAAAACTGTGTACCAGTATACAATTCCAACATCTCCGATAGTGATACACAAAAAATATGTTCACATCAGTCAGTTTTAAAATAAAATTGATTGCATTTTATAAAATAAAATGTTTCTATAT
>QLNU02003225.1:26987810-27002104 GCA_006491805.2 Dysdera silvatica | reverse complement strand
TAGAAGCACTGATCATTAATTTTACGTTTCTGTGTTTCATACCTACATACACACACATAGTATGTACCATGAACTCATGCCAATACACACCATTTTGGACATAATTCAGTAGATTTACAAAATGAAATAATATTTGGAAAAGTTTCGCAAAATTTAACGTGAAGTTCCCTTAAGTGACATAGGACAAATCGTTTCTACTTACGTTCTTTTATTTGTCAGATTGTCGCCACATCCCCGATCCTTTTCAAGGTAATCTTCCAATTCTATAGGTTGAAGGTGGCTGTATCTTAGACTAGTTGGAATAATAGAATAAAATTTTCGGATTATAAAGAACATGCAGAGAGGTGCTGCTTCTTTGCCAAATTTCAAACAGATAACTGCTCCCCTTTTTGAGTAGCGAGTCGCTGAAAACGTTCGTTTTTGAAAATTCCAAACGTTTGTATGCTGAAAGAGGACGGAAATGGCAACTCCATTTTTTAGGGGGGTCACCCCAAGACAGAGTACTAACATAGAAAAAACTTAACATCGTGATCTACTCCCCTTCATGAGAAAATTGTTTTCAAAAAGTGACAATTTTAGAGATATTTCAGTCATTTTCACATTACTCAACTTTTTTTAAAAAATCACATAAAGCTGTAAAACTTGTGTGATGTAAGTAAACAAACTATGTAGAATTCAATTTTTTTTTTAAATTTTTGATTTATATTCATTGGTTAATAAAATACGTGACATTTTATAAATACTTAATTTGCACAAAATCGTGTGAAATCGTGTGTTTCCGATACCTGTAGCCAAAAAACAAAAATTAATAAAAAAATGTACAATTGGTTTTTGACTTCCCTCACATATATGTTTCAGCATACAAAGTATGAAAGAAATCAAAAATGGTCAAGCAACCCCCATTTGTTGAAATTTTGTGGAATAGCCCTTTGGCGACTTTCTAAAATCTGTTAAATTCACTGGAATTGTACATGTAGAATCCACGGAACTAAAACGAAGGATTCTACACATACAATTCCAGTGAACACAAATCACGATCAGGAAAAGGAATTACAGATTGTCTTTGCTGTATTATTAGGTCAATCACTTCATTTATGCATTAAAAAATTTTTATTGCCATAATCATCTGCATAGCAACAATATGGACTTAAATAGTAGTTTCGCTACACAGCCAAACTGGCTCGTTTTGCTGACATGGAGATTTCGCCAAATATGGCTTATTTGACGTCCTTTACCACCCCTTTCAGTTTGTTCCATTAGTTCTTACTGTATATTATCTGCATAATCAATAGTTTAAAGCTATTTCCAATGACAAATTATAATTAAGAAAAAATGTAATACTAATAAATTACTAAGTTATAATTCAAAAAAAAAAAAAAAAGGTTTCAAACTGACATTTTGAACTTTCTAAAAAAAAGATCGCATACAAAATTTGAGGCCCATGCGTTAATTCAGCCCTGTTCAAATGGCCACGAGACACACATGCAACGATTTCTAGGAAATGCTACCAGAAACACCGGATGTAATATCACAAGAAGTATTGTTTAACTTCGAACCCTCTCCCATATATTTTCATTTAATGGGCAAAAACTGTCAAGAAAGACCGTTCGATATGCAAAATAAAATTGCAATTTTCAACATATTTATTATGTATAACACTAATAAAAACTTCAAAAAAAGGACTCAATAGCATTTCGACCAGTCACCCACTGGTCTTCATCAGGAGATAAACAACATTCTAATTACAAGGCATATTGCCATCCTTTGGAACTGTACTGTTCTCAAGGATGCAACACGCAGTTTAGGACAGTGTTTACGGGAGGGTAGGGCGAGGGTGGTTGTGATTGAAAGTACAATAGATAGTTTCAACTGCTATTTCCCAATAGTCAATTTTAGCATGTCCTTTTTTAAAATTGATGTTTGATATTCAAATATATTTGTTTTGAAAATATTCACGAGGACCATAACGTTGCATAAAAATCTCGAAACTTCCTTCAAAATCAATGTTTGTGATCAATACTGATTTTAGAAAATGCTGTCTCGAAGTTGAGCAGCATTCCCCTGCTGTGCATATGTTGCTTGCTCAGTGCAGAAAAAAAAAAATCGGTGAACTGCTTCGTGCCTTCCCAATTCTTTCTAGCAATGACAGTATATTTTGAAATTTTATTAATGGTGTTTTTGTTAATGCTGGTGGTTTATAGAATTTTCTCAAAAATGTGAAAAACTTGAACCTTTTTAAATTAATTGCATAGCAATCGGATGAACTACTGTCCAAAGTAGGATAACTATGATTTCTAAGGGAAGCTTGATGACAGAGGGACATATTTATCCAGAGCAGGCGTCTCATACTGAAAGTGTAATATTTGGTAACCTTATGAATGGGCAATATAATGAATATTATAAATACTGGTACCACTAACAAAAGACTCAAGACAAACATGGAATCTGGGTTTATTATACAAAGGAAGCATAAAACTGGAAACAGGGTACAAAATATTAAAAAATTATACAAAATACAATTTTAAAAACTTAATTCCATAAAAAATCTCCAAAAATATACAATGTAATTTTAACAGCTAATGATGATTCTTACAAACGTTCAATAGTCTTTCAATATCTGGTAAAACCTGAAAAGAAAAAAAAAAACAAAAAACAATTCTTACCAAAACAATACACAACATCTTTACATTACACTTTCATGAAAGCTGATTATTTCAAGAAGATAGTTCACTAGTCCTTTACAATAAAGAATGAGTATTTCTCATTAGATCGATTAGTTACTTTTATTCCTTATTATTATTTCAGTTAGCTAAATCGTTTAAATAAACATTGGCTATTCAAGTAAATATTATTCGATTAAGTAGGAAAACAAATACACATAAATATGAAATAGTATTGAAAAAATATTACTCTGTGCAAAGAAAAAAAGTGTTATACACACCTATATATTTTTTAATGAAAGAAAATTTGCACAATAATATATACAGGGTTAAGCAAAAGTTCATATATAAACTTTAAAGATTCATAATTTTTTCTTTGGTTTGAGTGAGAAATATTATTTGAATGTAAGGCAGAAACACTGCTCTATTCTAACAAAAACGAAAATATTACCTCAGTAATAGTGGGTCTATCACGTTTTCTTCTTTCAACACATCGTTTTGATATTTTATATAACGAAATTGCAGCAGCATTGTCCCAATTCCCTGCCTTCATATCCAACATAGTCACAATGTTTTCATCTTGTATACATTGCTCCTCTAAGTATGAAACCTAAGAAAAAAAATTTATTGAGATGTTTTAAAAAAAAAAAAAAGACATTATCAGCTAACACTTTCGGGCCCATCTGTTATTTAATATTACTCTATCTGACGTGTTTCGCTTTTGCCTGTGCAAATTCTCTTCAAAGGGCTGTGCAATGCAAAGCAAATAAAAAGTAACCAAATATATACTCTCGACAAAATGTTTAGTCATACAGTGGAATAAAGTATTTGTTTATTATGCTGAAAATCCAGGTGTGAATCCCGCTCATACCAAACTTTTTTTTTTTTTTTTCCACCATCAATTATATTTTGGAGTTGGATTCCTAAGACCAGTTGGACAGCTATGAAATGGACAACTATGTGAGAATTTTATCAGCTTTATAATGGAAAAATGTATTTACATATGTACAAACTAGCATACATGGATCCAATTCTCTTTCTAAATTCATTCAATAAGTCATCCCTGCTAAAGGGTATCTCTTCCACCACTTTGCAAATGTGCAAAGACGACTCATGTATAATAATCTGTTTAGTAAAAACTCAGTTTGCATATTTAAGAATGTGTAGCAGATTACGCCTCATTAGCAGAAGGTATAAAAATATACACTCATCAAAAGTCAAACCAAAATTAATAACAGTACATACAGTAAAACCTTAATTTATCGTTTTCAATGGAAGGTCTATAAAATGAATAATGAATATGGTAAAAAGGAAGAAAGTAAGCTATTATAAAATATGGTTAATAGAGGTAGTACAATGTTGAGAGATGTAAATATATATGCAAGACATGAGATAAATATAAATCAGCAACTTACACATACTATGTATCTATCAAGCTAATTTATATTTTTTTTTTTTATCCTACACCAGACAAGAGCCCATCAGTCTATTTCTGACAGCACGCCATGCAGGCACTGACAACGGCAAACGAATTTTTCAGTCTCTTTTACTGATATTTCCATTTATTTATGCATATTTATTATTAAATATGCACATATGCGCAAAAATTTAAATAAACATGCATCAAGAAAAATAGGTATTTAATTTTTTTAAAAAAAATCAGTATTTTAAAAAACACTGGGGATTTTAGATGAAATCTCCGAAAATTGAAAGAAATCGTTTTCTGACCGGAGGACTGATAATAAATCGGAATGAATGGCATCTATGCAACTAACTTAATGTGGCCTTCCAACATTAACGGCTAATTTAATGCGGCCTTCCAATATGAAAAGGTCCCCCACCCCTAATCTGAATTGTGAACCAACGATAATACTCCCTTGTGTCATTGCCATGGGACCCATATTATAAACTCTCTTACAGTGGCTTTCTGAAGAGAAACAAATGTTTTGACACTGTTCCAAGGTTATGTATGCAAAGAGTGGCAAAAAAATCAAGAAATAACATAACGAAGGTGTCCGGCCAGTCTACAATTATTCACTATTTCAAACAATCGCCATTACGAAGTCAAGCAAGGGACATGCATACAGGAAAGAAAAATATTAAATCACGTAATTTTCTAATTGGTCAACAGTCCGTACCAAATCTCACTAAGCAGTGGTTGGATATGCCGTAGCGCTGCTTCTCATGGGGAGAAAAAGACATGTTAAAAACTTGAAGGAGGCCAGAAGTCGAATGGCCGATCTCTACATAAATAACATTTTTCATACCATTATTGTTTAGTTACTGTAACCAAGAATTACGTTACATCGGAGTACATTAATGTTAAAGCTTATGAAGTTAAAATAAATGCACTCGTTAAATAAATGGGCAAGAATTATTTCTATGAGGAATAATTTCCATATTACACATTATCAACCATTAATTGAATCCTGAAAAAAAAAACTGCGATTTGCAAGCACTCATAACCTAACTGCCATACATAAGGGTGGCAAAATAATCAAAAAATAAGCTTATTTGAAAGAAGGCCTATAAAACAGTCTTGATGACTGTTTTGTCTTGATATCCTGTACACTGAAGACAATGCTCCAAAAACAAATAATACAAATACAAGACCAATACCCACTTATAATGAGCTTGCAAATTCTGCAAGGAAATTATGAATTTTGCTTTGTATAATGATTAAGTGCATTAAATTATTATTTAATTATAATTTAGTTTTAGCAAATAGAACTTTGCGGAAGTCAAATTTAAGAAGTAAAAAATTTCTAAATATTTTTAACAAAGTGTAGGAAATTCTGAACAAAAAATCAAAATTTGAAGATTAAAAAGATTATAGACAGAGGATTTTTTTCTTTTTTTTAACTCAAGCTAAAATTTGCAAAACACAGTTCCTAGCTATTAAAACCGGAGAATTTATGAGCACTCACATCCCATTCAGAATACGTAGCAAGAGTTCAAGATAAATGCTTTTCTGAGGCAATGGATTACACTGCCACATTTAATGCGTTAAATCAGAAGTTCTCAAACTGAGGTGCATGATTTCTCAATGAGGAGGGCGGTGAGATATTATTCGTGCACGAAATAATTATTGTAACCCAAGCTGAATACTAAATGATGTGTTTAATAGCTATGAGATAGGGACTCTAACCCCCAGACTTCGAAACTAGCTACCTAAATGACCACATCTCAGAAAAAAAAAAGAGCAGAAATTATGACTACGCCCATATAAAAAAAACCACATCTTACCAAATCTTTTTCTTCTCTAGTAGCATGATATGGTGCGAGTGCTGTAAGAAGTTCCATCAAAACAACACCAAAACTAAAAGTATCGAGTTTAACGGAAATTTCACCGTGAAAAGCTTCAGGAGCCATATACACCGACGTGCCAAGTATATTCGATGTGAAAGCAGCTGTTGATGATTGTCCGCTGCTCCCCAAACGTGCCAATCCAAAGTCGCCAACTTTGGGCACAAAATTTTTGTCAAGAAGAACATTAGCACTGGAAAAAAAAAAAAAAAATCAGAGCGCACTAATTTATTTTGCTTTCATTTCGTTAAAAACAATAAAAGGCTTCACCAACATTCACAATCGGGTTTAAAAATATATAACATGAATCATTCATCTAAAGACAGTGCAAGCATTACATATGATACTAGCACACACATGCATTACACCACTGCTTATTGTTTTTCTGAACAACTACAAAGGCATTCATTCATATTTGACTTGAAGACGTTTGAGTATGCTTTCCTGTTCGGCACATTCATTCAGATCAAATAAATCCAAAATTTGCGGTAGCATTCGCTGCATATTCGTGCAGAATTCACAAAAAGTCCCACTGATACAGATGTCTAAATCTGGCCTAATACAACCATAAGAATTACAGTAACTATAGCTACATTACATCATTCTGAGTTCAATATAATTTTATTGATTATACAACATACGTTAACTAATATCAGAAATATCACCAGCTGAAATTAGCTTGAGGTTTTTTTATTGCAAAATTATGAAGCAAGCCATATTTTATTTGCATACATACATGTACACACTCAGACCCGACATGGAAACAATTTGTTACAGCATGGTTTTTAACTTACAATCAGATCCTAATAGAAATATAAAAAATAATAAAAATTCATTCTAAACAACACTTAAAGACAGCTGCCATTATAGAAATAGAAAACACTTGACTGATGAAACTGTTTTGCAAAAATGTCTATTTGATTATATATCTGGTATCACTATATATCTATATCAGTGGTTCCTAAGCTGGGGGTCATGAATAAGTTTCTGGGGGTCGCCGCAACTATTTTTAGTTGCAATTATTTTTATAAGGAATTTTATACCAAATGTTTCCAACGCTTTTATATTTCAACATGGCTACACACATTGCAATATTCTACTAATGGTTGTTAACTTTATATCTATAATATACATTAATATATATATATATATAGCAAAATTGTAGTATGATTGTGACATGTAGTACTTTCTAATGTAATATACATAAATACACTACACTTAAGCATATATTAATTTAGACAAAGTTAAAGTTGTAAAGTAATATCACACAAGGTAGTCAAACCAAGTAAATTAAAATAGTAGAAACAGCTTAGAATAAAAATTGACATTGTAGTAGTAAAAGGTGAAGAGGAGTAAAAGATTAAACAATACCAAGAATTTTGTTCTTCATCAGGGACCGCACAAAATCCCTGTTATTGGTTTGCTTTTTCTGACTACAATAATTGAGATTTGTGATCAATACTGAATAAACCAGCATTGACCAAAACTTAGCTAAAAACAGTATAAACCCAGAATATAATTAGTTTAACAATATTTTAGTAATTTAGAAGGGTCTCTTTATTAATACTGAGAACAATCTCAATTGTTGTAAGTGGCCCAAAAGCAAACTTACAACAAGTAGATAGAGTTATGGAAAGTGATTAAAAGAAAAGTGTGAGTTAGTAAGGAAGGCCATTGAAAATAACAAGAGCCTTAGGGTTGTTAAAGGGAGTTTGTCTATTGGGAAGAAACACATCATTGCATTAAAAGGAGAGGATGGCACTGTAACAAGAAATAGGGAAGAAATACTTAGAAGAGTTGAAGAATTCTACAGAAAGCTGTATGAGGGAAACAGTGGATTAAACGAAGACTCTGAGATAGTCGAAGGAACAGCTCCTAAAATCTTAAAAGAAGAAGTAGCATTTGCAATAAAAAGTATGAAGAAAGGAAGATCCCCTGGCGATGATGGCATTACATTAGATATCTTAAAAGAAGCTGGAGAACATGTAGAAGACATACTCGCAAAATTCTTTACCAAATGCCTCAACAGTGGTAACATACCAAACCAATGGGATTCTGCAACAGTAATTCTTTTGCATAAAAAAGGTGATAAAGAGGATTTAAAAAATTACCGACCAATTAGCTTGTTACCTGCTATTTATAAAATCTTCACAAAAGTGCTAACACATCGCCTGCAGAAAAAATTAGATGCAGCTCAACCAAGAGAACAAGCTGGATTTCGAAGTGGATTCAGTACAGTGGACCATATTCAAGTATTAAGAGAATTAATTGAAAGAACACATGAATATGAACTTCCATTGTGTGTGGCATTTATTGACTATGAGAAGGCCTTTGACTCTATTAAAACGTCAGCAGTCATCAACTCTTTAAGACATCGAGGTGAAACGTGTGTATAAAAATGCAAGTGCAAAATTTCGGTTACATAAAGATACCGAAGCTATCAAAATTGGTAAAGGTGTGAGGCAGGGAGATACCATTTCTCCAAAACTTTTTACTTCAGCTTTACAGATGATTTTTCAGCAGATAAATTGGAATGACAAGGGAATAAAAATAAATGGTGAATATTTAAATCATTTGCGGTTTGCTGATGACATTGTTATTTTTTCAACGAACCCATCAGAACTCCAAGACATGGTACAGGAGCTCTCAACTAGAAGTAAAGAAGTTGGACTCAAGATGAACCTACAAAAAACTAAGATCATGTTCAATAATTTCGTAGAGGAAACAAAAATACAAGTTGACAACATTGAGCTAGAAATTGCTGATTCATATATTTACCTTGGCCAGCTGATTTCAATGGATGGCAACATTATGAAAGAACTCAACAGACGTATTAAACTTGGCTGGAGTGCATTTGGAAGAAACAGTTTTATCCTGAAGGGGAAATTGCCTTTGTGTCTAAAAAGAAAGGTCTTCAACCAGTGTGTATTGCCAGTCCTCTCTTATGGATCAGAGACATGGAGTCTAACAGTTGGAGCAATACGAAAGTTACAGACAACGCAAAGGAGCATGGAGAGGTGCATGCTTGGAATAACTAGGAGAGATCGAAAAAGGAACACTTGGGTGAGAGAGCAAACTAGAGTAGAGGACATCATTGTTAAAGTAAAAGGGCTGAAATGGCGATGGGCTGGGCATATTGCAAGAAGAACTGATCAACGATGGACAACAGAAATTCTGAACTGGATTCCAAGAGACCACCGAAGACCTAGAAAACGTCCTCAAACTAGATGGGTGGATGAAATAAGAAAACAGGTTGGGGTGACGTGGAAGCGAATTGCTCAGGATAGACTTGTGTGGAAAGCATTTGGAGAGACCTTCATCCAGCAGTGGATAGATAATGGTTGAATATGATGATGATATACACACAAAACAAAATATGCATAATATATATATATACAGAAATATAATTTGAACAATATTAAATACAAAAACGTTTTTGAACATAGAGAACTCAATAAATATGCATACAACAGCTAGAAAAAGCTTACTATAATTCTCAAACCTGATATCAAAACACTTACCTACATTACAGAGATAAACTTGTTAGTATAATAAATAAAAATGTAAGAAAAGCTAAACTACAAGTGACAAGAAGTATTTAAGAAAAAGTACTGAAGGATTAGAAGTAAGAAAGTTGATAAAAGAAATAAGATTTGCCATGTCTTGGGTGTAGCAGAAAACACCAAAGCACTGGGGTTCTTTTTGCTAGAAAAGTTGCCTTTTGTCCACTAGGACTTAAACTTTAAATGGTGCTTTTGTGGTGAAAAAACAAGCAAACGGTAGAATATAATAGATGATAATATTGGAAATGTGTGTATGTATATGATATATATATATAATTTTGTATTTAATGTGTTTTCTTTACTCTGTTAAAAATGCTTTTATTATGTAAATGTGGTGGTGACGGAGAGGGTGTTGGAGACTATTTGGTTCCTAAAAAGCGGTTGTAGATTGCTTGGCTACTATAAAAGGCAGTCACAACTTGTAGGTTGGGAAACACTGCTCTACACCTACATATCTGACATCATTATATGAATAAGTAACTGCAGCTGCACCATGTATGCCTCTCATATGTTAATAAGGTATAAAAGCTATTTAAGTATATTTGCATCAATGATACAAACATCATCACATCAAACTTTATTCAAATGGAATTAATTACGTTGAACTGACCTTTTAATATCACGATGAACAAGTGGTTGAACTTCAAATGTATGTAAGTAGTTAATTCCTCGAGCAGCACCACATGCAATTGACATGCGAACTGACCATGGAATTGGAGGGGAATCAGCCTACAGTCCAAAGTCAAACAATGGAAAACATTAAGTCTATATAATTCGTAACACACAAATTCATTCAACAAAAAGAGGGATCTAAGATATACTTATAACTTTCTAAAATTTAATCTTGGAATATTAGAGAATTTCATACAAAAGTTTTACGGGGACTTGACATTTAATTTTTTAGCTCCAGAAACATTTTAAAAGTTTCATGCTGCAACTTTTAAAACATTTTATACATGACTTTTAACACAAAAAAACTATAAACGTTTCGTATATAAAGTGATTCGAAATTCTCTATACAAACTTTAATGAGAGATAGGGAACACTAAAGCAAATCTCTGTCGTTAACGAATGTATGTATGCCCGTGGACATAACTTCCAGTTGCATGACACTCATTATACAGTCAGTATTGGATATAAGGTCATACCTGTATTCTTGGAAAATATTACCTTATAAGTGGGATGATCATATATGGGCGATTCCAGCGTTACGCATGTAACATATTGCACACTTTAAATTTCCATATCTAGACTCAGAATAATTAAAAAAAAAATAGTTTTTTAATGTTTGCTTGGTATATTATCCCCATTTTATGAAATATTAATTATTTATGAAATTTTATATATAATTTTATGTAAAGTTTCATTTATTATGGAAACTGCTAATAAAAAATGTAACCTGTTATGGATGTAACTCAGAAAATAGTGTAAATTCCACGTTGTCGTACTAATTCATATAATTCTGTGAATTAGACATGATTTTTTAAAATTTACTTTTCTATGTCTGCTCAAAAGACTGAGCTTTTAGGAATAGTGAAGTTTTAGTAGATGTGATTTGTAGTAAATAACATAACGACAAATTAATTTGTTACGAACATAACAATATGATGTTTTGGACGTAACATTCTCTACTGTCAAATAAGAATGGACTAGCTTAAGTTGATAGTGTCAAATATCTAAAGAAATAAGTATAATTACAAACAAACGTTTTAAATAAAAATTGCTTGGCTTGAAGGGGGAAAAGTGTTTTTCATCATCTACATTTTACTTGGAGGGGATCATTTTCAAAGCCATTTGAAGGTCAAACTCATTTTTTCAAAGGGAAACCGATATTTTTTACTCTTATTCCTTGTGAAAAAAATAAACAACTTTCATAGAAAGCATTTTTTTTTATTTGGCACTTAGTTTTCGAGATATTTAAAAAATAAGCTTGAATAACGACGTTCATGCCATATCATGCATGTTGTATCCCCCCCCCCAAGATTCCGCAAAAATAAGAATTATTTTGACTATTTTCGTTACAGATAGATACTTCATTTTAACACACAATAAACTAATTTATCTTAACACTTAAGTGCTAACTTTCAAATGACTTACATTAAATGGATGGCTGAAGGACGGAAGTAGAAGAAAGACTGAATGCTGGTAGCAAGTGGCCGTCTGGTTTCGGTACTAATTAGCACCATACACAATATCTAATTTTTCTGGGGAACATAAATCAATTGTATGACCTATCAGCCAATCATATTTTTATTTGTGTGTACAATGTCTCTCCAAGTACTGCATACTTAATCCCTTTCATTTTCTAAATATCTCGGAAACTACACATTAAATTGAAAAAGATGCTTTCTACAAAGGTTATTTTTTTTTACAAGGAATAAGAATAAAAAATATAGTTTTCACTTTGAAAAAAAAAAGAGTTTGACTTTCAAATGATCTTGAAAATGACCCCAAGTAAAATATAAATAATGAAAAACATACCCACCCCCACTTCCAAGACAAGCAAAGTTTTGTTTCAAACCATTATTATTATTATTTTTTTTTTTTTACAGTATCAACTTAAACTAGTAAATCCAGTATACTGAGAGAGAGAGAGAACTTTTTAGAGAGTTACGAAGCTGCCATTGAAAAAACATTTTAAAATCTAAAATATTAAAGAGACAAAAGCTTCAGGGTGTAATCCAAAAATTATCTATTCAGACTTTTGGTACACGTAGAGGATTGTTTGTTTGTTTTTTGGTTTTACGGCTCAAAGACTACAGTGGTCATGCTGCGCCGGGACCTACTGTTTTCCGAGGAATCCGAACCTCTTAAGGCCTAGGGAACCAAACCCCGGACTACAGTGAGCAGTGCGATCTTTATGAGATCTCTGAGTAAGCGTTCTTTTTGCACTGCTGGGAGTCGAACCCGGATTAGCCGCGCAATAGGAGAACGCGTTACCACACTGCGCCACCGCAGGGCCTCGTGTAGAGGAAAAGTTTCAAGAGGAAGGTGAATTTCACAAATCTAATTAAGTTACAAGCGTGAACTGCAATTTTATCGTACTGCATATAATCTGAAATTAAAGCATATGAAACATTATGAATATGAATTCTTATTTATACAAATTCTGTATATATAGAAATTTAGTCATGTCATCTTTCTGCATAATGTGAAGTTCTCGCTGAAGTCAACTTGAAGAATCAGTGTAGAATTTTCAAAAATATTGGAGGGGGGAGCACATATTCTATACATTTATACATTACAATATATGTAAAATTACAATTTACTTTAAATTATTTAGGGGCTCAGGACCCACGGGTCCATATAACTCTACGCCTATAATTTAAGTATGCATTTTCTCTATTATACTTTATTCTTAAACAATGCTCTAAAAATGGGGGGAACTTTTTCTTCTAGCTTAAGACATCATCAAGAGTAGCTTCTTTCATGGTCTTCACCATTATTCCTTCTGAATTAATATCCCAAATATATCAGGATATTAATTCAGGTCTATTTTGAATACTACTTTTTCATGTTTGCATACGGACCTTCATATGCAACACATTTTCCTAACACATTCTTCATTTTCTTTTTCATATATGAACTTCTCTACCAATTCCTTTGATCTACTGGGAAAGATAGGCAACATTTTGTTTATGCTACAAACAAGAAACTCAGAATTGGCATTGTACATACATACACACAGATTAGGAGGTGTTTCAGATGAAAGAGGAACAAGCTGTGGTTTAAGAAAAGCAAAAGATAAGAATCCACTCTCAATGTTTTGATTTTCACTTTTGAGAAGTTGAAATATCTCAGTCAAAACCATGTCTTTTTTGGCATTTGATTTTCTTTCCACGTATTCGAGTGACGATCGTATCTTTCTTTCTTGGATTGATTATGAGTAATTATATTGTCAAATTGAAGAAATAAATAATATTTTCAAATACTGTTACCAATTATTTTTGTGTAATTATTGCTCTTGGAATTAAGAAATTTAGTGCACTATATATAAGAAGAAAAAAAATACTGAGAAGTACAGATATATGTATTTGAATATATTTAATGTAAAAAAATTATTTTATTAAATTAAGTTACTTTGTTTTAATTGCTTCATGTCGAGAATTTTAAGCAGCAAAAGCTCAAATTATGGTTTCTCTTAGCATTACATAGTAATTATGGTTAATTCAACATGTGTTTGCTTAAATTAAGTTCTATAGGTATGTGTTACGGACGTAGCATTAATCAAGATGTTAAGTCCATAACACAAAATGTTATGTCTGTAACATCAATTTTTTTTTTTTAAATGAAGAATCCTGGAAGAATTTAATTTATGGCAAATTATTTACTTACAGAAAAGCTAAGAACACCAGAAAAGATTTTAATATTCATTGATTTTTTCAGAGATTGTGGTAGCTTTTGCTTTATTTTTGTTATGGACGTAACGTAAAGATTCTAGTAATATAAATTTTAAAACTATTGAAATTTCTTTTTGTCAAAAAATATAATTTTTCCACAGAACTGTAAGATTATATGAGCCATACAAAATTTATAATCATTTAATTTCTGTTTATTTTTCTATTACAAATGGGAAAGAGAAAAATTAGTTTTGTAAGAACAAATTTTTAAATATTTTATACAGTCATACTTCTGAGTGAAAATTTTTTTTGAACTTGAGATATATTAAAAAATGAATAGCATATATAGAAAATAGGGATTTCAAGCTTTGAAATGATATAGCTATATTGATACTGTTTGAAATTTAGATCTCTTGGTTTCACTT
>QLNU02003225.1:26958103-26987710 GCA_006491805.2 Dysdera silvatica | reverse complement strand
AGATATATGTATTTGAATATATTTAATGTAAAAAATTATTTTTATTAAATAAAGTTACTTTGTTTTGATTCATGAACGAATTTTAATCAGCAAAATATCAAATCATGATTTCTCTTAGCATTACATAGTAGTTATGGTTGTTTCTACATTTGTTTGCTTAAATTAAGTTCTACAGGTATTTGTTACGGATGTAACATTAATCAAGACGTTACGTCCGTAACATTAGTCAAGGCGTTACGTCCATAACAGAAAATGTTATGTCTGTAACATCATTTTTTTAAAAATGAAGAATCTTGTAAGAATTTAATATATGGCACATCATTCGCTTACAAAAAAAGCTAAGAACACCAGAAAGGATTTTAATATTCATCAACTTTTTCAGAGATTGTGATAACTTTTGCTTTACTTTTGTTATGGACGTAACATAAAAATTCCAGTAATACAAATTTTAAAATTACTGAAATTTCCTTTCATCAAAAAATATAATTTTTGCATATAACTGTAAGACTATATGAGCTATACAAAATTTAGTATCAGTTGATTTCTGTTGTTTGTTTTTCTATTAAAAATGGGCAGGAGAAAAATTAGTTTTGTAA
This sequence comes from Dysdera silvatica, assembly GCA_006491805.2. Taxonomy (NCBI): domain Eukaryota; kingdom Metazoa; phylum Arthropoda; class Arachnida; order Araneae; family Dysderidae; genus Dysdera; species Dysdera silvatica. The sequence continues at coordinate 26,987,114 of QLNU02003225.1, read as the reverse complement.
AAACAAATTTTTGAATGTTTCATACAGTCATACCTTTGAGTGAACGATTTTTTTCACTTTTTACATACTAAAAAATGGATAGTATATATAGAAAATAGAGATTTCAAGCTTTAAAATGATACATGATATAGCTATGTTGATACTGTTTGAAATTTTGACCTCTTGGTTTCACTTTTGGTGGAATTGCCCATATAGCACAGGGCGAAAAATTTTTGGTAAAAATATTATTACAATTAATGTGTCTTCGAGAATGTATCGTAACTAAATCTTTGATACTACGGGCAAAATAATGTATAAACAAGTAGAACAATGAAGAAATTAATTATTTTGTTTTAAAATCTATAAATTGAAACAATAGTTACAAAACTTACTTATTTAAAATAGAACAGTACACGGTTATACAAGACTGTCTTACTATTGGCTTAGTTTTTGCACTATTTATTCTGTCATAAAAAGTTTTGCAATGTTTCTCCGCTGACTCAAAATTTGTGAAAAAGCAACTAAATAAATAAAATGCTTTAAAAACTTCTGCTTGAGTTATGACGGACTAAATTTCAGAGTCACTTATGATGATGATGAAAGTGACTCAGAATTTGAAAACGAGTTCGTCATAACTCAGACTACTACTTCAGATTTAACATTTTTGACAGCATTTGAATGTAATAACATTTGAGACACAACTTCAGGTACTAAAGCTTCAGGGGTTAGTAGCATCATCTACTAACGTTGTCGTTAATTGCTGCATATGACTCAATTGACACCTCATCAAGAATAGTACAGTCATGATTCTATAAACATTGTGCAAACTTGGAAATGAACATGTCATTATCACCATTCTAGTCTGATAATTCATCATTTCTCGAAGCATGAAGTCTGCATATCTGAAGCAATTTTAAATGATTTTCTATGACACCATATTTCAAGATTTGTCAATGTAAGAAAGGTTTTCTAACACAGACACACAAATGTTCATCTGCTCAACCATAGTAATTATGTGCTTCAGGAGCAGCTTCTAGTAGGCTTTGCACAGAAGAATACTGAAATCTTTTTCCGAGAATTGATAATGAGCGTTAGTGCCAGGAGATGGGTACTAGACAAACTTCTGTCTGCTGCTATGGGTACAGCCCAGTTCATTTAATTTTAGGAGAGGTGGGGGGTTGACTGGCAAGGTTTTTTCCACCTCATTCTTTTGACTTTGAGGAAAGGGGTTGCAAAGTAAAAGAGAGATGCTTGGAAGAATGTGACAGGGAACATTATCAAGGTGACCATATGTGCGTGGTAGTTTAATACAAAATTCCTATTAAATCGGCAGAGGTTTCTAAAAAATGACCATATACTGTTCGTTCACGAAAAGAAACCCGATCGAACAATTGGAAATAACGGGAGGTGACGTCACAAACGGAAAAGTTCATTGCAGCAGAGGAGGATTACAATTTCAGAACTGGTTTTTGGTGAATGTTTGTTGGCGCCAAAATCGAGTTCTGAAATTGAAGAAGTCCCCTGCTGTAATGGGATAGGTCGTTTGTGACATCACCTCCCATTATTTCTAACTGTTCCATCGGACTTCTTTTCATGAATAAACAATAATGAGTACCGACTGTATATAAAGATCTTAACATTGTAGGAAAGGGGGATGTGTTTAACTTCCACAGTGCTCATGTTTAGCCACATGACAATTTATATGCTGGAAGGACACACGTTTATCATGTAACTAGACAATTTATATGCTGGAAGGACACACGTTTATCATGTAACTAGAAGTTACAATTGTGGACAGCATGGGGTTAGGAATCCACATAGAGGGTCTAACAGCGATGAAGTGAAGGGAGTGCACTATAGGGTGGGCCAAAAAAACAAAATTTTCATGCATCAAATTGTAATAGTGCAGAAAACTTGCCTACTCATATTGCAAGCACGTGTGAAAATTTCCAGTTCGATCGGGTAAAATCTTGTGTTTCAACCCTGAGCCTAAATTTTGTTGTAGACCAAAACATGAAAATATTGGCTTGTGAGACAAGTTGGCATTTACTTATGGGGTCGTTACCTCCTAAAGCCTTAATCGCTCCTATGATAAAGGTTAAATATATATAAGGTATAATATATGATAAAGGTTAAATTAAGAAATAATTTTTATCAACGTTTTTTAGGCGTCATAATGTTAACGCCGATGTTATGGCATGGTTAGATGGTGAAATGTTCGTAAAATGTTTATTGCATCTCGTGGGGCACGATCTTCTACACGCTACAGACGACCAACACTCAATCCTTTACGAATGTATTTAAATCGTAAAAACATTTCTTTTCTTTATGAACATTTCGCTATCAGACCATGCCATAATATCAATGTTACTATTACAACGCCTAAAAACGTTGATAAAAATTGTTTCTTAATTTAATCTGCTTAGTGTTCGACTTGTATAAATATATCTGCTGCAACGAGCTTTTCGATGAATTTAATACCGATCTCTTCGCAATTTGGTTTAAAAAGCAGTCAATGTACTACCCCATTTATAGAAATAACCGGTTTCAGGAAATATGCTTTAAATACATTCGTAAGGGATTGGGTGTTTGTCGTCTGTAGCTTGGTTAGTAAGAGTATTATATATATTAACAGTGCAATTTCCAGCAAAGACAAGAAATATTTGTATTACAGATTCTGGTTGTATCCACAAAGCTCACTGGCTAACCACTGCAAACAGAATACACCGACCGCACATTTCTGCCTTCAGGAAGTTTCAGGACTAGGGTGACCTATACACTTACAGTTTATACCCCAATGTGGTTTTCAATTCGCATGAAAAACTCCATCAAGAACAGGTCTAGGCATCTCTTTAAAGCCATCTACCTCTCAATGTGTTTATCTTTTAAACACCGTACCATTATTGATACTTCAAAAGCTCAAAATGCTTTTGTGCCTTACCTGAAAACATCCTTTCCAGTATGATGACTGATCCTTGGCCAGACATGCGTAAAGATGCATTTGAGAAATTTTACAAGCCTGATCAAAGTCTTCAGGTAACTAACTCATCTGGTGCTGTGCGCTGAAATATTGTCCCAGCTTTTTATTTCAAAGCAAACCACTACTGGGAAATGATTGACTGGTCTCATCCAAGTGTATCAATTACTTCACCAGTGCTGAGACAAATATCTAATGATGAACTTTCAGAGAAACTCTTGAGCACAGACACAACCCACTAATGTTACTTCACCAAGTTTCTCTGCTACAGTGGAAAGGTCTGTTAAAATGGTAACAGAGGCTTCGCCAAAAGTGAGTGGTTCTGAATCAAGCAACCACTACATCAGGGCAACTCTTGCATCTAGACAAAAAACTACCGGATTTTGACTGTAAAGCTCAATATGTGAGCACTCTGACCAATAGTGACACATCTGAGTAGTCCACAAATTATGACCTAATGGTTGGGTGGCTAGGTAGGGCTTGGGCAGAAGCCGTAGTGCAGCCACCTCCATGTGGTGGGTTCTAGATCACATAAGAAGTCAACGAAGAGCTGCACAAACTCCACTATATGAAACGGAGCTTCGAACCACCTTATTACATAGTATTCTTTTGTCACACCATAATTTCCAGATCAGATACATCACACGAAAAAGCAGCACAACGTTTCTCACAAACTGACATTATCACGTTTTGGGTTACAATAGCAAAATTTTAAGCAAGTTTGAAACAGAAGATTTAGCCCGATTGGATTGAAATTTTTCATATATGATTCTGATATAAGTAGGCAATTTTTTCACACTATTACGTTTCGATGCAAGAACATTTTGTTTTTTCGGCCCACCCTAGTGCACTATCAAGTTTGCCTAATAGGGGACACTCTATCATCTCATGATTCACCAATGCTAAACATAAAGGCCACTTTACCTGATTTTCACTCGGTTTTTGTGTAATGCAAACTTTGCACACATTTACCTCCATTTCTACTTATTATAGAATAAAAAGTATTGCAGCATTTTTTCACCACACATTTTCGTTCCTATATATTTTTCTCAGTTCCAGAAAGAAACGTTAAAATGCTGACACGTTAGGACAGAAGAAAAACAATATTTCTATTAGAAAATTATTTTGTGAGTTCTTGATTATTTCGACTTGTTACTAGATTATCCTCACGCAAAAAAAAAAAAAATAAAAATAATAATAATAATTAAAAAAAAAGAATTAGTACAGTAGAATTCACATAACACTTTCTTACTAGGGAATTCCTTTCTTCGCCTAATGCGACAGGGCTAATGGGGTAACTGGATGCTTTACACTGAAAGAATGGCTCAAAGCAATGGCGTTCTCTCTACATATTCCTACCTCGATGGATGGTAGACATACATTTGTTGTTTAAAAGAGGTTTTAACATTCCACACCACTTATATATATATTAAAGTTTATACAGGAAGTTTCGAATCACTTCGTCCCCTGTAATGAATATAATAACTGACAAAAAATTCAGTTAACAAATATTACAAAGAAATTTAAGAATTCAAGTAAAAATATAAAGAAAAAATACTAAAAATAAACCAATTTTGCTCCTCGTAGGAAGAAAAGACTGCAAAAATGTACAATGCATACAAAATTAAACATACAAAAATAATTTTCTGAATTTACCAGAAATAACAACATACCAAGCAACAAAGTCTTTCTTGCAATGAGCCATTTTCCATAAAGAGGTATACTAAACAAGAACAAGGCCCATTATTGCTAAACCCAAACAGAGGTAACAAATTTTCATGCTTAAACCTAACCAGAATGGAAACAAGAGACAAACATGCAAACACAAACAAAAGGAAAAATATAAATATATTAATTTTACAAAGTATTTTATTATTACATTTAAACAAAACACTCTGCAAACAAATTTATGATATATTTGAAAATGTGAATGGTCAACTTCTTGTATGTCGTATGCAGTTAAAATGCAGTAATGGTAATGATCACCAAACAATGTTTCTTAATTCGTCATGCCGTTTTCTTGCCAGATTTCCAAGGCTTTTCTCGTTACTTTCATTCTGAGTTCCTTCATCCTCCCTTCCCATTTTTCTCCACTTTCACTCTACTCTTTCCGTTTTATCATGTGTTTCCTATGTGTCTACTAATTAATACATATTTTTACCTCACGCTCAGGGGCCAACTATAACTATTCGAGGCCCTGGCCCAACTTGAATTTAGGGGACTCTCCTGACACGCTTATAAAGATTGGATATAAATCTGAAAAATGTACGCACCCGCTATTCCCATTTAAACATATAGGTAAAATGCTTTTTGATCCCACTTCCATGCCAATGCTGGATGTCAAAGAGTGCACTTTCATAGCTGACGTTGTGGAAAATTTGGTAACTAATTGGCAAACCAATTTCACGTTTTTGGAAATACTGCAGATTGGGAAAATCAAATCCACAAGAATACACAGTTATAGGTCGGATGACTTGCCATACCCTCACTCGGTATCTGCTTTATGTGTCAGTAAATACATTCAAAAAGGCTTTTCAAGGTATATGTCATTTTGTTGTTACACAGATTTTTTTTTTGTTTCATCCTCTGCAAAATTTGAAATAACATCATAATATGTCAATCAATCAATGTTTATTGGCATAGCGATAGCAACGCCGATGTTATGGCATGATTAGATGGTGAAACGTTCGAAAGAAAATAAATAAGTGGAAGGTCGTGGGTTCAGGTCCCACCGAAGGCAGAAATATTTATTTTCTTTCGAACGTTTCACCATCTAATCACGCCATACCATCGGCGTTGGTATCACTACGCCAATAAACGTTGATTGATTGACATTGTTGTTTGATTTAATCTGCGTAGTGTTCGATTTATATAAAATAAACATCATAATAGTTTAATTTCCGTGTTATGTCATTTTCCATATACAATAGACATAGCAGAAAGTTTCTGTTGGCCCATTGTACTTCTTGAATATGATTTCAAACGATTTAATAAAGAGAACGTACGTTCACCCTCACAATTAGCTATGGGAATTGTCAAAATTATGTGTAAAACTATTTCTAGATTAGGAAATGCAGAACTTAGGTGTTTATGTTTTAATTTATCTAGCATTTCTAAAATAGTTCCACCCTCATTAAGTACCGATGCAAACTGTTGAAAATCTGAAGGGAGAAAACAAAATTTTTTTGTGTTAATTTATTATTTTATTACATTTAATTAAATAGTCAAGTAAATTTTTTGGGGCCTCCTCCTTTCGCGAGGCCTTGCCATAATCTGGCCTTGCTCACTCACATCATGTGTTTCCATGGGTTTCGCCTGTTCTAATCTATCCAAAACTATTTTAATATGTCTAGCAACAGTGGAGTTGAATTTTTTGTTCTTCTTCAAAAGCAAAAGGGAGAAGGAAGCTATAAAATGGTGCATGGATGTTTGGTTATTACGGAAAAATATCAGATAGTGTCCAATTTGTACAAGTGAAATGAGGCTGGCAAATAAAAGTAAACCTTCTGTCGGCTTCCTCTATAGAGCTAACTTGCACTATAAGAAGATATTCGTTCAACTCCATGATCCCAATGCCTAATGTTAAGTTTGTCCCCCTTTATTTTGTCTATTTTTTTGATTTCCTAACTATTTTCACTATTCTTAAGATAGCCCTCTGTAACTACTTCAATGTTGACACCACCTCGTTTTAATACTAGTCAAATTTACTTTCTTCACATTTGCCATCATTTTTTTTTCCCCCCCACAGTAGTGTTTTCAACCACAAGACAGCTTTGAGGACAAAGATGGTTCAGTAACCTGTTCGTTTGGATGTTTTATGGCGCAAGAGCATCTGGGCTATACTGCGACATCAGTAACCTGACCATTAAAACCATTTTTATTCTGAACAATTACATTTTCATCTTGTGTGGTATTAGTTGAGTGCCATCTGTATTTACTGTTAATTTTCTAAAATTTAGACATGCATAAAAATATTAGCAATTTATTGAATTATTAATAAATGTCTGATTTAATGAACTATTCACTAATTTAGTTCTGTACCTTCTCAAGCACTGTAACTCTGTAATGAACTGTTTGTCAACTTCACTTTTTAGTTTCTTAATAGCCACCCACTGGTCTTGAACATAAGCTCGATAAACAGTTCCAAATCCTCCTTCACCGATTTTATAACCGCCATATTGTACTGAAATATCACAAAAGTTCTTTGTGACTTGCCGCAAGTACTCATAGCGGAAATTGAGAAGGCCTATAATGGTATGGTTCACATTCTCCACACAGAACTTTTCAATGTCACCTCTAGATTGTGTTGAAATGTGTGAATCGCTGTCTAGCACTTGCTTTTCACCTAACGAAATGTTCTTTAATGTTGCTTCTGTAAGAGCAGCCAAGACTTCTTCAGTCCTTGTCTCTGGAGCCATAGACGGAATGGGAACTGAAAGTAAATACAATTATATATTTAATGTTCATTAGTTGCTTGTGTTTTAGAGTCTCCAAGGACGGCTGAGGTCATGTTACACAAAGACATACAATTTTCTACAAAATCAAACCCTGAATTGCAAATCAGCAGAGACAATTATTGAGTGTTTCATCCATAAAAGCAGAAAAAAATAGATGATAATGAAGCATTCCATCATACTAGGCGGCAACATGAACAATAGATCATAAATCATTTTTAAAGAAAATGAAGAATTTGTCCTTTTAAACAGGGAAAAACTATCGTTCTACGTTTTGAAAACTCAAACTTTTACAACAAACGACAATTGTATAATCTGCTGGCATTTTTCATTGTTGTTTTAGCACTGTTGTTGCAGTGAGTTATCAGACTTTCGTGATGATTTTTAAATTGAAAAATCTCAATTTCATGCACAGTGCATTGACTTTATCGTGTATATTTTCTTTAATACCCTTACTTTGAATTTAAAGGCCGGATAATGGTTATCTGACCCCTTTAATCAATTTGAATTTGCGGAATTTTGGATTACAAGAGGTCAGACTATCAGAATTTTACTGCAATCAAACACATTAAGTAAGCTATAAATAAGAAGGAAAACAAAATGTTATAAAAATAGTTTACCATCAAAAACTTCTCTTGAAATAGAATCTGCTGCAAGAAACAGTTCTGCATCAAGCAATATGGTTAGTAAATCACCAATAGTAGGATGTTCGGAAGGTTTTCCGATTGTACTCCAGTGTTGAAGAAAAGCTTCTGCAGGGCTCCCACCTCGCCTCCATTGGTCGTGGAGCCTACTGTTAATATAGGTCCTTTTAAGTTTTAAAACATCTTACACATTACTATTTCACAAGCATGAATATAATGAAAGCTTAATAAAATCAAAACTAACTTATTCTAAAAAAGCGCAAACTGTAAAACAATGCAGACTGGTGAAGCAATTGAATCGTAAACTATGATTTCTGTAATATGCATGATCTGCCTGCAATTTCACACTATGTTATCTACTTGGAGGAAACACCCTTATAAGGGGTCATAAGCGTGGATAAATAGTTGATAAGGGGATGTACCCCCCACCCCCTTATTGCTTTATAATACTTACATTTTTTAAATTGAGTTTCATAAAAAAATATGTTTTGGAAGCAATCTGCCTCCCCTACATGGGAGCCCATGTAAGGGGAGCCATTGCTTTCTGCTCTAGTCCATCTCTAACCGAATTATTGAATACAATTGCTGTTTTATTTGCCCTAACTAAAATACTCCAATGTAGAAACTTAAAAATTCCACACCATACCATCCAACACTTTTCTTGGATTGAATAAAAGAGTAGGGTCTTGTTTATCTAAAAATTTGCTTTTTTTTTTTTCAGTCAACTGGATGGATTATTTCCAACGGCAGCCAACTGATAAGATGAAAATAAACAGTGCAGTATATGTTGCCAACTAACTGGAAGTTCATATTAACAAGGGTCGACAAATCCAAGGCGCCTGGTCGCCATGGCACCTGAAAAATTTTATTTGGCACCTGACTACACTATTCTACATATATATATATACATTGCATGCTGTAGGCTCCTGGGAAAACGGGGAAGGCTCCTGAATTTATTTGAGTTTTGTCTACCCATGCCTATTAAGGAAGGGAAAATTTTCCATCAGCTGTTATTCATGCACACCAGAACACACAAATATCAAACAATTATAACTTACGGAAAATTTTATACGTCTCAGTCCCATTTAGTTCGGAGTAACGAGCCATTACTGTATGTCCTTGTTTTAACAATTCTGACCATCTCCAACCAATCTTCTTTTAGCAATTCTAAGCACTTTTGAAATCTTGCTTTAACCAATTATGACAATCTTGTCTTAAAATTTTTTTAACATTATTGTTTTAACGATTTTTAATATATTTTTATATTATTGTTTTAACAATTGAGATTAAAGCTTGGATTACATATATATATGATATAGCACACTGTCAAATTGTTAAATTGAGCAACTTAACAAATATCAGAACTGATATTTGTTAAAGCAAGTTTACCTTCGAAGTTTCCCCGATCCATGCTTGTCATCAAGCAATGTTACCCGATTTCTGATGTCTTTTTTTCTTTTTTTGCTCAGCTCCCACTTGCAGACTTTTACAGTGATTTCTCTCATGTAGCATATGTAACAAGCTCATTAAGGGTAGTTACATGTTACTACAGGAAAGGATGTTACAGAGCTACAACTCCATACAGGGGTATGGCTGGGTGCTCATAAAACTAGGTCTCAAGAACCCACTATGTTTTAAAATGTGCATATTTAAAAAAATGTGGGTCCCAAAGAACAAAACACTTTTTTTTCCCTACTAAATAGTGGGTCCCTAGGTCATGCTAATTTTCTAATATTGAGTCTTTTCCTTCTACTCTGCGTATTTCAAGCGCTACAGCATGTCAATGGCACCCCTGTCATATATTTATATGTACATATACAAATTGCATTGCAATGGGGGTTATTACCATCTGATCAACCCCCCATTCCTCCTGCATATGCCAGTGCTCTCACGCATGGGCGGATTTACCATTTTGCCGCCCCTAGGCTATTTTGCAACCCCCCACCCCCCCAGCAAAGCTATTTTTTGCCACCTCTTCCTACCCATCTGTTCCCACAATCAGCTGTAGAAACAAACATTTTTTGGATTTAATATCCACCAAAAACTTGTATTGGCAATAAATACGTTGAAAAACAAACTCATAAACTGAAACATAAACATTAAACAATATTAACTTATATTGAAGTATTATCTCTTCTTGGTATATAATAAATCAAATTCAATTTTATTGAAATAAATTTTAATTTTAGAAAAAAAAAAAAGGGCCTATCAAGCACTGGAATTTAAATGGAAAGCATGACGTCTAGCTTTCTTCTCGGCAAAACATCTGATTATATCATCAGATACCATCAGATATGGTATTGATTTTGTTATATCAGACTCAATACACAAAATTTTGCCGTCCTAGTTTACGTCCTAGTTTACAGCCTACTGGGAAACACGTCACTACTCACATGCTCTTATTCACCTCAAGTATTTGGAGAAAGGCTCATGCTGTGGATCTAAATGTACTCATCTTGTTCTTTAAAGATTCCTTCAGAAATTACAACTGAAAAGATTATACAGCTACAAATGAAAATCATCATTTTTCCCTAATTTACATGATTTCGACAATACTCCATCATGAAGCGAAACTGCCCAATCTTAATTGAGATTTTGCTTTAAAAATTTTTGATATTAATGTCATTAATATCAAATTCTACAAATAGCTTAAATACATGGTAGTTAAAGCAATAAAAGTGGTGAAAAGAAATCCCCACCTTTATAAGGCTATGCAAAGGTTGTTTAATGGGGGGCAGCAAGCTTGAATTGACCACGAAACTATACACATCTAAGCTAGCCAGGGCCGTGCTTAGGGGGTGCAAGCAGGGCAACCACCCAAGGCCGCATAATGCAACTTCTAAATAGTGATCAAAATAAATACATGGGTTATTAGTCAAATGTGTTAGCATCAGTAACCCATATATGCTTATTGTGGTGGCAATATGGCCACTGCAGAGACTCGTGGCAGCCCACAAAACTAGAAAAATTACTTTGTAAGTTCTAATAGGATAAAAAAGCGGCTTTGTTCGTTGAATTAGCTTTTCATTAATTCGTTATAATTATAATAATTAGAGTAATAATAAATTACAATGATTCGTATTTTATTTAATTTTTATCCCCTATTTTCAATTTAACTTCATTATCTGCTCTTTATTTTTACCTACAGCGTTTAGACCAGTAAAGGACTTAATGCTAAACCCTGGTAAATCTTTTTATCGTTGTGTTATGTCAAAATATTTTTAAGGGCTGTTAAAAAAATTCTTTGCCCGGGGCCGCTAACACGGTGAGCACGGCCCTGAAGCTTTCTGGGAAACCAGCCTAACCAGTTGAATGAATCCAAAAACTGTGACAGTAACCACTGAACTTCCACACAGAAATATTTAAAACGTAAGTATATTAGAAAGCAACAGCGTAGCAGTTCAAAAGTAGTGGGGAGGGGCTCAAGTAGTAGTAAAAGACTTTGAGCCCCTATCTCCGTTTCAATGCAACTGTTACGAAGTTAATTAAATTCTGTATAGAAAAAGTGTAGATTAATACAATTTGAAAAATATTTACATACCTAATGTCAGAAGCGGAAAACAGGTCGGTAATTTTATCCGGTCCTTTTATTCTCATAGCCACTTGCATCCACCTATTTTCGACATTAAGAATATCGGCAAGTTTTGAATAAGGCCTTAATTTCAAATGTCTTAATTTCGTTGCCTGAGAAATCGTCACAGGTTTCGTTGTTTGAGAGGAATAAGTGGCCATGTAGCTTATAAAACAAATTAAACGCAAAACATATTAAGCTGAAATTTTGATTTTATCCAAGTTCAACTATCCTAGAAAATTGTTACTCCATTTCCCGTTTCTTGTCGTCGTTTTCAGCAAAGTGAAATATATTTGGCGGGATTATGGCCTTCGTTTGTGAAATAGAGGATTTATTGGCTTCAGCGAATTCATTTTTTACAATGAAAATCTTTGACAAACACAATTCATATATCCAGTTAAACGATTTGTTATGATTTTTTTTCATGTAACAGTGTTACATCAACGTAATTGGAGTAATATTAAACCCAGTTTCTGTCCGGGTTTGACCATTAATACGAAAGGTGTGTTTGTAATGAATGAACGGTTCATTTTGAACTGTTCGCAGAAATGAACGGTTCGTAGGAATCGCTGTTTTTGGGAACTATAGTTCACCGGTCTTAGTTCATTGGTCTTAATTCCCGGCATGGTGTTTGCCACGATATTTTACTCGGAGTTCGGTCTCAGCTCTGGTGGCGTGCGGATGTCTGTCTGCTGTCCGGGCTGGCGGGTGTTGGTTCCAGCTCGCTTAAGACGGAGTGCTTGGGATATTCACTTTGGCCGCCGGGTGGCGGTGGATGGATGCCTGCTTCTGCTATTCTGGGACCGGACTCCGCCCTCCCTCGTAATTCGGACTTCGTCGCTGGGGTCGTGCTTGGCCTTCTGTCCATGACGGGCGTTCGTCATTGTCTTCGTCCGCTGCGATCGCTTGGGGGCCAGCTTTCGCAAACAGTGGATGATAATTTGGTATGTAATGCCTGTCCGGACTATGCTGGTCTCGTGCGCCCTGGTTGCGGGGAATGTTTTACGCCTGTTCGCTGCCGCTCGCGGCACCTCACCCACTCAACGGTGTCCGGTGGTCTCCTGTAGGAGTACCGGCCGGCCCGGGGTGTTCTTCCGCGCCATCCATCTATTTCGGCCGCTCTTCGGGGCGGACTGATCGTGGGTGGTCTCCGGTCGACGTTGAATGACGACAATCATGTGAGCTGTGCGTCTCTGTACGCCTGTTTCGATCGACAATCCCCCGCAATGCCCCCTCCTCCCAGTGGCCCTTCTCGGTCCACTGGTCGTCATTTTATGTGACAAAAGCCAGTCTGGGAATACAGCGCTGCCCCATTCGGCGGCCACCTTTCCCATTACTCTTGGTGGTGTGGGGGGATCAAACATCATTGGAAAGTGTCAAATTTACCTTCAAAATTTTAATTTTCGTTATAAAATGTACTTACCAGAAAAGAAACGAAATAAAATATTCAGTAGAATTAAAATAATTGGTCTGTATTTACACAAAAAAATTCATTTTTTTATACGTTGGAAAACACAATTCAAGCATTTATTCTTGGACATTTAACGCTTTCGTAGATAGTTCATAATTGTTGAGGTGGCAGGATTTCACTTCCTGTGGTTCCTTTCCCCCCCTTGGTATCTTTATCCATATTTTTCTTCGAAAAATTGTTGCATATAAAAGATTATTACAATTTACATATGCAGAAAAAGTATGGAAAAATAATTTGCGCAATGTTTTTTCTTTCTTGTAATTTGAATATTTAGCGGCTACGTGGACTTCGAGTTTTAGGGCTGTGTGTTTAGATATTTGGGGGATGTAGGGGGGGGGGTGTAGAGGACTCCCTGGTTCACGGTCACAATCATCATTTACATTCTATAACTAAAAAAAAAAAAATCGACGCACCAAGAAAGAGTTGTCCGATTGTAATGAAATTTCGTATGCAAAGACATTTTGACCGAACATGCAAATGATTAAAATTTGGTGTCCAATGAATGAATAGCGGGAACTCCAGCGCATCGGAACTGCGCATTCAGCAGGTGTATATAAGGAGCGATTCTCAATATGTGGTCAAAATTTCTGTTGCATTTTGACTGCGGATATCTTACGTCGACTGTAACAATGCCTCGCCGAAAGATTCGTGCTCATTACGAGCATATGTCAGAGTTTGAAAGAGGCTGGTTGGACGAATCGAAGAATCGCTGGACATGTGGGTCGAAGCGATGCGGCGATTGGACGGTGCTGGCAAGAGTGGGTCAACAACGGCAGATGTCTCTGTACGCCTGTTTCGATCGACAATCCCCTGCAATGCTCCCTCCCCCCCAGTGTCCCTTCTCGGTCCACTGGTCGTCATATCATATGACAAAAGCCTGTCTGGGAATACAGCGCTGCCACCTTCGGCGGCCACCCTTCCCATGACCCTCCTTGCATAATTCACTCAACGACAGATGTCGGGACGGCAGCGGTCGACCTAGGGCCACAACAGAACGGGAAGACAGAGCGATTGTCAGAGCAGCTGTCACAGCACCGGATTCGTCGTTATCAACTATACAATGTGTGTCCCGCACACATGTGTCCAACATGACCCTCTGCAGACGACTGAGAGAGCGGAATTTACGCTCGCGCCGACCGTTACGCCGCTTACCTCTCACGCCTTTACACCGTCAAGTCCGATTACAGTGGTGCCGGGCTCGATCAACTTGGAACTGCGCTGACTGGGGACGTATAGTCTTTAGTGACGAGTCCCGTTTCCAACTGTGTCCTGACGACAACCGCAGACGTGTCTGGAGACGTCCAGGGCAGCGTGGGGTTCATGCCCAGTAGCGGCCCTAAACTTTACGGGGCCCATTGCGTCATTCTAACTTAATCTCAAACAAATAACATCTGCTTTGGTTGATAAATTGTCTAATAACTAGCCATGATATTATTAATAAACCCTTTGAAGTAGTTACAACAAACAAAAACAGCAGGGAGGAATCGAGATTCAAAATGTACAATAAATGATTTTACATTTCCACAGACACTGACACACTGTCCTATGAAGACTGACTCTATGAAGTCTTCGTCTGACCAGGAAGCTATGGACGCCTAGGAAGTCAATGCGCCTTTCCTATTAATAGCTGATGAGACAGGGAACGGACGGAGCAAGCAAGGGCAGCAAGTTAAGGCAAATTACAGGGCGGAGGCATTTTTTTTTTTACCAATGTTAACTCGAAACAAATAATTACTTTAACCTTTTAATGTATTCAAAATATTGCATATATTTCAATTCTAGGGGGTAGTTGCTCCCCTGTCCCACCCAAACGACGCCCAAGGGACGGCGAGAATAGACTTTACAGGTGCAAAGATTATTTGATGGGAGGGAGTAAAAGAATTGTTTTGTCTTCTTGTGGTCCGTTGTTAATAACAAGAATCTTAATTTGACAAAAGGATAACAAATGAATAATAAGAACAATAAAGATCATTTTAGCGTTATTAAAATTCGACTAAATTACGTTTACGTTTCATAATGAATAGTGGTCAAATAAATGTCATATAATAAGGGTCCAATAAGGGTCATAATAAATGTCGTCTACGTACCGCTGTGATGTAAATGTGCCAGAAATTACCAGCAAAGGGGTCCGGCTATCAAAGGAGATGGCACCCCCTGACCATAACGCCCTGTTGTGGGCATGTGTGGCGTGCGATAGTAAGGGCAAATCAGAGGCGGTTTCAGGGACGGGCAGTCCGGGCAACCGCCCAGGACCCCACGCTGGCCCTTTTATTACCGACATGTAATGTAAAATGTTCGTCATTTATTTGTATCAACACAGGTCGTTTGTACATTAAATTTCATTCAATTCGGACGAGTCCTTCATGGTGTTGCAATTTTTACAAACATGAGTATAAAATTTTGTCGTTCCGCCCCCTCAAATGCAACGAAAAATCTCGGAGGATAGGGAAGGGGCGACATTTATGATTACCATATGTGAATTATTGTAAGATATAACGAAATTTCTCTATGAATAAATTAATTTTATTTGACGACGATTTTTTGAATTTTTTGGGGGGATATTGGGGGAGGGGTGAAGGGTGGATGCGGAACAAATTTTCAAGTAAAGCGCAAAGCTTGAAAATTTCACTTGTAAGTTTAGTTTTATTTTTTACTTGAAAATAATCATTTTTTAATGTAAATTTATTATTCTCAGGGGGGAGCAGGCCCCCTGCCTAGATCCGCCCTCGGGGGTGAGAATTGTTTCAGGCAATTTTTTAGAATTTCAGATTTAATAAAAAAGGGTAGAGGGCGCCTTCTCAGGCAGAGCTGATTGTCAAAATCCTACGCTTAAAAAAATTGCAATTTAAAAAAAAAATCTGTCGACTTTTGCGCCTCTAGAAATTTGGCGCCCTGGGCAAGTGCCCAACGTGCCCATTTATAAATCCGGCACTGTCAGTATGTACCTATACTCAGATGTTACAGCTAGCGATGTTCAAATTTTCTGAAAGACACGAATGAGACAATTGTTATGAATGAATGAATGAATAATAGTGAGACCTGGTAGTAATAAAAAGAATTATTATTGCATGTACTATGCACAATTATTATGTAAAAAAAATGTTTGTGCAACTTAGCGAAATAAAAAATAGTTTCTACTCTAATTCAAATTTTTGCATTTACTCAAAACAGCGACCTCCGACCATAACACAGACCTCATAGCGTCGACGTACGAGGTTTTTTTTTTAAGTGAAGTCCATTTGTGAATACCGTTTGAAATTCCGCGTGCGAGTGAGAATGAGTGTCGCGCGGGCTCCCGGCATTCTTTGCAGCATCTGACGGCTTTTCCATTCACGGAATGGTCCGTACGCTTTGTATGCTTCGTTAAAATTATAAGCGCCGATGGCATAAAAATATTGGGGGGACAGTATACCAGTGAAATCAGGTTTTTGTTAACCAGGACCGTAGCCAGTGGGTGGTCACAGGGGCCCGCATCCCGAAATGTATTTGCTAATAATACTTATTCATTAGCGAGGTTGTAAAAAATTTTTGCCTCCCCGAAAAAATTTCTGGTTAAGGCCTTGTTGTTAACAACTCTTTACAGGGATAACAGACATCAACAAAGCAGTGTTTAATTTAAATGTGCTTCTGCTTGATGACGTTCACTTTACCATATAATCTAGTTACTACTGTAACTAGAATACTATACAATAGTAGCAATTTTTTGTTTAAAATTGGGGGGACATGAAATCCGACGTGAGGGGACAGGTCCCCTCCCTCATCGCTAACGGCGCCCGTGGTTAAAATATTTAAGAAAACTGAGCGCCTCACCAACTGTGAAATACGGTCAGTCATCGGATTCTTATCAACAAGAAATCTGAAATCCGCGGATATCCATCGCCAGATATGCGAAGTTTACGATGACAACGCAATGAGGGACTCTAAAGTGCGCAAATGGGTAAGATTGCTCAAGGAAGTTCGGAAAATATCCATGGCAAATCGCGCTCTCGTGGGCCATCCGTAATCACTGACGATTTAGTGCAGCAGGCAGTTGATACCCAAATTCACACAAACAGGAGATTCACAATTTCTAAGATGTCATCGGAATTCCCACGAATTTCAAGGTTAGTTTTGTTTAAAATTGTGTCTGGGAACTTAGAGTACAAGAAATTGTGCTATCGATGGGTTCTTAAACTGCTGAGTGAGGAACACAAAAGTGCCCTAACATTTTGGTCCTAAACTGCTGAGTAAGAAACTTGGCAAGTTCTCTAACACGTTTGACCCTTTACAAAGAGGAAGGTGGTGATTCGATCATCCGCCATACAGTTCAGACCTTGCGCCTAGCGACTACCACCTCTTCGCTTATCTGAAGACCTTCCAGGGCGGCAAGCGTTTAGACCCCGATAACGAAGTGAAAATGACCGTGAATAACTGGATATCATCACAAGCGACAGAGTCTATGATGAGGTCATATTTTATAAAGTATTTAAACTGGTAGATTGTTACGATAAATGTTTCTATCGGCAAGCAAATTATGTAAAAAAAGAAATAAAGAATTATATGCAAATTCAGAATATGAATGCTTTTTTGAAAAAAAAAAAAAATACTTACTTCGTTTTTATTGCAAAACAGACCTTACTTAAATTTTTTAAGTAAGGTCCTCGTATATATTGTTGTAGTTTGCTGTAAATATCAATCATATCGTACATACATGCTGTCCATAGTATATATCAGTTGAGCGTATATCTGATATATAAAGAATTTATCTGATCATTTAATTGCAGAATACCATGAGAAAAAAAAAATTCGGTTTATTTATAGTTGTATTATTTAATGCAATATAATGAACTCACAAATTGCGTAAGTTAAAGCAAGTGTTCAGTGGAGTAGCAATTAAAAAATTTGGAGGGGGAAGCAGAAGAAGATAATGAAGGATTTGAAGAAGTTAATGTGATGCAGTGTTACATAAAATAATGAGATTTAATATCTTATAGGGGCTAAGGGCGGATCCAAAGGGACAATCCCCCCCACTTGTGCTGGGATTATATCATGGAAAATGAAATCAAAAGTACCGGACACTTGGCCAAAAATAGGAATCGGAAACAACTCGCCCCCCTTTAAAAGATTGTTGGATCCACCATTGATGGGGCTTGAGCCCCGAGCATCCCCTCTCCAAAGCCACTGGGAACATTGCATTATGTACCATTAGGAGGAACATCAGAGTAGTTTTCAAAATGATTGAGAGGGCCTAAGCACATATTTTGTACATTTATACATTACAGTATATGTAAAATTGCAATTTATTTCAAATTATTGGGGGCTCGGGCCCCACGGGCCCATATAACTCTACGCCTATCAGAAGGAACCATTTAAAAAAAAGCCGATCATAAAAAACTAGCATCAAACTTAAGCCGTTCTCAAAAGAACGCTTCACAAAAGAGAATTATTCTGCCCATCGCTAATTAATAGGACACATCAATGAGAAAAATATTTAGGAAATCATCTAACAAATTCTGCTGGTTGCTTTTCCAATTTAATGAATCCAGATATTTAGTTTTCTCGAATAAAAAACCAAGTTGGAATTTAATTTCTGGATTGATTGCAAAGTTTCATTGAAGTTTTACT
Source organism: Dysdera silvatica (assembly GCA_006491805.2). NCBI lineage: Eukaryota > Metazoa > Arthropoda > Arachnida > Araneae > Dysderidae > Dysdera > Dysdera silvatica. Next base: position 26,968,414 of record QLNU02003225.1, on the reverse strand, counting down.
TTTTGATTTTTGAAAACAGTAAGCTAATATTCTCGCCGAAGAGCCGGCGGTACGTAAAAGAAAAAAAAAATAATGTTTCAAATTTCTGATCTCTGTGAACAGTGCTTGTAATATAAAGTACAAAGCTAGAGTGCAGAGTTTAATTCTTGGAGTTACAGACGTTCAAATTCATCGGAAACCTGTAGATCTCCCCTTATAATTTCTTGATGATGGATATAAAAGCCTGATAACTAAAATATGCTCCTATGAAGAGTAAGCAAACTAAAACAAAATAAAGATACTTTGGGAAAAGTTAAGTAATTAGTTTTTGTGAAAAAAAAAGCTGAATATAGAGACGACTGAATGACATATACACATACGAAACTAAATTTCATGACGAATTTTACATTTCTTAGCTTTTCCACTACATTAAGTGTGTGTGGAAGGGAAACGCAATTTTAGTGTACGTATTTTGAAATGCTGTTCTGACTTCAACATACTTATTTTAATGAATGCAATTATAATAATTGTCTTCTCTATCTTAAACTACTAGACACCGTATATCCAAAAATCCAAGATTCGCAAAAAGGTGACAATAACGGTGCCGAAAACGTAAGCATTTACATGTTGTAGCAAATTATCTGAAGAATTCTAGCATGGCCATGGTTCTAGCTACCGTAGAATAATGTAATAACTTTCCTTATTAACAATATGTCGTAATCTTTCTTCCCACAAATATAATGTCACAGAGGACAGAATTTAAATAAATCCGCACGTCGTTGCACCAATTTTGATCACTATTTTTAATATTTTTTATATCAAATTGGATTGACGAGCTTTGTAATCATTCGAGAATTCACGCAATTAAGATTGGGAGCAAATTACCAAACTATAAGTACTTCGGCTATCTTTATAAGATCTAAAAGTTTGATTTTCCCCATGAAATTTAGACACAACTTTAATTTATTTTGTTTTAGTTCAAGTACTTTTACAGATTTTTGGCGTAATAATAATAATACGCGATTAAAACTACAAAAATACGTTATTGCAATTAAAAATTCAGTATTAATTAAAATGAAAAATTTGATTGAGCTGCCATTTTAATATGCGTAGTCAATATTAAAAATATATATTTTATTGTCCATTACATAATTAGCTGAAAGTACCGCAATTATCGCAGTTTAGTGTTAACTTATTTGTTAAATATAATATGGCTGTTAAAAAATTTCAAAACTAGCCACAATTCTGTTCTTTTCTTCTATGTTTTTTTTTGTTTTGTTTGTCCTTCAAAGCTTCAGGAACATGCATTTACAAAAACTACTTTTTCTGAACATTTAGCGTGTGACGCAAAAAGAAAAAATAATCTCGTCCAAAATTCCCTTTCCGCTTTTCTTTGGGCATTTTCCAAAAGAATATTGATATTTTTTATGAAATGATTTTTTTCAATAAAAAGAAAAATATTTTTGACGCTTACCGGCTCGAGGGTGCGCTTATGAAAAATTATTAAATCCAAAGCCAATTGTCTTGTTCGAGAGTATACCCAACACTGTAGATGTAGTACAGCGTCGCTTTGTCGTATGTTGTATCCATTGGCGTAAAATTAAAAACATAATTTTTGAATCCATATCCCAAATTATGGGTGAGTATTCTTTTGAATTATCCCTACGGGGACTCTGAATGGTTAAATTAGGGATATTTTTTTGCCCTTTTCAGGACGGAGAGTCCATTTTAAAGCGTTTTTAATTAAGAATATCTAAAATTTAAAGACTTGGGCCTTTCCCGCCATTTTGTATGAGTTATGGCATCGAGCGCTGCGAGGTTGCTGCGCACATTATTTGCATCCAAGAGCAATTAGCCCGTGTTGCATTACAGAGATTTTTAATGAATCTCGTCGTGTTAAATTACGCGCATCGTGGGTCCATGCGGTCAACGTGGTCGTCTATTTCCCGCGCGGCTTGGTCAGTGCGAGAATTAGGGCCGCGATGTCCGGGGGTTAGAGGGGGGGCATTTTGGCGCCCATGGGGAGGGAGGCAAGGGAACGTGAAACAAAAGCCTAAACTCAATTAGAGACAATTTCGACTATGAGAAACACAATTACGCAGGAAAGTATTTAAATTTGCAGAAACGTCTATCATTTGTGGCAAAATTAGCGGGAATAGGCCTCCCGCAACCAAAAAAGCAATTTCGTTTACGCGGGAACTTGACGTGAGCCCAATACATAATTATTTTTTTGTAGCGACCATTTTGTAATGTTTTAAAAAATTTCCATTTATTGTTAATGAATCTCCTTTCTTTTCCTGTTCGTTTTAGCGGACCATTTTGCCCGTTTCTGCCAGGTTCGTCAATTAAATGACCCTAGATTGTTCGAGAATCTGTGATCTTGGGGGTACAAAAAATTTCGTGACATTGAAATAGCGATCGATAATATTAATTTTTAACGGACCGTGGCTTCCGCGTAGTCGATTACCATTAAAAGTGAAAATCTACCTAATACAAGTTGACAATAAAAGAAAACGTTTAAATTTTCGTTTTTTCGCGGGATTGACCCATGGATTACTACATATTTATCATCAAATATGCTGATCGCTTTTTTTTTTTTTATTCAATGTATCTTCAAGAGTGGAAAATTTATGATAGTTAAAATAATTTTGCAGAAAAATAAAAATTGATTTCCTCCACATGTCCATGGTTTTCATTTTTATTTTATAAAGAAGATTTGAGAAACAAATGCTTTAATTTTCCAATTTTGCCATTTATGTGAATTGTGTTTTAGAACCGATATAAAATTTATCTGTAATTTATAAATAAAGACTTACCTAGTGCTAAATGTGTAAAATTATATATAAATTATATTTCCTGTAATGCAGCAGTCCAGTCTTTTAATGGCTTATGATTAATATTAATACTTAGGTCCTGTTATAAATTTCCAGCTGTCTTTTTTTTGGTAAAATACTTTCCAAATACGTTACTCTTTACAACTCTTTTTTATTTATTTTATAAAGTATCCTGACCTTTTCTCCCATTTTAGTGTAATACTGCCAAATCAGAAAAAGTAATGAAATAATTACTGTGGTTGTCAAAAGTATATGATTTGTACATGGGTACTAATTTAGACACTATTTACAAGAATACAATTAACAATAATTTGCAGATCTGGTTCAAAGCCACAAGTTGTTAGTAGGGACATTAATTAGTGGGAGGGGTGCATAGACATAGTTTTAATGCATTTAGTTAAAGTGTGGTTAATCCAGGGTTTAGTATGCACTGCTGTTTTTTCCTACATATCTCGTCTAAGGTTTAATGCCCTGGGCGGAGGCTTCGGATTCCGTAGAACAGTGTTTTTCAAAGTGTGGTCCGCAGGACCATCGCCAAATTTCAAGAAGAAGTGAAATATAAATTGCCGGCACCACTAGAATTTATGTTTTGATGAAATTTAAGATTTCTTATAAGTATTAGGGACCATTCAAGTATTATGTAAGGACATTTTGGCCATTTTATACTCCTCCCCCCCTCCCCTTGTAAGAAAAAACAATAACATAATAATAAATATCATAATAAACAAGCAAATTCCTGACCCCTCCCCCTCATGCTGAGACGGTGTGAGGGGAGATCAGTATGACAGTGGTTAAGTAGGGCTTAATATTATTAGGCAAAGTTACTTTCAGGCAATATAGTTTTTAATGGTGGAGGACTCCCTCACCTCTCCGTTGGTCCGCGATAAATAAAAGAATGTTTAAAGTGGTCCTTAAGCAACCGAAGTTTGAGAATCACTGTCCTAGAAAATCATTGGTCCTTATTAAACATGGTCTTAATGGTACTTATGCTATAAAATACAAAGAAAATACTAATCCAGGCAGAGGCAGCCTTAGGGTGAGATGAGTCAAACGACCGCCTAGGGCTGGGTTTGGAAACCTGTGTTATGGGGGGTTTTTGAATGTTTTTTATTTATTTTTATAATTTAGTTATATCATTTAGTTTTTATTTATAATTTGAAATGAATTTTAACATTAGTTAATGAAAATTAAATGAAGTATATTATAATTATAATTAATGAAATGTAAATGATTTATTATAGGTATTTTATAATTAGTTTGGTTAAATTTTTAGTTAGTTTACTTATTGATTTAATTTTTACTATTTGAGAACATTAAAACACAATTTCCATAACATTAAATATTAAATTTGTTTATCCAGAATAAATTTGTAAATTGCCCGTTGATACTGGTTAGTAAACATTGGTTGACTTTTACCTAAAATTTCAAATGCAAGACCGTAAAAATTAAGTGAATAACTAGGGTTATTTTTCTAAACGCGTTGTGTGTTAAACATAAACAAAATAAAAAAACAGGTTCTTTAAAACAGACATGAAACAATTATTCAATAATTACTGCCTTTTATTTTATATTATAAACACGATAATATATTTTCCAATTCCTTTAGAATATAACAGTGCCATTTATATAAGCATTTGGAGCTATTAACCATTCTACATACTATCAATTTTTCACTTGGCATATTTTTTTTGTATTTAAACCTTATATAAGTAATTAAAAAAACAAAATAATTCAAATACTCATTTCACTATGAGAATCATACTGGGGTATATAAACCACCAGAAAAAATTTATACATTTCATTATAAGTTTAATGAGGGAGGAGGCACTTATAATTATCGATTAATAGAAGAGAAAGAAAGATAACTTTAACTTACATGTTACACCCTTAATGGCCCATGTTTGGAGTAGGTTGGGGTCCCCTGGTCTGAATTACATCTTCGTGTTTCAAAATTTCTCTCTCGGAGCGAGACTTGTAAGCGTTTTTAAAGTAGCGCCATCTTGAAGACTTTTTTTTTTTTTTTTTGTATAAGGACTGCTAAAATCCTTATTCTCGCCAATATATTGCCAACTTTTTCATTTGGCTTTTGTTAACGTATTAGACGGCAATTTCGCCTGCCTAAATTGCAATTGTTGGCCAATTGTGGTGGTCTGGAACTGGACGCCCAGCCTCGTGTGTGGCCTGACCTATTTATGCACGTGCAACGAGTTGGCTATTTATTGCTGTGATGATTTATTTACTTCCCCTCGACCAGGGATTTCGTCTGAACTTAAGTTTTTATAGGTTTCGGTTGCTGATGGATATTAGCCATATTGTAGGGAGCGAAATAGCAGTTTTTAGGTACACTGATTGGCCAAAATTATTTTGTTTGCAAGTTAAAAATGGGTTTAAAAAATTAAATATGATAGGTAGGAAAAAAACAAAAAGGTGGATTTGTATGTTAAGGGGTCCTACTTTTAAAAAGAAAAGGAATTTAATTATAAGTGCCTTATTTATATTCAGAATTTTTTTAAGAGTGTTTTTTACTAGTAAAAATCAAATTAATTTAAATTTTACACCTTTGTTAATTCAACAGGCATTTTTAACAAGTCTTTTCGTTTGTCACATAAAAAACAACTAAATTTAAAGTTCTTGAAAAGAAGTTACAAAGAATTTGATTTTGTCTGGATGCATGGATGGCCCAGGAAACTTGTTTACTTCCTATTATGCCCATGATGACGGTTTCTTTGGACGAACGTGTCTTCTCTTGAACGTTAATTAATCTGGCATAGTGTTGTAGACGCAGTGTACAAATAATTGGAGGTACAACTCCATCTGAAAAAATTAAATAACAGGCGGCAGAATATCGAAAAAACAAAAACACTTAACAACATCTAAGCATATATTTATATATAGTGAGAGAGAGAGAGTGTATGTGTTTTTTATTTAATTATCTATTTATCTGCTCCTGGGTGTTTAGATTTAATTAGTTATTTTAAAAAGGGGATTTTCAATGTTCACCCTAACACCTGCAGCCCTTAAGTGCGGCCTTTTGGATGAATTCGAATTTTGCAAACCAAATCCTTTTATTTTTATTATCTTGAATGAATGTATTTAAAATGTAAAAGAAGTATTAATGGAATAATTCCCCCAAACTGACCACCAGAATTAAAGCATCGGTAAACCAGAAAGGCTATTTTTTATTTGTCCAACATCCACCATTTATATTGGTTTCTGTCTTAATGGCGGAGTACATTAGAAAGCGAAGGTAAATAGTTACCGAAAGCATTGAACGAGTATCTACTAAAATAATAATAAGTACAGTTAGCTATTTCGGCTAAACAGAGTTTGAATAATTGGGGTTCTGCCATATGTTTAATCAGTGGCATAGGAAAGGCGGGCTCAGGCCTCCATTGGGTAACAAATTACATTGTTTCATTTAACATCAAATCACATGATCTGTTAAAAACTACTTGAGCGCCCATAATTTTTTAATTGCTACACCCCTGTATCTGATTGAATTTGCTTGAATGCGGCCTTCCAACACAAAAAGGGTCCATGGCCTAGGGCCTCGTGCAGTATTTCATTCTTTACATTGATTTTTCTAAACTTTGAAAAACTTTATACGAAAATTCAAATATTTGTTATATTAAAAAATAAATAAAATAATAATAAAAAGAAACCCATCAGTAACAATTTCAAGTAGTGTAAAATTCCTTCATGTAAAAGAAAGCAGGGGGTTACTACAAAATATTATGACTGCGAAAAAAACAAAATTAATTTATGATCTACGAATGGAAAGGGTATCTGATAGTTGACTTGAAAAGAAAAAAGAAATTGCAAATAAGGTGGGCATGTGGTTGAAAAGGAGGTAATCATGGGCGCCCCAGAATTATATGCAATGGGGTACATCCAGGAAAAATTCCAATTGAATAGTATTGTTAGACTACAGTTCTTGTGGATTCAGTACTTATTTTTTCCCCCTTTTCTCATAAGCCAAGGGGGAGTGCATGCACCCCCTCAGTGCAGTTTTATTAGTATTTGCTAATAATTTCGAGTATAAGTAAGCTTCATATCAAACAAGAATATCGCAATTGGAGCAATAATTTATGTATGAAGGCCAAGTAAGCCTGCAAAACTTAAGACACAGTGTTCAAATTAAATATTAGGTAAAATTTTGCAATTATCCTGGTCGCCAAGCTTCTTTTGTAACCAAAACTCATGCTATATATTCTTAAAATTGAATCCGAGAGCTCTAAGCACCATGCCTGCGCATAAATCACGGCGTACGTAAAGCCTGGCTTGTATCTTAGAACGTTGCCGAAACAAAGATGGCTATGTTTCTTTCGGACGCAAGAGGATTTTTTGCAAATCAGTATTTTTCCCGAATCAGTGGGTCTAGGGGAAGGAGTGACCCCCCCCCCCACACACACAAAAATCAGTAAAGCATGGAGTAGTACTATCCCGCAATTTGAAAGCCTGCAGTAGTCAAAAACTTGTTTCTGTACATGCAGAGGTTGTTAACGTCGATGAAAGGAATGCAAGACATATTTATGCAAAAAAAAAAAAAGGATCATATTCCAATTTTAGTAAACACACTTCATGCCACAATATCGGGAAGGTTTTTTTTTATTTTACAACATTTAGAAAAATTCACGACTTGCAAAACATAAATCCATAATGACATCGTTTGAGAATGGTTACCAGTGAAGGAAGTTAGCGCCTTTGGTGATCGGGTTTCTTTGTTTTTTCTTTGTTTGGCCAAAATTTCAAATAATGAACACACATTTACAGAGTGCCGGATATGGTCAGGAAAACGTAAACTTTGTTTGGTATAATGATTTAGTACCAGGGTTTTTTCTATGATCCATAAACTGGGGGATGTGGATTAGATTTCACACATTAAGTTATTTCCGTTAAACACATCGTGTGTTTAGATTTCATTAAGGAGGATGTATCAAAAAGTGTGGAGGGGTGTTGGGGGTGTATAAATCTCTGTTGGGTACAACAGAAATCGGTTATTAATTATCAAGATTTTTGTGGGTCAGATATGGCGAGCATTGTCTTTAGTTCTATAAGCTCCTTATTATATGTGTGTTCTCCTGTATAAGGCCTCGCACAATACACTGTACCTTGCGTCGCCTCTGAGTACAGGGTCCCCACATGCTTAGAGATCCTGAACTTGTCAGGGAGTTTGAAACCATCCCTAAAGGTCAGGGAAAAATGTGATATTTTGATCAAACCTGGAAAAGTCAGGGGATAGCTAAATCTCCCATGAATGTAAAACCATTTTCTCCATAACTGAAGTTCAGTTGAAAATTGCTTCTCATTGGTCAGGGAATTTTTTCTGATCCGAATAGAAACCTTGTAATTTGAGTAGATCACCCATAGACATGTAAACAACAAATATAATTCGCATTTGTTTTTGTTTTTTTGCAAAAAAACCCCTTGTTTATAATCAAAAGAGCAGACTATAATGAGAATTCATATAATCTTGTATTAGACAGTGCTCATTCTAGGCTTATTTCGTTGGGCATGGCGTCCTCCTGCCTGCTCTGGTATATATATATATATTTTTTTTTTGCCTTGACATGCGTCCTGTAATTTAAGTTTGCACCTTATTGGAAATCTACCCTTTTCCCGAAAAACATCACCCAAAATATATTTTAGTTCTGTATGTCTCACTTCTTATAATGATTTTTGGTCCTGTACAATTTTCTTTACTTGTAATGTCATTGGATGCAGCGAACCAAAAGTTTAGTCCCTTGAAGTTCGCTGTAATGGGGTTTGACTGTAGTTTAAACACAGTGGTTAGTTAAGTCTCGTTTTCCATCGAGAAAAAATAAATAAAATGGTTTGTTAAAAAAGTTCATAGGTCTGGTCATCATAGTTTAGTGATCATAGTGGGGTGTCTACCGATGTGGAAAACCTGGAAAAGTCAGGAAAATTTGAAATTCATTGTTATAATAAATAACTTATTAAAATAATTTTCCTGAACTGTGCTTTTCATACCACATTACCTACTGAAAAATTTGAAAAACTTGTACTTTTGACTAAACTTCTTCCAAAAGTTACCATTTTGCACCAAAACTAATATAATTTATATAAAATTATTAAGCCTATATATTTTTCAGAAGAAAATGTTTGCCAAATATATAACTAAAACTTGAAAAACAAAAAGTGTTTTTAGCTAATTAGCTGATCTGTAAGGGATTTTGGTCATAGGGTAAAGCCATTGTATTCAACATCTTACGGAGGGATGATATTTATGGTTAATGTTTTCTACAATTTCAAAATATTAAACTGAAATGTTTTTCGTAAGTCATTTTAAGAAAAGGGCCTAATACTACTTTTAACTGAAATGGTATGAAAATTTTCCTGCGGTATAAAAAAATGCACTTTGGAAAACGCGCGTCGCTACGGAAGGACAGAAAAAACATGAAATGATGTCCTTCCGTAACGGAGTTTTCAATGTGTTTTTTCTTTTTTTCAATTTCGGCATTATTTTGAAAAGACTTGCAAGATTAAAATGATATAATTTATTAGTTTTAATATGATATATAAAAAACATCATGCTTTTTTTAAATTTTAAACATGTCCCAAAATACCATGGCTTTACCCCATATCAGTCTCCTTTGCCTTATAGTCATACACACTTTAAATGGAATAGAAGATGAAACATCAGCTTTGCGATTATATAGTTAAACTCTTTTATAATGAACTTGAAAAGGGCCAAATGGAAATGTTGCTGTAAATATTTAATTAATGCAAGTTTTTAGTGTAAAGAAATACATTTTTAATACAGCTTTTGAATTTGTAAATTCACTTTAATTGAGTTATAAATGGCTTTGGGGTGTGCATTAATGGATTTTATGGTCTTGAAACTTATTTTGTTTACACAAATTTTAATGCGTTGTGTGTTATTTACTGTAATTAGTGACTGAAAATCGATTAAGATTTGGTCTGGTAACCTTGAAAAGTCAGGGAAGTTTGAAACAGAATTTGGGTAGACACCCCATCATAGTATTAGTCAGATGGTCCAAAGGTTCTTTTGGTAAGAGGCATGTCCATTCTTGTTTTCTGGATAAAATGTTTCTAATTTAAACACAAATTGCTGAAACAAAGCATTCTCTATACAGAAGTATTTGATATTCTATTTGGTTTCTTTCTCTGCTGTTCATTTTGAGGGCTTATACTTCTATATGAATCGCTAAATGTAAAAAGGGGGTCAGGTGCTATGCCAGTGATTGAAAAATCCCTTGAAATCTTAGGGGCTAGGCTAGAAAACTTAGGAGACAGAAAAAACAGTGCAATCTAATTTTTTGAAAAAATAAATTAGCACAAATAAGATCCTACTAAGTAGATAAATATTCAATTTATACACACTTTACGCATTGCGTTTATGTCCTTCGACATGCTTCGCAGCTTTTGTTTTAAAATGCCAAGTCTGGTATTTTTTTTAAAAAAAAGCTTTCATGTGATGCATTTCCATCATATATTGAAGGATATGTTTCTAGGC
>QLNU02003225.1:26947953-26958003 GCA_006491805.2 Dysdera silvatica | reverse complement strand
GCCAAACCTGCTCCTTTGCGGACACGTAGATATGGGCATATATGCCTTGTTTGGTGTCTGAAACAACACCCTCTTATTTTGTCTGTGGAGTTCTGGATTACCCTGTCTAATTCTTAGCAGTCTATAATAAAATATCAGTTTTGCTGCTATTTCCTAATTCAAATAATTTATTATGAATAGACGAAAAGCATAAGAAGTATTTTTCCAAGCCCACCAATACTGCAGGCAATATTATCACTGTGTGAACAGGAGTTACAAAATCATCATTTATAGTTGTTTCCTTTAAACTAGACCACCATATAGGAACTGGGACATTTTCTAAGATTTTATTGGAGTAGTATGTTTCAGGAAAAGGAGCTGATTTTGCTCAAAAAGCTATAAAGTAAAGCACAAAATTTAGGTTAATGACATTAAGGAATTTCCTAGTATTTTCTTCCTGCTCATGTGACAATTTAGATCACATGTACTTTGGATGAAGTATATAAACTGGCATATATGATGTTGAGTTATTGCCTGATTAAGTCTATTGTTTGCCCTTTTTTGATTCATTTCTATGAGATTATCATCATCTACCATGGTCAACCAAATTTCATAAGCATCTGGAATAGAAAAGTCATCTTTCCGAATCTTATACAGGGCAATAGCAATAGATTTTAAAAGCTGCAACAAGTCTTTTTACATCTTTATTAATCATCCGATTATTTATAACTTGAACAGCACCTTTATATATCATCCATATAATTTTCATGATCTGCGAGTAATACGGATGATTCTCTATGAATGATTCCAAGCTATCCACCTGACTTTTCTATTTTCTATTGCCAGGTATTTGTGGCTTTACAGTGTTTATGTATTCCTTTAGCCAAGCACTTTGTAACGATTTCTAAGCAGATACCACATGCTTTACAACAGACTTAAAAAAAAAAAGTGTGGTTCATTGGCTGTAAATACAGCTTATCCGATTCGTCATAAACCACTGAGGCTTTTTCTTACTTCATCTGTTTAAGTTGTTGCTTTTTTATTTTATAGACAAAGGTTTGATGTGGTGAAAAAAGTAAATAAGATGAAATAGGCCTAATAATTTAACGAAACAATACAGAGTTTCACCAGGAGATTCCATAACAAACAGTTATTTCGACACTGGCGTAAGGTTTAAAAACACGACGTTTCGGGAGCCAACTGCTCCCTTTGTCAAGTGAAGGCAGAATGAAGAGTTTATGGATAATAATAATAATAAAATAACTAATAATATGAATTATATGGCCTGCGAAAGATGGTTTTTGTAACAAATCTTTGATGTACTCTAGTATTTTTTAATTATTTTAAAATATTTTAATTATTGAAACAATTACTATAAAGCTTTATAATATATTAAATTATTGTAATAAACATATATTTTGTAATCTTTCATTTACTAAATAATACAATACTATTTTAAGTACTTTTATTAGTTTCTGCCAGTTTCTCCCACTTTCTGCCAGTGAAAAGCAGTTATAACCAGTTCTGCCACTGGCATGGCAAAAACTAGTTTCTGCCGGCAGAAAGCCAACCCTGCTCCCAGCCTACGATAAAATAACTCATCAACCTTCCCGATAAGAATTCCAATTCCCATTCCAAAATGCATGGTGAAATTTATTGGTTTGTAAAAATTCTGTAGTCCAGCATTTCATTTCCGTAATAACACTGATGGTTTTGGCAAAACGAGATTGCTGACGAATGTTTGTAAACAAATCACTGTTGCCAGGTTTGCAGACTTTCAACCATGGACTACTCCGACAAACGTTAGCGGTTCCACGTATTTTTGAGATCAAATTTTTGTTAAAATCAATTTGTTTGTCTTTAAGCTTTAAACTAAGCATGTTTTACATCCCTATTTTATGAAGCTTATTTCTGTCACTTATTCTTCTGCTTACTTTTCTCATATATTATAGAATATTGTTTAATTAAATTAGTTATATTAATTTATTATCTTGTATGAAGGTGGGATTTATCTTGCTATCTGGCAATAGTACTTTTAGATCGCAATCCTGTGCATTTCCTCCCCCCGCCCTCGCCTTTCACATATACTTAATCCGGAACAAAAAATAAACCTCCAAAAAAGTGCTTACTTCAAACGAAAACTAAGCAATTTAAAGAAAGCAACTATAGGAACTAAACAAATTAAGACGTTGTTTAAAGGAGTCAGTAGCAGTAAGGCTGACATAACTACAGATGTTCATTATGAGTATCCACGAGCACCAAAAGTAATGGCCTTTTTCAGGCCATGTGCCCTTCCTTGATTTTTTTTTAGATTAAACACTATATCATGGCCGTTATTAATGGAAGAGGGATTCAAGATCCTGAACTTGGACAGTGTGGTGCGTGCAGTGAATTCGCCATAAGTCGAATTCCTGGGGACCGACTAAACACCTTGAGTTATCGGAAGTTCAACTTAACATTTGTCGTTGATTGGACTTGTATAAAACGTAAATTACTTATCGTAAGTTAGACTTATCGTTTTATACAGTAACTTCGTTTCCAAAAAGCAGAATATTACATTAAGAATTAGAAGTTATTAATTTTATGTACTGTATTATTTATTGATAAATGCAAATTTTGCATTACCTAGCCAATTTTTAAACACAAGAAACGTTATTTTATACGTTAAATTATATTTTCTCAAAAAAACGAATTATTTTGTTATTGTTTTTGCAGAAATTCTCCTTTTATGAAATTATTTACCTTTTGTAAAAACACGAACAAAATTTCGTCTACATTATCATGAGCACCGATGGCATAAAAATATTGGGGGGGGGGACAATATACCAGTAGAAGGCATTTTGTTTGAAATTGTATGGGGGCATGGAACCCTAATGACACCCATGGGCATTATCTCTACTTTTAAGCTACCATAATGCGATCGATACCATGTCATGAAATTTTGCCTTTTCTCTCTTCGCAGTCTTAATTGGACACATCTTTTCCTTCAAAGTCCCGAACACAATATTGTGCCTTGTCTTAAATTTCTCAAGCCATCCTGCACTTGCGTTGAAGTCCTCCACTTTCAACAGACTTATTTGAAAAATTGGGTTTGGAAATGCAAGCAAAGGAGCTGGAAAGGTTCTGATTGGGTAAAAACACTTACGGCAGATGACGAGGTGGCTGAAGCGAACTTCGACTTAAAAGATATCCACTTCGTCTTACATAAAATTGCATGTAAATGTTGAATTTTAATAGACGGGACTGCATAAAAACTTTGAGATACACAAATATTCGACTTATCGCCAATTCACTGGTACTAATGGTGAAATCCTGTTTGCTGCAATATGACCCTAGATGTCCTTGACACTAGATATGCCATCCACAAGTTAGATCCAATTCCCAGTAAGCATGGTTGTTCGTGAACGTATCACAATTCTGATGTCATGTTAACAGGTTCACAGCATAGTCTTGGGAAGCAAAATATACAAATGGTTGTTTTTGTGCGATCAAACACAGAGAAAGGGAATTGGCAAATATTGATTTAGCTAACATTGTTGATCATGTTACCCAGACTTAGTTTTCTTTGTTTCGTTACAGATGGCTTACCATTTAGGCATCAAAATATGTCTTTGTCATCAGAGTATGACTATCAGCAGGCTATTGCTCAGCATGCTGCAGCTGTAAACGCAGCCGCCAACAATTCGTCATTGCACTCGGCAATGGCAGCACAAATACCTTCATTACCTGCAGCACTGAACCTCTCGGTGAACTCTGTAAACCAGGGGTACTCAACGAGTGGGTTGAGTTCCTCTCTGGGTAATAGCAATGCATATTATTCATACGGAAGTGCACTTGGTTCGGCTGGTGGTGCGGGCGGTGGGAATGCTACTGCGGCACATCATCATGGTGGTCACGGAGGTGGACATCATACCGGTGGTGGCAAATCTAAGAAAAAATACAAACTAAATAAAGACGGTGTCCCACCGCCGAAACGAGCAACCACCGCCTATATACACTTTACACAATGGTACAGGGAGGAACTGAAGAGGAGTGGACGAGAGATTCCTAAAGTATGTATTTTGTTTGTATTTCTTAAATGATCTTGTATGTTTAAGTTATACGTTTGAAGTTGTGTAACTTGTTGAAGGGCTTTCATGACGTTCTTGCTCTTTGCAACATCTGTTTGTATCTTGTATCATTGCTCGAGTGAAATCTCTCTGTAATGATACTTTGTGGAACCTGGAAAGATACCATTATATAGATAATGTTAAGTCTAGCACATACATAATATCTGTGAGGACCAGGAAGAGGGGGGCAATATTGTTATACACAGGTTTCACTGTATAAACAGGATTTGATAAAAATGTTGCATATATCCATGGTATATTTTGCCATGCCGATTTTTTTGCAATTTGAGGTATAATGTCATGTTGAAGCATGTCTGCATCTAACAGGTAACGTTGCTTTATTTTTTTTTTTTCTTCTTCTTTCATCGAAAAGAGGTGTATTTTTAGCTTTTTCCCTCTTTTTCTCTGGTGGTGGTGGAGGGGATTCTGGATTCCCACACACCTGGAAAACTTGGAATTGTCAAAAAAAAAATTAAATCGGCCATAAAAGCTTGGGAGGAGTGAAATTTTGTGATCAAACCTGAGAAAACCTCCCAAACTTTGTTTCAAATGCCTCAATTTCCTATAAGCATGAAGCCATTTTTCCTGTAGCCGAAATTTTGAATCCACCGACAAAAATTGGTCATGGATTATTTTTTTTTTTCCCAAATGTGAGCGTTAATTCTGAAAACTTGAGTTTTACAAATGTTGGTGAAACTAACGAAGAATGCACCATTTAGACCAAGATACTGTGGAATCCCAGTGTGCTGTGAGATATAACTAGAGTTCCTTGAGAAATCAGTGTACTCCCGATTTTATGAACTTTTATTCATATTATATTACATAGTTTTACTATTAAGTATTCATATGCCAAAAGGCAAGCCGAGGTTTCACATTAGAAATTTTCTTCACTTCAAAATAAAATCCATTGTAATGAATCCCCTGCCTTATTTTCTAGCAGTGGTTTTCAACCTTCTTCAAGCCGCAACCCACTTTCATAATAGACAAGTGATATACGACCCCCCTCCCTCTGCCACCACCACCACATTTGCATAATAAAAGCATTTTTAACAGAGTAAAGAAAACACATTAAATATAAAATTATATTATATTAATTATATACATGGTGCTCTCTAAAGTCTGGTGTTTCGCAAAGAACTTTTGAACGAAGGCTCGTAGAACTGTAAAAGTTAGGTGTGCGTATAGTAAAGTGTCCATTGCTGATCAGATGGAATGGACGGAAACGCTCGCTGTGGCGAAATTGGGAAATTAATTAACACTTAATTCTGGAACTATAGGAGATACAGAACATTGTTAAGCACCAACTAATTAGTAAGAAACAATTTTTTTTCACCACCTTAATAGGGCAAAATTCGTAATTTAGGAGGTTTTTAAGGTTTCCGTCCAGTAACACCATTGTTGGTCAAAGTTCCGATTTAACTTCAGTCATCCAATCTTGTAATACTGTAAAATTTCATTTATTATATAAGTACAGATTCATGTTACGTACTACATACAGTATGGTGGAAAAAATCGACGTTATTAATTCCGTTGTAGAAATGTTATCATTTTGTGTTATCATGATTATTTGGTATAATGCGATAGCGATGATAACCCCATTCTGTTGTAGACGTCCCAGTGGCATAGTGGTTACGGCTTCAGCCTGGCAACTAACTGGGCACTGATTCAAATCCTGTGTAAGCCATGGATGTTTCTTTGTAAGTGTTGTTAAGATGACTCATCTGACTAACAGATAGTTTAAGATTGAGAAATCGATACTTTTACCAACAATGGCGTTGCTGGACGGATACCTTTAAAACCACCTAAATTATGATTTTTGCCCTATTAAGGTGGTGGAAAAAAATCGTTTCGTACTAATTAGTTGGTGCTTACAACTTTGTAATTGAAAAATTTTCTCTGTCTCCTATAGTTCCAGAACAAAAAAGAAAGAAGTGCAATAACTTTTAGGTTTTGCCACAGAGGGCACTTCCTTTCGATTTCATCTGATCGGCCATAGTCACTTTAT
Source organism: Dysdera silvatica (assembly GCA_006491805.2). NCBI lineage: Eukaryota > Metazoa > Arthropoda > Arachnida > Araneae > Dysderidae > Dysdera > Dysdera silvatica. Next base: position 26,951,910 of record QLNU02003225.1, on the reverse strand, counting down.
ACTCACACCGAACTTTAACAACTCTACGAGCCTTCATTCAAAGGTTATTTGCGAAATACCTGACTTTAGAGAGCACCCTGTATGTTATGTATATTATAGATATGAAGTTAACAACCGTTAATAGAATATTGCAATGTAGCCATGTTGAAATATAAAAGCGTTGGAAACAGTATGACATTCCTTATAAAAATAATTGCAACTAAAAATAGTTGTGGCAACCCCCAGGGTTGGGACCCAACTGTTCTAAAGTAATTAATTATTGATTTTAATTAATCTATTAAATTTCATTAATAGTTAATATTAAATTAAACTTTCACAATTTAGGTTAGTGTGGGCTGACACGCCCACCTTATGGACTTTCTGCATACGCCTGTGCCCTTGAGTGCGCTTTGTGATTTTATGTTTTGTTGTCTATGGTTAACTTGTAGAGCAGGACTGTTTAACTTTTTTGGGCCAGTGGTTTCGGCCAGTTTCGTAAAAAAAAAAAAAATCAGCAGTTTATTCCAATTATTTGTTCACCTGTGATATGAAAAGGGATCACCCATGCTGTCCCCATGGTTTTTCCCTTTTTTGGGGGGGGGAGGGTTAAGAAAATTTTTCCCCCGAACAGTTGTCGACTGGCCATATGTTAGACAACCCTGTTATAAAATGAAGGTGGGCATTTCAGAACGTTGCATTCTTTCTTGAGGATCGGTACATCATCATCGATGATTTAATCGGGAAATAATGGAGTGGTTATGTATATATATACACAGCGGGATTTCGATAAATTGAACTTTAATGATTCAATATTTACCACGAGTCATAGTAATAAGAAATATCAAATAAAATGTATCCTGTGTGTATGTGTTTCAATGACTTGAATTTTTGCTAACTCAGATTTTTCTTTAATCCCTTCGGTTTTGACAAAGTTTCACTGTATGTTTATTATCATCAACAATTAACCTGGAACTTCATTCCAAGATGTATTATCTATGTATGTATGTCTGTATAAGCCTTATGGTGTGAGAGAAGCTGATTGTAGACCATAGCTTAGTTGGTACAACATTCAGCATGCAACCAAAAGGTCTCAGATTCAGGTTACAGAAGTTTATACAAAACCCTTATCTCATGTTTCTATGTAATGTTAAAAAAAATATATTATATGTGTAGCTGGTGAAACAAAAATTCGAACACCGGTTTCTATTCGTGCATTAATTATGCTACGAAAGATTCGAAGATGCTAATGTATAGTGAACAATGAAATCTACCAATTCATGTGCACAAAATTTGCATAAGGGACCGTCTCCATATTTAAACTTGCAGAAACTTTGAAAATTCCAATAGCGACATGTAAATTTCATATCATAATCGGATTCTGGACTATTTAATTGGGCTAGTGTAAAATTTTAGTGTCATTCTGACCATTAAAACTAAAGATATTCTATTAAATATCCACAGGGGCTGCTGTCATGATAAAAAAAAATGAACTTGTTAAGTTACCAATATGCCTGATGAAAGATGGTCAGGAAATGTCACTCGACAACAGTTTTTAAGCATAAAATGATGTTTATTTTATTTATTCTTTTCTTTTTATGTTTTGTAACTATGCGATGCCCCTTTAAACTGTCGCTTTAAATAATATTAAGCATTAAAAAAAAATTGATTGGATTGTGCTGAAGTTTCTGTGTGTAATGGGTAAAAAACCATAAGACTTTAATTTCCAGCAAAAAATTGTTTCTGTTCATATTTTTATCGAATGCAATTTTCGTAATTTATAATTCAAATTAGATATTATTTTAAAAATGAAGAACATCATAAATTTTATTTGGCCTGTTAAATTTTCAATGCAATAAAAAATATTATAGAAGAATGATGAATATTTTATTTCGTGAGGTATTCGTAAAAATACCGTGAAATATTTTAACATTATGAGCTCAATATTTCTAATATTCAAAACTCATAAACTGTTGAACCAAATGAATTGGAATTTACTATTAGAGTGGTGGTGTTTTTTGCGGGTACCAAATATTTAGTTAAAACTAGGTGTTGCTGTTGGAATTTTCAAAATTGCTGCAAGTTCTAATATGAAGACCGTCCCTTATGTAAATTTTAAGCATATGGATAGATAGACTTCATTGTTCATTATGGACGGGCATATTTGAATTTTGATTCTTCTGTAGCATGATTGTGAAATGCAACTGGCGTTAAGATTTTTGTTTCACCAGCTCTACATGCCAGTGCTGTTGGAAAATTTTCAGTGTCTCTGTTAACATTATCTGTAGAATTTCATTTTCATTAATTTCAATTATATATAGATTAATAGTTTGGTTGCTGTCTTGCCCTCTTATTTTTACCTATGATCATAATGTGTGTGTTTTTTTTGTTTTTTTCCATCTGATGTAGAAACGTGAGTGAAGTGAATCTAGTAAATTTCTTGCTTTCTGAACATGCATGTTTTTTCAGATTGGCGAGTTTGGGAAAGAGTGCGCCGGAAAATGGAATGCTATGACGGAAGAACAAAAAGAACCATTTTTAGATTCCGCAGCAAGGGATAGGGAACGTTATAAGCGAGAGGTTTGAACAATTTTATATATTTTTTTTTTAAGTAATGGTAATTTAATATCTGCTACTCATGGCTTTTGAATTGAACTCTGTGCTTATTGTAACGAAACTGCGATTTTGATGTTTGCTTGCAAAAATTTCCTGAAGCAAATTGTGTGATTACATAGATATTTTTCATTCTAATCGTAAAACAATGGATAGCAATGTAAGATTACAATGAGAAATAACTTATTACATTGAAAATTATTATGTTTAGTGTTTACCATTTATTTACATTCTAATGTTATTGAAATCCAAATTTGTGATATTGTTTATGTAGTTATATCCAGGGTTCGTACGGGTCATGGAAAGCCATGGAATTCTATTTTGCATTTTCCACGTCTGGAAAAGTCATGGAATTTTAAAAAACCATGGAAGTCATGAAATATTTGTTTGGGAGCAATTTTAACCTAAACTCTGAAGTTCTGCATTAAAAATGCTACCTGTGGTGAAAAACATATCGTGAGATTGAATCTTCATTTTGCGGCACCAGTTTCTTTTAATGCACATGGCCATGTAACTTCCAAAATGCGGGAGTGGGGGAGTGTCCATCTGCTCATGGTTCAAAGTGGAATTGGCCACTGCTTATGGCCTACCCCACTCTGCACCTTACCACGTGCAGAGATGCTAACTTGTACGGATTTTAACTCCGCCTTACGATTTTACGGTCAATATCTAGGAAACTATGGAAAACCTCATTCAAGATCCTCACATGCAATTTTCTACTGGCCCTCAAAAATATATATTTTTTTATGGTTTTTTGGTAAAAAAAATAACAACAAACCTCACACTTTGCAGATGGCCTGCACTTTCCGTGTTTGTACGCGATGCTTCCTACTTATGCTTTCGTTTCTGTTACTTTTTACGTCTAGCTTTATGTGTGAAAACTGCTTTGAATTTGGATCAAAACAACGAAATGAAACACAGCCATGATTGTGAAACAGTTGGGGTGGGGGGGGATCGCCAAACAAAAATTTATCTGCAAGTGTATCATGATATGTAGTAAGGAATGGCTGTTTTATGAACAATCGATTATTTTTACTTGAATCTGCAGTTTACTACGTTTTGAATGACTTTTTACTCACAGCATTTTATTAAAAGTTCGGAAAATTTTTCCTCACGATACTTTTAAAAATAGCATGCGATTTGCCCCGAAATTTTCGACATAACGTTTTGGAATATTTCGTCCTTCGGCTTTCGTTATCTGCACACACAGAGGCTTGCAGATTAATTCAATAGTAAATTTAACTAATCAATATATTTAATTTATTTACATAATTTATAATCCTATTTCCCAAAAAAAAATGACACCTGGCCATCCCAAAACGCACCCTAAAAAAAATTTGACTTAAAAAACGATTTTATCTTTAATTA
>QLNU02003225.1:26919774-26947853 GCA_006491805.2 Dysdera silvatica | reverse complement strand
CAACAATACATTGTTTTGTTTGTATTTTTTAATTGCGCAGGGTACGAGGTAGTTTTATGTCAGTCAAGGTTTTTGTTTATGCCCTCCCCTTTTTCCTTCCCACCCCTAAACGTGATGTGTAATTATTAGTCCATTAAACGGATCATTTGTATCCAATATCCTGTGTTCTGTATCATTTCTGTATACGCTACAATTTTGATAAAAGGATACTGCATAAAACTTTTTTCATTAGATCTAGGGCTCCGTAATTAGTAAAGTTACATCAGGCTTCTGACGCAGGGTGTCTACTGATCTGACACAGTCAGGGAAGTTTGAAATTCGTTGTTATAATAAATAGCTTATTAAAATAATTTAACTGAACTGTGCTTTTCATACTACATTGGTTAATGAACATTTTGATTAAACTTACAAAAATTACCCTTTTATACCAAATCTAATATAATTTACAGAAAATTATTAAGCCCATATATTTCTCAGTAAAAAATGTTTACCAAATATATAACTAAGGCTTGTGGTGGGGGGTTAGCTAAATTAGCTAATCTGTAAAACATTTTGACCATACCAATCTCCTTTCCCTTATATAGTCGTACATGCTTTAAAGTAGTGGTTCCCAACTCAATTTAAGCCGCGGACCACTTTTCCACTTCAATTGCACTTCTGGCCCACTTTGAAAAATTCTTACGAGTTGGCTGCAAGACCTTAATAAAAAAGGGAACTGGGTCTTTTTTGGGGAAAATGTGTTTGTACAATCTTTCTTTGGTTAAAAAATAATAAAAAGAAATAATGAAATTTAATGATAATACATTCAAACTTCGTTAAGATGAATTACTTTTAATACAAACCATTTTCTGAAGTTACGCCCGATTGTAGAATGCCACAAATGTGCTATCTTTTATATTTAATAAGTTTTTTAAATAATCCGTTTCGCAGACCACCAATCGGAACACTTTAAAGAGAATGGATAATGAAACTATCGGTTCTGAATATATAATTAAACTCTTTTATAATGAACTCAAAAAGGGCCAAATGAAAATCGTTGTAAATATTTAATTAATGCAAGTTTTTAGTGTAAGGGAATGCTTTTTTTAATACAGTTTTTATATTTGTAAGTTCATTGTAATTGGGTTACAAATGGCTGTTGGGTTTTTGTAAGTGGATTTTATAGTCTTGAAACTTTGTGAGCAACACAAGCGAATAACAGATATGCTATTTCAAATATTGGATCGTTTGTTTAAATGTTTGGCCCAACTGCGATTAATTTTGTGACCATATTTCAAGCTGTTAAGGTATTATTACCCTCCGCAGGGATAACACAGTTGCCAAATATGGTCACAGAAAGCCTCAGAGTGAAATTTTGTGGGGAATTTATTATACAATAATTTTTGCCACCCACGTATTAATTAGCTCAAACTAGAGCTTATTTGTTTTGGAGAAAAAGAGACGAATCCAGGATGGGGAAAGCGTCTCTTTTTCTCCAAAATTACATAAGCTCTAGTTTGAGCTGTAATTAATACGTGGGTGGCAAAAATTATTGTATCCTATTTCAAGCTAAATGAACCTTCTCTAATAAAAAAATATTACCACAATTTCTTTTTCCTTGTAATGAAAAACTGGTGGTTATGCAACACTGCAACTTGACCATCAGCCGCTACTAAATTAGCCTAAAATATATTCGATTCATATCTGTACAGATCAGTAGCGTAGCAATTTAAAACTCGTGGGGGGGGGCTCAAGTGTCTTCAAAGAAGATTATATAATGCAGCCTTAACATGGGTGAATTTGGTATTTTGCTGCCCCTTACTATCCGCCTACCTCCAACGATCAGTAGTAGGAACATAAAAATCGTTACATTCATCAAAAAAATTTATATTGACAGAAAATATGTTGAAAAACAAACTCATAAATTGAAACTTAAACGATATCAACTTTCATTTCAGTATTATTTCTTTTTGGTATATAATAAATCAAATTCAATTTTATTGAAATAGATTTTAAATTTAACAAATATGGAAGTCTATCGAACACTGGTATTTAAATAAAAAGCATGACATCTTCCTTCTCAGTAAAACATGTGATTATAATAATCGCATGATATTGATTTTGTTATATCAGACTCAATACACAAAATTTTGCCGCCCTAGTCTATAGCCTATTGGGAAATAGGCACTGTGTCTTAGAAAAAATATGTTTTGATATCCAATTCAGGGTTTGAGCCCCTTCCAGTCCTATGCCACTGACACAGATGGATCAGCAGATTCAGGACGAAAGGCTGCTGGTGCTGGATTCATTTGCAATGGTCTTTTTGAAGGAAATTTTCTGCTAAACAAAAGAGCCAAAAAAATTTTTTCTGGAATCGCAGCCATACTAGAGGATTCTAACAGATACTTTTTTGGGGACTCTTGTTGTAAAAAAAAAGTTGTTTTTCTTATTGACTCCCAAGTCACAATATTAGCTTTAAGTGGAAGTGACTCAAGTGATAATTGCGGAGCCAATAACATGAAATTACTGGTAAATAATCTTATGGAAACCGGATGATGTGTTTCAATGGATTCCGAGTCATTGTGGAATGCCTGGAAATAAACGTGCGGTCAATTGGTTAAAGAGGAAAGTTCTATGCCCCAGAATGAAAGACCTTAACAAAAAGCCAAAGTAGAGCTAAATAGGAAAATCGAATTAAGGATAAAAAGTGAACATCTGGCAAAAGCCACCAGAAAATCTTGGGAACAATTGACGACCAGTAATGGAAAACGTAAGTGCAAAGAAAATTCTTAAACTTGCTTTTAAATGGAAAAGTATTCTTTGTGCCATGCTAAGTAGCTTGGAAAGAGCTGAAAGTTCCTGTCTTGTGTTCCAGGCTACTTGGCATGGGACGAAGAATATTTTCCATCTAAAAGCAAGTTTAGGAGTGTTCGGCACCTGCAGCATTTTCCATTTCCGGTCTTCAATTAATAACCAATGTGTTCCATCTGAGATCCCAAGAAAAAAAATCATATCAAATTTTAAAATGGTAATAGGCCATGACTATTTACAAAAACACACCAATAAAATAGGAGACAGTCTAGTCTGCCCACTTGGTGACTAATGCAGTTGTAAAAGACGATCATCTGAGAGACTGTAATGGATAGTATGATAATTCCAAGACCACCTTTCCCTTTCTGAAAAACTGCACACTCCTGTTTCTACTGGACGGCAAAAAGAGAAGATAAATTTATAATTTCCCGCATGAAAAAAAAAAAGAACTATGGTAACCAGCGATTAAATGATCAAAAGAAAATTTGAAAATATCCGTACGAGATTTTTTTTTAGTCAAACCTAGAAAAGTCAATGAAAACCTTAATGTTCGTTTGAATAGCTAAATAACCTGCAAACGTGAGATCGTTTTTCCCCTCAAGCGAAGTTCAATTGAAAGTTTTATTTGCAATTGGCCAAGGAATTTTTCCGGAAAAGTCGGCCGGGGGGTTCTCCAATTTGAGTGGGAACATTGGTTTATCAAAAGATTTATTGCAATTAATGTTTCTGATAATACACAGGTGATTCAGAAAAGATGGAAAACTTTAACAGGTGATTGTACACACCAATACAATTTTCATTAAAGAATGCATGGTCTAAAATGAAATGCAAAAGCAAAACCGAGGAAACGCAAGAATAACGTATACAGTAAAAAAAGCAATTTTAATGAATATTTACAATAATTGCTCAGAAGAACAACCACCGACGGTGATGCAAGAACAGCGGCGAAGGAGGGATTGGCGAACGCTCTGGAATATTCTAGGCATATCGCGAACCCCCATGGCAGCAGCCGAAAACCTTGCGATTAGGTCCTTTTCATACACCAGACTCTTCAGCTGGCCTCACAAAGAGAAATTAAGACACGACAGATCATGGTATTCAAGCTACAGGACCACCTCGCCCAATCCATAGGTTTGGAAAACTGACTTCCGTTTGCCTTTTCAGTATTACTAAAGTGCGCCATTATCCCATACGTTAGAACGGTTGCATGCTGGAATAACTTCACAGGGCTGGCGTCGCTGCCTTTTACTCACTGCGATGCAGATTTGCTTACGGTTTTTTCTTCTACTTCCCTAGGTTACATTTGCATGCATGGTGTTCTTTTTCTCCCAATAAATCACAACAGGAATGCCGTTTTATCGTTTGCGGAGCGAAATACGCTAGCCCGTTTGCATTTCATTTCAGACCATGCATTATTAGATAAAAAACGATTGTATTGGTGTGTACTATCACCTGTTAAAGTTTTCCCATCTTTCCTGAATCACCCTGTATAAACTGAACGTTCTCAAACTGGTCAGTTTGTCACCTAGTTTCACAATTCATATCTATTAACACTGTATTTTCTAAACAATAATTCCAACATTTCCCTTATTGGGATCCATCATAGTAAGCTATTATACCATGACTATAATGCCATTACAATATTTTTGATCATCCCACCATATATCTCGTAGTATATACAAGGATATTAGTTTCATGGTTTGTGGGGGAACATTGTGTGATGTGGTGATTAAAACGCAGCTTCTCTTGCCAACCACGTGCTGTTCAAAATTTAGTATTGTAAAAGAACCTTGAAAAAAACATAATTTTTGCCCCTTCCCCTGAAAAAAATAGCGGATTTCTTTCATTTCTTATCATTGTGCAATTATTTAAAGCAGTTTTAAACCATGATAATTCGTTTTTATTTGATAGTTTTATCAGTATACGGAGTGAAATTCTTGATATATAGGCTGTTTTTCATTGAAGTTACCGTTCGTGCCCAATTTCAAATTTACAGTAAATTATCGGAAATGAGTTCTGTGTGGAAACAGATGAAACAGGATGAGTTTTTCACTGACGTGTATATATAAATGCAACATCATAATAATAACGTGTATATCTGTCATCTAACTTGTTTGTCACTTATAAACTGGTTTTTTTTTCAGAAATACCAAATCGGCTTAGATGTTTCTGCAGATCCGTTTTTAAAGACAGCAGGCCTACAAAAGAAATGAAAGTCGGTTTTTACTGGTTTTAACTCTTAATTTCAAAGCAAAACTAATTACAATATTATCGCGATTAACCTAAATAAAAAGAAAATTGTTGCCCCACCCTTAGAAGTGGGGCAAAAGAATACAATTTCCATGTCAATAGAACCATTTGAATTTTGAGCGAATTGAATTTCCTCACTCCGAAGAACGATTACAATGTGTGGTAGGGTAGTTTTGATTTGCTCAACATTAAACTGGCTCCACCGTACATTGAAATTGTGTTCTGAACAATTTTAATATATCGAGTACTATAGGTAAATTTATTTAAGTGTTTTTCTTCAAAAATCAGTACATATTACCTGCAACATGTAATCTGCTCCTCGGTTATTTACTTTTGCCATGTTTAATATACATTTCGATATTGCCCATACACCTGGAGTCACAGCCTAAATAGAAAACCGTATAGTGAATTTTTTTTTTAATATTTAAACAATCGTGTATTTACTTTATTATGAATATACATCCAGTGGCTAAAATATTAGACACTGTATTAATATCGAGTTAGCTCTCCTTTAGCGTTGATCTCTTTTAGCTCTAATTATATCCGACTTTCTCCTGGGCATGGATTCAACGGATTGTTGATACCGTTACGCAGAAATATTAGCCAATGCTGACATAATGGCGGCTCGTAAGTTCGTTCGAATTGGATGGTGGCATTCCGAAGCTGCAAATTTCCACTTCGTCCTACAAATGTATAATAGAGTTGAAATCAGGTGATTGCGTTTGCTGTTGAAGCACTCGAAATTCAGAACCACGTTTTTTAGACCAATCAAACACGGTGACAAGGTACATTGTCCTGCTGAAAATTGTCATCTGCATCAGGAAATACTGCAATCACAAACAGGTGCACTTGGTTGACAATAGTATTAAGATAAGAGCCGGTGTTTAAGGATGTTTGCAGTCACATTTAGGGACCATGTGTAGCACTGGAAAATATCTTCTAGAGTCTAGACCATCATTCCATCGCCACCCGCCTGAAGAGCTATCAATAAGCAGGATGGGTTCATGGACACGCCGCTTGCACCATATTTTGATCCAACTACCAGCATGGTGGAGGAAGAATTGAGGCTCGTCAGACCAAGCAACTTCTTTCCGCTCCTCGAGTGTTCAATTTTGATGTTCCTGTGTCCATAGCAGTTGGGCTTTTCTGTTTTTCAGTGGTTATGAAGGCACCCTTGATGGTTACCTACCATGAAATCAGTCTATAGTACTGTTCATCGTGTTGTACGTTCGAATATGATTTGTGATGTACCTGCATTGTACTGAGCTGCAATTTGTCGTGTTATTGCCCTTCTGTTGGTGTTTATTATTCTTACAGATAGTAATTTTCTAACATCCACGCTTGAGCCAAGACAGGAGCTTTTTAATATATAGGAGAAAAAGTGACATCGCTCTGGCCTAGAGCCAAACTAGAGCCTCTTTGTTAGAACCGGAACTCCTTAATAGCTAGGCTACCAAGGCACAGGAATGACGCTCTTTCTCTCCGTATACAGTGAAACTTCGATCCATCGTTTTTCAGAGGGATGGAGAAAAAACAATATAGGCGGGAAACCATTCAAAATTGCAGAAAATCACAATTTAAGGACTATTATTTACTGAAACATACGTATGTTACCATACAACACGTTTTACAACTACTAACACTATTTCTTGCTGAAAAAATTTATGATTAACATTTGTTTTATGTAAACGTTACGCTATAGTTCAAAATACAAGTTTTCAAGACCTAGAATATTTTAACTAATATTCTGTCTTTTGAGTACTTCCCGTTGTCGCGGGGAGGTAGTGTTACTATTGCTGCCACCATGCGGCAGGCGAGGAAAAGGTAGGTAGATATCACTGCCACCATATGCCTATAGGTACAACCTCTCGTCGATGAGGCGTTTATTCTGGGTATCTCCCTTGGTATTCCAATGTGTGAGACAGCTTATGAACTTACGGAATCACAGACGCAGACACCGCCGTAACTAATGACTCAACTTTATAAGTGCTAAAATCTACGTTATGATGAAAACAGTATAACGTCGTATCGCCCGGATCGGGGTAAACTCATATAAGATCGTGAAGATACATATTAGGTGGGAACTATAATGGCTGGTAACAGCAATAACGATGGAAGGATGGTCAGGGCCCGACACTGGATCTAGAGCAACGGGCGTGTCCTCACAGTTCGCGTCTCTCTCTCTCTCTCAACCCTTTGCTAACACATCCCCCCCCCCACCCTCCATCCAGGAATTCTTAAAGGGGTCTGCGTTACGTTAGATTAGGACGGGACGTGACATCACGTCACATGCCTTTCCCGCCGAATTAAATCGACGTGATGGGGATATATTTAATACCTATCAAAGAGATGTAAAAACTTCCTTAATTCGTTCGGGCCCTGTCCTTTTTCACTGGAGAATATGACATTTTAAAATGACAAAACAATTTAGTGAGAGCACAGTTAATTTTTGATAAGAAAAGGACAACAAAAATCACGACGATCAATTATTTTATAGTGAAAAAAACAACTCTTGCACACAATAATCAAAGTTTCTCAAAATAAACTGCAATTTCTGGAACACAGCTTTGTACTACTAACTCAAGTCTGTCAATATAGCAATTGAAACAAAAAATATAAATTCTAAAATTTCACAATATATGATTCAAAAGCACTCAGAGCAAGATTTCGTTTTGGCAAAGCCAATCTCTTATGGTATAATTAGGCAAAATGTTCCTATTAATCAAAACAATTTTTCCTAACAACGCATAATTTCTTAATAAGAAGATCAGACTCATAATGATGCGCGTAACATCGTGACATACATATGGTAAGCACTATTTCATAATAACATATTTTATCCCGAAAAAATTGTAATGGGAAACATAACTTCTATAGTTGGGAAGGAATTTGAATAATCAAAATATATATCTGAATAATGAATAAAAGATATCTCAATAGTGAATAAAATTTTACTTTCATCTATTATAACAATTTCGAATTATTTCCACAACTGTGTCCATCTCCCCCATAGGATCAAAAATGAGCAGCAAAAATAATCTCAAAAGAATAACCTGGATGGGAAACAAAACAATTCTTTGAAAGAGGGGTCAAAATATTTTAAGATATTCTTCTGTGGAGGGTCATTTCAAGATTTCCCAGATTGCTGAAGGTACTTGGTTTTTACTAGTCCTTTTTTTTCGCAAAATACCAGGAATTAATGTAAAATTCGAGAAAAAAAAATTGCGTCCACTGCAAAATAATGACAATTGTTTAATACCCTATCAAAAAACTTTGCTGTTTTTAATAACTTTGATAAACCTTTCATTGTCATCTTTTTAGGCTTAAAATATGTTTTTTACAATAACCCCTTCCCCCCTCCTCCTCCTCCTCCTTCTTCCTATATACTTTAGGACACGCAACAACAAATACCCAGGTGCATAAGCCACATTCGATCTTCTTTAGTTGATCATCTCTCCGTCAGAGAAAGGAATGCTGATTGTGGCAGCACACTTGAACTGGAAGTAACTTTGATGGCGTCTCAACTTATAGTATATATTTCTGTTTTCGTAAATATATTAATATTTTCTAAAGTAACTAGTCCTCTATATTTCAAAGCATTGTTGATATAAACAATTTTATTGAAACGATCATTTTGAGCAACGAAAGCAGCTAATAAATTTTAGCGTTTTTCTTCAAATTTTTTTTTACCCATTTTAGCATTTTTGCGACAGCATGTTTTGAGCCAGCTTAAACTATGAGGGTCACTATCCAGTAGTGGATAGTGTGACATATGCACTGGCGTACGCAGTGATGACACGTCAATAATTAGAAACGTTATATAGGGAGGTGAGGGCTTAAAATTCATGAATGTTTTGGTATATTTTATTAATATATTTAATAACACTAAATATATAAGTAGACTAATATATTTAAAATTAATAAATAAATTTCTTAAAGCCTCAATTACATTGGGTGAGTTTACACACTCCTCGCTGGCTTGTAAACTAGTTCGCGTGTGAGCGAGTCTCGATTACACGCAGCTTGTAAAACACGCTCAGTAAATACGCCCAGCAGAGGTGCTCAGTAGATGACTACCATCAGTGATTTTTCTAAACTGGCTTTCAACTCCACCCGCCCCTTTCGAGGGTTTATTTCAGCCAATCAAATTCGAGAAAACCCGAGTGAGTAGCATGTCAAGCAACTAACATCTATATCCTGACATGAATTCCAGGAAAATGATTCATTGTGCATATCCACGGACTAGATTGTCGATGCTCCTGAGCCTTACCTAAGGGGGTGGTATAAGAATTGAAGAAATATTGTACTTCTACAAATGCATTACGACTATAATCGTAAACAGAGAAGAATAGTAAATTAGTGTTGACGTTTTATCCTGCTATGGATCCATGTGTTAGGCATTTTCCTTCTTTTTTTTTTTTTTTAAATGAGTGTTACGATGTGACTGAATTTGTAAATGCATTCCATTGAATACGTACCTTAGGATATTGGCGTAATCTGGTAGGAGCTCCTGCCCCCAACCCCGGTTTTTTTAGAAAAGAGGCAAAATCGTACTTTCCCCCGTACAATTATATATGAACTATATAATATTGTCTTACTTTTGCGATTCAACAAAAACACAAATTGGGAACGCAGCACGTAAAATCTTGCGAAAGAGATTAATACAATAACAGAAAATTCGGTAAATATTCACGTTATCTTTTATGATTTTCACGGTCCTAAGAAACATATTCATTGAAATACATGTATAATATGGCGGGGCACTTAACCCCCCTCCTTCACTTTTTTTTAGAAAAGAGGCAAAATCGTATTTATGCTATATTTAACTCTTAGTTGTAAACATCACGGGAATCTACTTACGTTTTCAGTCACATCATAATCACACAATAACTTTCACACTAGCACTCCTTAGCAAAAAGTGTTACGTTGGGATCCATAGCAGGAGTTAAACGTCATCACTAATTTACGATTCTTTCTCTGTTTACGATTATAGTCGTAATTCATTTGTCGAAGTACGACGTTTGTGCAATTTTTATACTACCCCCTAGGGAAAGGCCCAGAAGCATAGACAATGAAGTCCGTGGGCATGCGCAATGCATCATTTTCGTGGGATTCATGTCTGGATATAGATGCTAGTTGTCAAGCAGCCCATTCCACAACTTCGCTAGCACTAGCCGAGCGAGCTGCGAGTTAACTAGACAACTTTATTACACTGAGCGAGTTTAGAAGCAGAAAGTAAATTTACCAGCGAAGAGCGTGTAAACTCGCCCAATGTAATTGAGGCTTTACGTAAATTTTGCACTGAAAACTTATAAATTATAGTATACCCCTCTGTAATTTTCCCTCTCCTTATTATGAAATATATGAAGACCCAAACTTTTGCGAAAAATATTATATATACAAGATTTACAGTAGAAGGTTATTTTAAATACATTTTTGATGTCAAAGAACGATTTCCATTATCACGTACAGTTTCCCACAAAACAAAAAATGTAAAATAAAATTCTGCGATATTTTGTTTTGCCGAAAAATATTCTCCAGAGAAGGGGAGGGGGGCTGACTACTTTTCCAAGGGCGCTCATCCCCTATAGCCTCGTCCTGGCTACGGCTCTGGTTAATGGTGTTGTAACCTTCTCCCACAGCAATGAAATTTTGTATCTTTAACGTAGAAATGCATGGAGTTGTAGCTCTGTAACCCCTATTGAACCTCTAACCTCCCTTGTTAATTTTCTATGTACACTTATGGACACGTGATTGAATGTGGTGATATACGCACATGTGGTAAAACACGATTTAATGGAATAATCGGAGCAGAGACTGTTTCTTTTAAATATCAGAAAGTATTGTTTTATATACAGGGTATCGGTACATATAAATTTCATTTCGTTATAATATAAAAAATTTAATGTGATCAATTTTTGGTCGTGAATAATGAAATAAATACACATTAATGCAGGGGTCTTGAACGTTTTTCAGTCCGAGGACCAATTTTGCTTATTCTTCCATGCCGATGAGCTACACAACTGTATCAGGACTGAACAAAGGCGGCTCGAGGGGTGCGCCCCCTCCCCCACTGAATCAGCCTTTATTGATATTTTTCCTTAGGTCTATATTAGTTTTGCATGCCCACCCAAAAATATTTTCTGGATCCGCCTCTGGGACTCAATATATATATATTACAATGTAAAATATGTATGGACGCAAAAAAACATTTACAATACTTTTAGTTATTAATATGTAAAGCGAAATCAAACCTTTTAGCGAGATTTTTGCCACTGCTTATTTTTAACAATCCTGTCAATATCCGGTCTTATTTTTGATATTGCAACCCTAAGAGTTAGAGGTGTAGCCAGAAGGGTTTGGGGGTTGTAACCCCCATCGCAATGAAATTTTTTATAAGTTGTAGCTCTGTAACCCTTCCCATTAAGCCTATAACCCCCTCCCTTATGAACTTTTTGCCTACGCCACTGCTAAGAGTGTTTTCAAGATTGACGTCAGTTATTCTGGTCTTAACTTTTCATTTTATCAACTTCATTTTTGGAAACATCTGTTTACAGACACATTGGCGTACGCAGGAGGTGGGTGATAGAGGTTGTAATTCCCACTGCAACGAAATTTTGTGTACATACATATGAAGTTGTAGCTCTGTAACCCCCACTTCATGAACTTGCTACGTCAGCCTATGCGCAGATGTAAGTGCTCAAGAACAGTAACGTCTTCAGAGTACGACGCAGTCAGATGGTTGGGAAGATGTTCTTATCAGCATATTTAGAATAAAATTTGATGAGTCTTGAGTTGAATTCTCTAAGGGAAGTTATACCTGAAAAAGTAGTGAATTTAGGGAGAAAATGTCAAGTTTTTTATTTATATACTAAAAAATAAAGCAAATTGTCTTTCTGAGGACGGTTTTGTTATTCCGACGCGATGAGGCCATAATATTGAAAAATTCTTTTGAATGTAGTCATATCACAGATTTTGATGTGTAAATGATTAAGTTTAGTTTCGTTTTTCTCAAAACCAATTTTTTTGAGAAATTTTCATCACGCAAAAACATTCCTTGCAATGCAATTTTCAGTGAATAATTTTATTTTTTTGCGCACGTATTTACTCAATAATAATGAATAAAAGTTACTTGCAGTCTTAATAAGGAATGATATCTTAGATCAGCGGTCGCTAACCGGTGGTCCGCAGAAAAATCTGGACATTATTTGCATTTTTAATGTTTGATTAATAATAAAACAAAAATAATATTCTAAGAAATTCTCATATTCTGAATGACAATTTCCACCTTTATATTGCACTAAATTCACGAAATGTGGTCTGCGGGATTTAAAATTATGAATTTAGTGGTCCGTGATATCCGAAAGGATGGATACTGCTGTCTTAGATGTTTTTGGAGGCGTTTATTATAATCGAATGAGCAAAAATGGCAATTTATGAATAATAGGTAAATTTTTATTTTCTTTTTAACAAAAATTATTAAAAACAGTGTAATTGTTTAGTAACATTTATAAGTATGATTTCAATGATTTTGGAAAAATATATTTATTTATTTATTTATTTATTTGTTGTTGTTGTTTAAAATATACCACGTGGAACTTTTCAAATATGACACTTAAAAAAGAAGTAAAAAAGATATACTAAAAAAATCTATTAAGTTATAAAGGTTGAAACTGTTCGAAAAGTTTTCTTTTATAGCTGTTAATATTGGGTGCAATTTTCAGAGAAATTGGTTAAGAATATAAGAAAATTTACTTTTCAGGTATAACTCGCCTTAAAATCACTGTTGCATTGTAAATCAATAAAACTTCACGTAATGCCTATATACGCTAGAAAATTAAAATAAAACACGATTAAGAGGAAAACCGCATGTTACTTTGGTTCTATAGTGTTTTAAAATATTTCTTACGAAATATGAAAATGCCAACAGAATAAAATACAATGTTTATTTCAGATTCAAAGGGAGCAGGGATGTTATTTTTGTGTGAAACAAGTTGTATTTTTTCATGAGCTGGCGGGCCGCATAAAACATGTCGGCGGTTGAAGATCCCTGCATTAATGCATTTCTTTTACAGCGAAGACGTTTCCACGGCAAAACGTCTTCAGAGGAAATCTTTGATAGATCCGAAAGTCTATTAAATTAAGAATTTATTATATTATGTTATAAGAGCTTACCTTACGAAGAGGCATAGCTAATGGTTGGTAAGGTTTTAGCTTCGTCAGTCCACAAATATTATTCATCATTTTTGGTGCTGGTTCTCTCCATGGGTTATAATTTGGTATATTCTGACCTTTGCGCACAGTTTCTCCGAAATTCGTTGAAATCGCTAGGTTTCCGCAATATTGTATACTTTGCGACAACTTGAAAAGATTGAAAATATGCGACTAATGGAATTATCTTTTTCTGCAGTTTTATTTGAAACTATGTCGTTTAGTCTGTGATAATGATATCTTACCCGAAACTGACTCTGCGGTGGAACGTAAGACTCCATACAATGAATTGTAAAAGCTCTATACTGTGGTGGAACAGCTTTAAAAATATTAAAAATCATTAATTATATGCAAATTTATTTAGCAGGGAATATGAATATTAACGAAAAATAATTCCAACAGTTGTCTTTCAATACATTTACCATGTAAGAGCATTTTACTTTGCTTGCATTAACGACTTTAATTACATTTTTTTATATATATATCTTGCTTTTTGTAAGCTTTCAGCGAATGATCATGGATCGAGCGATGAAAACAGCACTTCATGATATTTTACAGAAGGATCGCAAAGGTCAAAGTAAATTCTTATGTCAAAGAAATTTTTATATCACAAATACGTCTGCAAAATTGTAAACATAAACGTGGTCATCAAAATTATTGAGGGAGTGAGTGGCAAAGCACATATCACTGGCGGATCCAGAGAGGGGGCTCTGGGGGGCCCCAGCCCCCAGAGCTGTTGTAAGTGTGATTTTCGGGGTTTTGGATTCAGCGAATAAAAATCATTTAAAATTACCATTTGTGGTGAATAAAAAATATTTTTTAAATTTTATAATCATATATTAATAAATACTCCTCTGTTCGAAAATATGGTATTCATTTAAAAAGCCATTGACGATTAACGGAGGAAGTAAACATTTGAGTAAGGAACTAAGATTAGTGTGTAACTGACGAACAAAAATTACTTTTAAATGTAAGCCTATTCCGTATTTTCGGACAAAAAAAAAAATTCAAACTTGTAACATATTTTTGAACAAATATTTTTTTAAATGTATACCATATTTTCGGGCGGAGGGAGTACTAAATTCTGATGATGAAAATAATTTTGAAGATTTTTTATCTATTCACTTTTTTTCTGTCCTACGCAGTGGCGCACCCAGAATATTCCCATGGGGGGCCCAGTGGTGCAAGGAATTTTTGGTGGATAAAGTGGCCAGGTTCCATATCAATTACAATTTTTTTTTGTTAATTTATCATTATTAAATTACTAATAATTTGACAGTGCAATATACTTAAATAATTAGAGGTAGTAGTAGATTATGCTTATACAATTTTACAATGGCCAGCCCTTGTCTTCCAAAAAAAAAATTACTGTTTTAGTAATAGGTTGAAAAATAGCCCTATTGTGCAAAACTTGATTATGTTTGCCTTTTGTCTACTGCTTCATCAATAGAAGCCTTTCTTCCTTTTGTGACCTTCAAAAAACTCAACAGCTTCGTGAACTGAATCCTTATGATAGAGGAAAGCCCCACGTTGGTTAAACTTCTCCAAGGCCTTCTTCAAATTATTAAATTCTTTTGAAACAAGTTGACCTGTGGCTTGTGTCGATCTTAACCGACTTCATGGGGTGAAAAGAGAACACACAAAATTTTCTATAGGCACTGTCTTCTACCTTTGGGTATGCTAGATAGTTATGCTTACTCAGTTCAGAAGAGCAGAACTTCAGACTGTGGTGAGATTTTCCTTGACTTTATACAGCACTAGTGACGCTTGTGGGAAAATTACAATTTGCATATGGTTCGCAAAGACTTTTTAGCACTGTTATCCTACCTTCATCAGTGAGGTTAGATTTCTTCACATAATTAGAAATATCTGCAGTCAGAATTTCCACTTCAACTGTGTTTGATATTGCGTTTTGGTCTACCTTTATCTCCCGGAAAGCGTTTGTAGATAGCTACTGCTGTCTAAAAAAGCGTTGATAACTATGTTTCTTAATTGATGAGATTGCTGTTGAGTAAGGCAACAGCAGTGGCTAGGGGCTGTCTTCAAATGCTTTCCAGGAGGTAAAAGTAGAATCTAAAACAGTTGAAATGGAAATTCCGACTGCAGATATTTCTAATTATGTCAAGAAATCTAACCTCATTGATGCAGAGAGGAAAACTGTGCAAAAGATCTTTGGGAACCATATGCAAATTGCAATTTTCCCATTAGTGCTGTATAAAGTCAAGGAAAATCTCACCACAGTTGGAGGTTCTGCCCATCTGAACTGAGTAAGCATAACATAACCTGAGGCTGTCTGTATGTGTTCTCTTCACTTATGGTGTCTAAGACCGACATAATACAGGTCAACTTGTTTCAAAGACTTTAGTAATTGGAAAAAGTCTTTGGACAAGTTAACCAACATAGAACTTTTCTCTATCATAAGGATTCAGTTCACAAAACCGATGAGTTTTTAAAACGTCTGAAAGGAAAAAAAGGCTATGATGAAATAATGAACAGAGAGCAAGCATGAGCAGTTTTGCACAATAGGGTTGTTTTCAATCTGTTACTAAACCGGTGATTTTTGTAGGGGGTGAGGACTGCCATTGTAAGGTGTATAAAATAAAATCTACTACTATTTTTAGTTATTTAAGTATAACAAACAGTTATTTCGACACTGGCGTAAGGTTTAAAAGCGTTCCCGGGAGCCAACTGCTCCCTTTGTCAAGTGAAGGCAGAATGTAGTATCTTGCACTGTGTTAAAAGTAACTTAACAACGATCAAAATGAGCATAAAAAAAATTAGTAATTGATGTGGCCCCTGGCCATGTTTTTCACCAAAAATTCCTTGCACCACTGGCCCCTCTTTAGGAATATTCTGGATGATCCACTGTGTAAGATTATCGTTGCTTGCGTGTGATAGAGATGTTCCTTTAAATGTAGAAAACGTTATTGAAAATTTTTCTCGCATTGACAGCCGTATAGGTGGATTTTTGATGTAATATATATTTTAACATATATTAAAAAATTATAAAAAGGACGCTGCTTGCAAATACTTGAAATGCATCCTTTTGTTTCATCCGCATCCTTATTCAACTTTCAAAATGCGTTTCTCAATATTGGCGCGGGCCCCAAACACATCTTAGATGTTTTGAAGCGTGTTTAGAGCGACATTTAGAACCTGAAATGTCGTTTGCGTTTGGAATTTTTTATTAAGTACTCTACTCAGAGGCTTATGAAAAAGAAAAAAAAATAGTGGGGAAACGCAATACCCTTCTTTATGTGCTTATGGAATCGGAGCCCACCCCCCACCAAACCCTTTGCCTAGATCCGCCCTTGGCATATATAGACAAAAATTGGGATAATTAGTGAGTTTTTCGAACAGGTTCGTGCAAACCAGGATGGGGGTGGGGGCGCGCAGGGAGTTTTTCACCCCAATCTCTTAACTGGAGGGGTGAAAGGTTTATTTCACCTCTCCCCCCACTATCGAGGAATACTATTAAAATTTTAATTTCAAAAATAACATTAAACATTGCCACTAATGTAGCAAAGCTGAAAGAAACTTAGATTTTAATTTCATTTCTTGTCAATAAATGTCAGCACCATATCGTCAATAATACTGCTTTGCGATATACAATAATACCCCCTAACGTATCTATTGTTAAAAAAATTAGCGTCTCTTTACCTGTATATTTTTTTTCAGTCTTTGTGAAACTATCGATCTTAAAGCGTGTGCTCTGCGAAATCAGTAAAATTGTAAATCTTTCAAATGGTTGTTTTTGTGATTATTTTTATTTTAACTGTTTAATTAATATCTAATTAGCATTTTATAATAACTGATGCGGATTTATGGCAATAGATGACGCCACAAGTTTATGGCTGTTAAGGATATCTGTACCCACCCTCCAATCTCCAAAAACCTTTGTTATGTCACTACTTTCGATAGATTGCTATTGGGTTTATAGGCAGGACGGTGAGCAAAACGATGAACCAGAAAGCCATTAGACATAGGTTACGGCAATAATTTTTATTTGTAATGAGGTAACCGTTTAATGAAGTTGATCTTACGTTTTTCAAATGATTTTTTTAAAGCTTGTACTCACTGCATTGGCAATGAATGAAATTCAGTTCCGTTCTGTATTTTGAATAATAATAAAAATGACCCGAATGGAGTAATGTACTCAGAATAAAGTAAAATAATGCATATTTCATCCTGTCTTCAGTTTTTCTTCTGAAAGAAAAATATAATTAATTAATTATGTTTTAAATCGATTTATTTTTTATACTGTATAGTCATGTATAGGGCCAATCAAAAGTTTACCTAAATTTTAAAAATTCGTAAAAAAAAAAAATCATCACACTGAAGTGTGGTTTGTACAATAAACATTGTCCAGGGGGGGGCGGTGTTTTTTAACAGAAAAAAAATTGTAGTTCAAAATTCGCCAACATGTGGCACTTTGGATATCCAAAAGATAATAAAAGTGGTTACTGTGTCTTCAACTTCTGTATTACGCTAGCAACTGTGCTCATGCCTGTGTCCAAGGGAGGATCTTAGGAACTGATCCCCCGAAACTAAAATTATACTATAACCACAAAAATACGCATATGTATTTGCCTGTCAAACTTAGCAAAAATGGGAGGAAAAACTCTCAAACCTTGAGACAATATTCCCTGTAGAGACAATTATTTTTCGAGCACGTTGGTTTATTTTTATAATAGTTGAATATTCCGTTAAAGGAACAAATGGATCAAAGTAGATGTTAATTCGAGATCTGCTAACGCAATAAAAACGTACATTTACGATGTGACTCCATTGTTTTTCCAAACACACATACGTTGTTTCGGATTCTTGCTACAATTTCGATTTCTACTGCAACGCAGAAAGAACATTTTCATTATTACGGCGAGCCGTAATGATGAAAATAAATAAAAGATATGTTTTCAATCGCCGCGACGCACATAGGAGTATTTAGCTAATCTAGCTGGTCAAAAGTAGATTTTATAAAATTTACTTGAAATAGAAATAGCTACGATCCAAAGTTGAATAATCACTTAACGATATGCTGCCACTTTTTCTCACCTCAGTGTTACCACATGGCCATGGAGTCAGACGAAACTTGATTGTCTCATGATAAGCACGTATCTGTTCTCGGCTCGTTCTTTGTGCAAACACTCTTTCAACAGTGTCTATTTTATTCCGAATATATTTTTAAGCTAGCAGTTATGGATTATGATAAAGAAGGTAAATGTGAATGAATTTTAAATACTTTCTTTGAGCATTTTTAATCTTGTTTTAATGATTTTAAATAAACTTCCGATGTTATTTTAACGATTTGAAATCAATTTCCGATTTTAACGATTTCGAAGATAGTTGTGGTATATTCAGGCGTTATCAAGCTATTATTTTTATTATAATACAAAGATGAAAGTGTATAGCAAATAACTGCGTAAAAATCAGCTGTCAATTCTTGCCAATGTTTATGATTTAGGGTCCTTAACCCCTTGCCTTACGATTTAATTTCCAATAGCGCGTGCCATAAACGCGCGTGCCTTTTATAATTTCTCGTAAAAAGTAAGTCTGCAGTTCCGAATGCGGTAAAGAAATCTGAGTGAATGTCGCGTGTAGCCCGATCAGCTCTACAACGTCTCTGAGACGTTTTATTTACATTAGGCACGGCCGCCCCACCATGTCTCTGACACAACATAGTGAGCTAAATGGTAAAGGAGGGTCATGCACGCGACGAAAGCACTAACATGGGTTTTCCATAGGAACATAAGGAACATTTTCTCGAAAAGTATGTCGCCTATATACAAAATAATTTTTATGCATAATTACTGAATCCTTATACATACTGTACTTAAGATTTTAGAAATATGTGCTTTATAATCCAATTAAAAATATTTATGTTTAACAATATAACAATTTTTGAAAAAAAAAACCTGTATATTATTACAAGCGTTGAACCTTATAAAACGAGCAAAACATAAAAAAATTCAAAAAGCATATGTTATAGTATGTAATACTATGTAATAGAAAGGTCTAAAAAATTACAAGTGAATTGGTTGACAAGTTTGATAAAAAATGTTCTTTATGTAGCGATTAGAATCTGCTTCAGCAGTCTGTAAGTAGGATAACCTTAATTAGAGTCATGGGCGCCTATATAGGGGACAGCGACTCAAGCCCCCCCCCTAGCCGTTTAAAAATTTTATTTGCCCGATTCTGCTATGCATTTATTTTCAAAAGTTTTACAGTCACATTTTAAAATAAGGTACTTTTTAGCTCATTACTAATTGTCAAGCAGTATCAATTATTTTTGTAGCGTTTTGGTATCTTGTACATTCACTAAACTTCTCGACAGCTTTGAGAAGGAGGTAATAATTTTTCTCAGTTCCCCCCCCTAGAAATATTCAAAATGTTTCTCAGCCCCTCCTAGAAGTACTCGTATGGGCGCTCATGGTTATAGCCACATTGTATCTAGTACAACCTCTGGTTCATTTAAGTTTTTTTTTTTAAATTTTAACTTAAGGTTATCGGGTGTGAGAATATTTATATACTCGAGGAGAATTATTGCATAAGATCCAACAACAAACTTATCTAGCAATAACGAAAAATTTGAGTTTGTCGAAAATGACCCTTTAACTTATGACGACTATTCAGAAGAGGAATCCGTAAAGAAGAAGAGAATATCCATAAAGGAAATAAAGCCCAAATTTGTACAGTGTAAATATGAATTAAAACGAAGGTGGACGGAAGCAATGAGGACCTAACATATATTTCTTAAAAGAATTGTGACATGTTACAAGAAACATCTGAGATTCCAAAAGTAATACTGAGATCACGACGGCCGCTGAAGGCATTTCATAATTCGGTGAGAGAAGCAAGAGAAGAAAAATGGAAAATTTGCGTACCACTGTCGATGAGGACAACAACTCAACAATGACGATTCGCAACTCTCTAATTCGCCACTCTCTTTAATCGGCAACTCTCTAATCCGACATAAAATCAACTTAAAGACTTCATTTAAGAAAAATATTTAGCACTTTATTACACATCACATTCACAACTTTAATTTGCAGTTACTGTCATCGTCAATTATTACTTTAGTTGAATTTAGGCATATATTCAAGACTCTAATATAAGTCAATCGAACTTCCTCTAAACAGAATCATAAAAAAGTTCGTCAAAATTAATTATAAGTTAACGTTGATCACTTTTTATACAAATTGCAGAGAAAATTTAAAAAAATGTATTTACCTGAGCAAAGTTATGGAATGACAGAGTTTGTATATAATGAATTACTCTCATATATATGAGTAGCTTTATCTATTATTTAGATTGAGGAAATCTGAAAACATAAAATCCTTTTAATAATACAAAATAAGCACGTGGATCTTGATTTTAGAAAAACTAGAATCATGCGATACAAAATATTTATAAAAAGAATCTAATAAATTAATTAATTATTGAACTGTAGAAGCAAATCGACGGCTTCGCTATTAGCAACCTTTTTCTCCTTTTGGAAATACTTACATGCATTATATCGAAAAAAAAGATAATGATCCTTCTTCTCTCTATTTTAGTCGTTGGTTTAGAGACGTCGAAGACATTTTTGCAATGTTCTCTGATTGTGATGTACACCTTGCACAGACAGTCGACATCTTAAATTCATTGAAACCTTGCTTTCACTGTACATTTCAGAAGGAAAATATTTGCAAAATAGCATTCTTAGACGTACTTATAAACAGTGGCGGGATTAGAGATATTTCGCCTCCCAAATCCATAAAAA
Organism: Dysdera silvatica; assembly: GCA_006491805.2. Taxonomy (NCBI): domain Eukaryota; kingdom Metazoa; phylum Arthropoda; class Arachnida; order Araneae; family Dysderidae; genus Dysdera; species Dysdera silvatica. The sequence goes on along the minus strand of QLNU02003225.1, from coordinate 26,926,840 downwards.
TGCGGTGGAAATTGATCATAACGAGCTCCAATTATAACGACGAACGGCATATAATGGCGGAATTTTAACAAAAAGTTTTATGTCCTACTTTATTCTTTTAAACTGCTCGTTACATCCAGGATTAAAAAAGGGATCGTTCACTAAAAGCGGTTACATTTTTTCTCTCTTATTTCCTCCTTTCCTGTGACAGAACATGTCACTCTTGTTTTTATTATTAGTATCATGATTTAATGTAATGCTAGTTCTGTCATAAAATAAATTTCATTTGATTTTAAAATTTTTATTGCGCTTAATTTTTAAATCAAACATAATCAATATTTTCCTCTTTATCTCCGGAAACTCTCTAAATGCGGGATCGTTATAGGTGGGTCCTACTATATTTTATATTCTCCTCCAAATGTTAGTAAATGTTATAAATTCCCTTCCTCTCTGGATCTGCCTTTACTTGTAACACGTTTTTACAGAGAACTTCTTCCAGCATTCGGGTAAAACCGTTGAAAAAAAATCGATTAGGTTCGCCATCGGGCGGTTCGGTAGTAGGTAAGGCCCAGTTAAGTAGTCATGCCCGATCTCGCCCACACATTGATGCCGAATCGTTGCTGGTTTAAGCTGTTGACGTGTACCATGTGTGTTCTGGGGCCGCCCACAAATGCACATTATGCACATTCACTATACCTTCACGTGAGAATGTTGATTCATCCATAAAGAGCAGCGAGCGAGGAAAACGACATTTACGGCACTTTGCAGCAGGAACCTAAGCTGGAGGAAATCTAAGCGGCAAGGGATAATCAGTAACCGTTAATGCCTACGCTGACTGCAAATGATAAAGTGTAATTTTTTTCTTCACGCAGTACTCACCAGACACTATTCCGCGTATCACCAGGCTCTGAGCGACCGTTGGCTTGTCGTGCCTGGGTGCTCTGTCACCATACACAAGATGTTGTCACTTATAGCTGGCATTCTGACCACCATTGGTCGTCTGGCATCCCGTCGGCTGACATGGAATGTGCTTGTCTTACATAGCTGGCGGTGTAGTCACACAAACATTTTGTGATCCAGCACACGATGCATAGGATATCGCTCATGGTATAGACTTTGCTCTTGTTTACCATTGCATTCAGCTATGCCGTACATCAGGTGCATATCTGCTTTTTCTGCGTTTGTAAACTGTTCCATCTTGTCAATATCGACACCGTAAATACTGCGATGTGGTTGAACCACCGCTTTAAACCACTGCCACGTTATCTGCGCCCCATATCGACATGACTGCTTTTCTGAGCCTATAATTTCCTAACGGATATATTGTAGTATTGTTGAATGCTGTATTCTACTGATGTTGGATGTAGTATTCTACTGATTCAACCATTTTAACATTCAGGCAGTTTCTCGAGAGTCTAACAATATTAAGTAAGGTGGGTGTAGAGGTTAAGCCTCTACTGATTTAGGTATTATCTGATGCGTTCTGATGCGTTCTGAACCACTGAAGGGTAAAAATTGACTGGTATGATGGATCGCCGTCTACAAGTGCTCGGAAAAAGACTTACCTTTATGTTTGAACATTGGATTTTTATCGAGGGTGGCTATTTCCTCATTTTATCGCATATTATCATAATATCATTTTTATTATTCACAAAACGCTAACGCACACACACAGACAAAATAGCTGAATGGACGTTTCAGTACAACTGCTGCCCACATTCACTATGCACGAAAAATTCTCACGCCAATTTTAAGAGCATAGCATGAGTTTTGGCAACAGAAGCAATTTGGCGACTGGGATAATTCTGTACTGTCACCAAACTATTTACTAAGTGTGAAACAAAACTTGAAGTAAAATGGAAAGGCATTAAACGAACCTTCACATTCATAATGTTTACTGTGCTAAAGTAGAAGCCCATAATATCATTGAATATATTCATTACAAAGGATATAATAAAATTACCTAACAGAGAAACAGAAAAAATGAATCAGTTTATATAAGTATTTCGCTTTCAACATTACAAAATGTATATAATAAATTCAAACTATATTTTCTTGATGAAAATTATGAATATCAGTCCGCTATGATCATTTTAATTTTTTTCAAGATGTTCAAATAATTATTTCAAAGTGTAACTTAAAGCTTTATCACATACTACTGTTTTATAAACAGTAATATTTCACACTTATTTGGATGGTAAACTTAACAAAATATTGCTTGTTGTTACTGTCATACAAACGTATATAAAATAGTGTTTCCCAACCTTTTTCAAGTCACGACCCCCTTTTAAAGTAACCAAATAGTCTGTGACTCACCTCTGTTCGCTGCTGCATTTCCATAATAAAAGCATTTTTAACAGAGTAAAAGAAACACATTAAATATAAAATTATATATATTATATCAATAATATGTATTAATAATGATGTCACCAGAAGGAAATTTAGTGGTCCAAAAGGAACACCCTGTTCAGCAACTGATGCTCGAAAAAGCAAACCTGGTAGACACAAATTAAAATTGCCATATTTATACTTCTACTACATGTATTACTGATTAGTATTCCATAAATATATGCCTTTATGCAAAAGCAGCATAACACATAGTAAATTATTCACATTTTAAATTCTCAGATGTTAAAAACAGTATATATCCAATTTTAATAAGAAAAAAATTTTAGTAACCACCAAAATTAAACTCCTTTATGCTTCATGTATGCTGATTTGCTCTTTTGCATGAAATTTAAGGTTATTAAATTATTCAAGATACTTTTTCCTCAGTTACATCGATTTTTTTTTTATTATTATTCGTCATTGAATAAACTTTTCATTATACATAGAACAGATGACAAATTTGTCGTCTATGTCATGGGTGCCCATATAGAGGGGCAGGGGAACTCAAGTCGCCCCCACTCCACAGCCGTTCAAAAATATGATTTCCCCAATTCTGCTATGTATTTATTTTAAAATAATTTACAGTCACATTTTAAAATAAGGTACTTTTTAGTTCATTACTAATTGTTAAGCAGTATTAATTATTTTTGTAGCATTTTAGTATCTTGCACAATCACTAAAATGTTTGACAGCCTTGAGAAGGAGGTAATAATTTTTCTAACTCCCCAAGAAGTACTCATATGGGAGTCCATAGTTCATGTTTACGATTTTGACGACGATTGGTTATGAATTGACGACAATTGTCGCCATGCTGGTGCCACCCCTATATATTAATGTAGATTCATAGGCGTAGAGTTATATGGGCCCGAGCCTCCCTCTCCCACCAATAATCTGAAATAAATTGCGATTTTACATATACCGTAATGTATAAGCGTACATAAAATGTGCTTGGGTCCCCAATAATTTGGGAACTCTACGCTGACGTGTATATTGTAAATATAAACTTAACAACCATTACTAGAATACTGCAATATAGCCATGTTGAAATACGAAAGCGTTTGAAACATTTGGTATGAAATTCTTTATAAAAAATAATTGCAACTAAAAGTAGTGACACTTACATATTAACCCGTCGACAAGCCTGTAGCCAAACCGGGACGTGGCTCCATATATATATATATATAGAGAGAGAGAGAGAGAGAGAGAGGAGAAATCCCCGGGATATCCTGTGCCCCATATGCCCTTCGCCTTACCCCAGTTTCCCCTTCAACCTGGCTAATAATTCTGGCTGGTAATTCTGGATCCTTCTAACCATGTTCCTTTTTCGAATTGAAATTTGCTTGTCGCAATCTTTAAAATTAAATCTCCATTGCTTGTCTGTTTTTAAATAAGTAGACATATCATACCCATTAACACACTCTTTCTTCTTTGATGGAATGATCCTGTCCCTTTGGAAATACTCCACTACATTCTCTTCTGTAGAAGGTAGGTCCCAAATTTTAATCATTTTTCGCAAAAAATACGAGAAGCAAAATAAGGGAATTTATAAACAAGGTTATTGTGTTCAAGCGCGTGCAGGAACGTTTTTTCATTATTGACTGTATATCACAGCATTTGGCGACGGTTTTTGATTTGGCGCAAATGGTCGACGGGCTAATACGTAAGTACCAAAATAGTTATGACAACCCCCAGGTTGTGAACCACTGCTATAAAAGAAGAAAAGGAGATAAGGTTTATAGAACAATCACATTATTGTCCACTGTTGACACCACAGCATAAACTTGGATTCAGCCCATTTTTTTCCCTACATAATTTTGACATTTTTCGTTTATTCTTCATTTCTCTTCCAGAGGATGAATGTTTTTGCTTACAATATTGTCTCATTCTCAATAAAATATAATAAATCAAAATTTTAGCAATAATTTCTTCTTTATGAAGATTACAAGGGAAATTTAATGGTTTTGTCGTTAGAACATGTTCAACAGTTTCTTCATAAATATTATTGTTCTCGGCATTCTTGGAAAAATACTCTTTGGCTGATGTTAGAATATTATAAAGAAATAAATTTGGATGTACCAATTTGCCTCGAGTCTCAATGTTGGTCAATAATGCAACTGGAATGTTTTTAATATCAGTTGGATTAATAAGTGCTCTTTGACACACACTGGACAGCTAATATGCATATTTATTTTTTTAGCCAAAAACTCAACAACGTAATATATAACATAATTTGTAGCACCAGGTACAGTATAGTCTACCTCAATGATGTCCTCACATTTCCATAACCCTTCAGCAATCAAACTATCTAATCGCTTTTTAAGCTTTAACAAGAGATGAGAAGAATTGTCTTTCTTGGTAGAAACTTCCTGAAAATCTTCGATAGAAATTACTGGTTTCACAGCCACTTCACTAATTTCACAGTTTCCAAACTTTGTTGGACGAAGGGTACTATACATAGAAAGCATTCTGTACAATTGCAAAAATGTTGGCATTGTGGGGTGTTCATTCGCTCCACCCGCTTGTAGAATGATCCCAAAAAATCTTTCAATAACATCTTGATTGAACTTTGCAGTGAGCGCATACTTAAATCCACAAGAATTCAATAAATAGGAAGTCAGCTTTAATGTAGACATAATTGTAACACATATTCCTTCTGTTGTACTTGCAGTTAAAAATGCATAGTTACAAACATTTTTTCTTTCCCACATGTCCAACCAATTTAGACAATCTTCTAAAATCAATACATAAAACTCTCAGGTTGAATACCTTCCTTTGGAACATGCCGATTTGGAGCATTAAACATTTTATTTACTTGTGACGTAAATTCAACAGTCGGTACAACTCTATAAAAGCGTGGATTTTCCCTCTCTTTATGAAATTTTAAACGGTTACAAACAAAACTACTAAATATCTGTGTTGCTAATTTTACCCTTATTACTTCAGTTTTTGATGGCATCAAATGTGATTCCGTAAGATTAGGACATATTTTTAAATTTGCAGGTAATTTCAAATCCTCATTGTATAAATGATCATAACACTCCCATTTAATAGCATTTCCACAAGCAATTAATTCACCTTTTGTAAAAAACGATTTCTTGTGCACATTATAAGATGTGGAGCATTTGAAAATACACGTATTTTCGATTTTCATCAACGGGATGCGTAAATGATGATTTAACATCGTTTAATTTACATACAAAAGGTTAAACACTGGTAAAATAGCAATGAAATTGAGTGATCTTTTTCATTGCTATTTTACCAGTGTTTAACCTTTTGTATGTAATTTCCTCCCTGGTACCCTGTATTTTATTTCTATCATTTAATTTACCTGATATCCCAAATTGTGTACATAAAGCACGATTTGTACTTGCACCATCACACACACAATTCCATCAACCAGTGCTCCAGCTTCTAATAAAATAATACTTTCAATGACTAGTAGGGCTAACGAAACTGATTTTGTGAGACCATTAGATGCAAACATAGCAATAAGCTGAACCCAATTGTCAGTAAAAGATTGAAATAATAATACTAATTCATGATCGGCTAGTTTATTATTGTTTTCTGTAGAATTTTTACCAAAATCCACTGTTCCTATATATGACATTGTCTTTGCAATTACAGTAAGACTCTTTCTTACTGAAATTTCATCGAAAACTAATATGCCATGTCGCTGTTTAATATCTTTTGCAGATAATTTTTTTTTATATTTTAAAAACCGAACTTCATATCCATATTCACCTTTCATGAAATTTAAATACCTTCTAATAGTATTAACACATGGTGAAGGTAATATACTTTGGATCTTAAGAACTTGTATGTTGTTGTGCTTCTAATAAATAACAGCAAACTTAATAACAAATACTGTTTTGTGTACCGCTTCCCATTTTTTTTAGATGTTTTCCCAATTGCAAGGCCTTCTTTGATTAAAATCTTTCGTGCAGAAGGTAAATTTTCTAATTCTAATTCAACAATGTTTTCAAATGTTTTTAAGTTTTGTCTCCAAAGATTTTATTTCATCTTTTAAAGATTGCTTTCTTTCCTTGTATGCTTTCAGTTTTCTCATCTTCTACTGTTTTGCACGTTGTAAACCTTTGATTCTTTTCATTTCTGACTGCACTCTGAGTCTTTTAGAGACTTTTATCTTTCTTAATACCCCAAGACGCCTCTGTAACATGCGGCACATTAGACATCGTGATGTTTTGCTTTTAAAAACTTTTTGACATTTTTTAGGTCTCCATGCTCCAGCAAAATCGATATAACCACATTCAGTATACACATCACTATACACATCACATAAATCTTGAGTATTAGGTGTGCCATGGCATATTGTAATGTTATGAACAGAATTTACTCCGTGAATAACAGCATTTACACTATGAGGTACTTCTGGTGACATATTCAACACTTACATTACTTCTATAAAAAATCCATTGACAGAAACTTGCCAATTCAATGTTTCATCGTGAGTTATAACTTTTATCATGAAAACTTTTGCTGGTGAAATAATTTCAATATCACAGAAACTGATATATTAATGATCCTTTATAGAAAAACCCCAGGTATCGCTAGGCAATGTTAAATTCTTTACTGAATTCTTAAGTGACCAAAATTGAATACTTTTGGTGAAAGTAAGTCGTTCCTTTCATACACTTCTTTATTAATAATTATCTTTTCTTTGGCACAATGGGATTTCTTT
>QLNU02003225.1:26875087-26919674 GCA_006491805.2 Dysdera silvatica | reverse complement strand
TAACTTAAAGCTTTATCACATACTACTGTTTTATAAACAGTAATATTTCACACTTATTTGGATGGTAAACTTAACAAAATATTGCTTGTTGTTACTGTCATACAAACGTATATAAAATAGTGTTTCCCAACCTTTTTCAAGTCACGACCCCCTTTTAAAGTAACCAAATAGTCTGTGACTCACCTCTGTTCGCTGCTGCATTTCCATAATAAAAGCATTTTTAACAAAGTAAAGAAAACACATTAAATATAAAATTATATATATTATATCAATAATATGTATTAATAATGATGTCACCAGAAGGAAATTTAGTGGTCCAAAAGGAACACCCTGTTCAGCAACTGATGCTCGAAAAAGCAAACCTGGTAGACACAAATTAAAATTGCCATATTTATACTTCTACTACATGTATTACTGATTAGTATTCCATAAATATATGCCTTTATGCAAAAGCAGCATAACACATAGTAAATTATTCACATTTTAAATTCTCAGATGTTAAAAACAGTATATATCCAATTTTAATAAGAAAAAAATTTTAGTAACCACCAAAATTAAACTCCTTTATGCTTCATGTATGCTGATTTGCTCTTTTGCATGAAATTTAAGGTTATTAAATTATTCAAGATACTTTTTCCTCAGTTACATCGATTTTTTTTTTATTATTATTCGTCATTGAATAAACTTTTCATTATACATAGAACAGATGACAAATTTGTCGTCTATGTCATGGGTGCCCATATAGAGGGGCAGGGGAACTCAAGTCGCCCCCACTCCACAGCCGTTCGAAAATTTGATTTGTCCAATTCTGCCATGCATTTATTTAAAAAAAATTTACAGTCACATTTTAAAATAAGGTACTGTTTAGTTCATTACTAAGTCAAGCAGTACCAATTATTTTTGTAGCATTTTAGTATCGTGCACAATCACTAAAATGTTTGACAACCTTGAGAAGGAGGTCATAATTTTTCTAACTCCCCAAGAAGTACTCATATGGGAGTCCATAGTTCATGTTTACGATTTTGACGACGATTGGTTATGAATTGACGACAATTGTCGCCATGCTGGTGCCACCCCTATATATTAATGTAGATTCATAGGCGTAGAGTTATATGGGCCCGAGCCTCCCTCTCCCACCAATAATCTGAGATAAATTGCGATTTTACATATCATCATCATCATCATATTCAACCATTATCTATCCACTGCTGGATGAAGGTCTCTCCAAATGCTTTCCACACAAGTCTATCCTGGGCCATTCGTTTCCACGTCACCCCAACCTCTTTTCTTATTTCATCCACCCATCTAGTTTGAGGACGTTTTCTAGGTCTTCGGTGGTCTCTTGGAATCCAGTTCAGAATTTCTGTTGTCCATCGTTGATCAGTTCTTCTTGCAATATGCCCAGCCCATCGCCATTTCAGCCCTTTTACTTTAACAATGATGTCCTCTACTCTAGTTTGCTCTCTCACCCAAGTGTTTCTTTTTCGATCTCTCCTAGTTATTCCAAGCATGCACCTCTCCATGCTCCTTTGCGTTGTCTGTAACTTTCGTATTGCTCCAACTGTTAGACTCCATGTCTCTGATCCATAAGAGAGGACTGGCAATACACACTGGTTGAAGACTTTTCTTTTTAGACATAAAGGCAATTTCCCCTTCAGGATAAAACTGTTTCTTCCAAATGCACTCCAGCCAAGTTTAATACGTCTGTTGAGTTCTTTCATAATGTTGCCATCCATTGAAATCAGCTGGCCAAGGTAAATATATGAATCAGCAATTTCTAGCTCAGTGTTGTCAACTTGTATTTTTGTTTCCTCTACAAAATTATTGAACATGATCTTAGTTTTTTGTAGGTTCATCTTGAGTCCAACTTCTTCACTTCTAGTTGAGAGCTCTTGTACCATGTCTTGGAGTTCTAATGGGTCCGTTGAAAAAATAACAATGTCATCAGCAAACCGCAGATGATTTAAATATTCACCATTTATTTTTATTCCCTTGTTATTCCAATTTATCAGCTGAAAAATCATCTGTAAAGCAGAAGTAAAAAGTTTTGGAGAAATGGTATCTCCCTGCCTCACCCCTTTGCCAAGTTTGATAGTTTTGGTATCTTTATGTAACCGAAATTTTGCACTTGCATTTTTATACACACGTTTCACCATGTCAATGTACACATCCTCAATGTCTGTTGATCTTAAAGAGTTGATGACTGCTGATGTTTTAATAGAGTCAAAGGCCTTCTCATAGTCAATAAATGCAACACACAATGGAAGTTCATATTCATGTGTTCTTTCAATTAATTCTCTTAATACTTGAATATGGTCCACTGTACTGAATCCACTTCGAAATCCAGCTTGTTCTCTTGGTTGAGCTGCATCTAATTTTTTCTGCAGGCGATGTGTTAGCACTTTTGTGAAGATTTTATAAATAGCAGGTAACAAGCTAATTGGTCGGTAATTTTTCAAATCCTCTTTATCACCTTTTTTATGCAAAAGAATTACTGTTGCAGAATCCCATTGGTTTGGTATGTTACCGCTGTTAAGACATTTGGTAAAGAATTTTGCAAGTATGTCTTCTACATATTCTCCAGCTTCTTTTAGGATATCTAATGTAATACCATCATCACCAGGGGCTCTTCCTTTCTTCATATTTTTTATTGCAAATGAAACTTCTTCTTTTAAGATTTTAGGAGCTGTTCCTTCGACTATTTCAATGTCTTCGTTTAATTCACTGTTACTTTCGTATAGATTTTTGTAGAATTCTTCAACTCTTCTAAGTATTTCTTCCCTATTTCTTGTTACGGTGCCATCCTCTCCTTTTAATGCAATGATGTGTTTCTTCCCAACAGAATAATGTAGATTCATAGGCGTAGAGTTATATGGGCCCGAGCCTCCCTCTCCCCCCAATAATCTGAAATAAATTGCGATTTTACATATACTGTAATGTATAAACGTACATAAAATGTGCTTGGGTCCCCTAATAATTTGGGAACTCTACGCTGACGTGTATATTGTAAATATAAACTTAACAACCATTACTAGAATACTGCAATATAGTCATGTTGAAATACAAAAGCGTTGGAAACATTTGGTATGAAATTCCTTATAAAAATAATTGCAAAATAGTGACACTTACATATTAACCCGTCGACAAGCCTGTAGTCGAACTGGGACGTGGCTCCATATATATATATATATAGAGAGAGAGAGAGCAATCCCGGATATCCTGTGCCCCATATGCCCTTCGCCTTACCCCAGTTTCCCCTTCAACCTGGCTAATAATTCTGGCTGGTAATTCTGGATCCTTCTAACCATGTTCCTTTTTCGAATTGAAATTTGCTTGTCGCAATCTTTAAAATTAAATCTCCATTGCTTGTCTGTTTTTAAATAAGTAGACATATCATACCCATTAACACACTCTTTCTTCTTTGATGGAATGATCCTGTCCCTTTGGAAATACTCCACTACATTCTCTTCTGTAGAAGGTAGGTCCCAAATTTTAATCGTTTTACGCAAAAAATACGAGAAGAGAAGAGAACTTATAAACAAGGTTATTGCGTTCGAGCGCGTGCAGGAACGTTTTTTCATTATTGACTGTATATCACATCATTTGGCGACGGTTTTTGATTTGGCGCAAATGGTCGACGGGCTAATACGTAAGTATCAAAATAGTTATGACAACCCCCAAGTTGTGAACCACTGCTATAAAAGAAGAAAAGGAGATAAGGTTTATAGAACAATCACATTATTGTCCACTGTTGACACCACAACATAAATTTGGATTCAGCCCATTTTTTCCCCTACATAATTTTGACATTTTTCGTTTATTCTTCATTTCTCTTCAAGAGGATGAATGTTTTTGCTTACAATATTGTCTCATTCTCAATAAAATATAATAAATCAAAATTTTAGCAATAATTTCTTTTTTATGAAGATTACAAGGGAAATTTAATGGTTTTGTCGTTAGAACATGTTCAACAGTTTCTTCATAAGTATTATTGTTCTCGGCATTCTTGGAAAAACACTCTTTGGCTGATGTTAGAATATTATAAAGAAATAAATTTGGATGTACCAATTTGCCTCGAGTCTCAATGTTGGTCAATAATGCAACTGGAATGTTTCTAATATTAGTTGGATTAATAAGTGCTCTTTGACACACACTGGACAGCTAATATGCATATTTATTTTTTTAGCTAAAAACTCAACAACGTAATATATAACACAATTTGTAGCACCAGGTACAGTATAGTCGACCTCAATGATGTCCTCACATTTCCATAACCCTTCAGCAATCAAAGTATCTAATCGCTTTTTAAGCTTTAGCAAGAGATGGGAAGAATTGTCTTTCTTTGTAGAAGCTTCCTGAAAATCTTCGATAGAAATTACTGGTTTCACAGCCACTTCACTAATTTCACAGTTTCCAAACTTTGGTGGACGAAGGGTACTATACATAGAAAGCATTCTGTACAATTGCAAAAATGTTGGCATTGTGGGGTGTTCATTCGCTCCACCCGGTTGTAGAATGATCCCAAAAAATCTTTCAATAACATCTTGATTGAACTTTGCAGTGAGCACATACTTAAATCCACAAGAATTCAATAAATAGGAAGTCAGCTTTAATGTAGACATAATTGTAACACATATTCCTTCTGTTGTACTTGCAGTTAAAAATGCATAGTTACAAACATTTTTTCTTTCCCACATGTCCAACCAATTTAGACAATCTTCTAAAATCAATACATAAAACTCTCAGGTTGAATACCTTCCTTTGGAACATGCCGATTTGGAGCATTAAACATTTTATTTACTTGTGACGTAAATTCAACAGTCGGTACAACTCTATAAAAGCGTGGATTTTCCCTCTCTTTATGAAATTTTAAACGGTTACAAACAAAACTACTAAATATCTGTGTTGCTAATTTTACCCTTATTACTTCAGTTTTTGATGGCATCAAATGTGATTCCGTAAGATTAGGACATATTTTTAAATTTGCAGGTAATTTCAAATCCTCATTGTATAAATGATCATAACACTCCCATTTAATAGCATTTCCACAAGCAATTAATTCACCTTTTGTAAAAAACGATTTCTTGTGCACATTATAAGATGTGGAGCATTTGAAAATACACGTATTTTCGATTTTCATCAACGGGATGCGTAAATGATGATTTAACATCGTTTAATTTACATACAAAAGGTTAAACACTGGTAAAATAGCAATGAAATTGATGATCTTTTTCATTGCTATTTTACCAGTGTTTAACCTTTTGTATGTAAATTTCCTCCCTGGTACCCTGTATTTTATTTCTATCATTTAATTTACCTGATATCCCAAATTGTGTACATAAAGCACGATTTGTACTTGCACCATCACACACACAATTCCATCAACCAGTGCTCCAGCTTCTAATAAAATAATACTTTCAATGACTAGTAGGGCTAACGAAACTGATTTTGTGAGACCATTAGATGCAAACATAGCAATAAGCTGAACCCAATTGTCAGTAAAAGATTGAAATAATAATACTAATTCATGATCGGCTAGTTTATTATTGTTTTCTGTAGAATTTTTACCAAAATCCACTGTTCCTATATATGACATTGTCTTTGCAATTACAGTAAGACTCTTTCTTACTGAAATTTCATCGAAAACTAATATGCCATGTCGCTGTTTAATATCTTTTGCAGATAATTTTTTTTTATATTTTAAAAACCGAACTTCATATCCATATTCACCTTTCATGAAATTTAAATACCTTCTAATAGTATTAACACATGGTGAAGGTAATATACTTTGGATCTTAAGAACTTGTATGTTGTTGTGCTTCTAATAAATAACAGCAAACTTAATAACAAATACTGTTTTGTGTACCGCTTCCCATTTTTTTTAGATGTTTTCCCAATTGCAAGGCCTTCTTTGATTAAAATCTTTCGTGCAGAAGGTAAATTTTCTAATTCTAATTCAACAATGTTTTCAAATGTTTTTAAGTTTTGTCTCCAAAGATTTTATTTCATCTTTTAAAGATTGCTTTCTTTCCTTGTATGCTTTCAGTTTTCTCATCTTCTACTGTTTTGCACGTTGTAAACCTTTGATTCTTTTCATTTCTGACTGCACTCTGAGTCTTTTAGAGACTTTTATCTTTCTTAATACCCCAAGACGCCTCTGTAACATGCGGCACATTAGACATCGTGATGTTTTGCTTTTAAAAACTTTTTGACATTTTTTAGGTCTCCATGCTCCAGCAAAATCGATATAACCACATTCAGTATACACATCACTATACACATCACATAAATCTTGAGTATTAGGTGTGCCATGGCATATTGTAATGTTATGAACAGAATTTACTCCGTGAATAACAGCATTTACACTATGAGGTACTTCTGGTGACATATTCAACACTTACATTACTTCTATAAAAAATCCATTGACAGAAACTTGCCAATTCAATGTTTCATCGTGAGTTATAACTTTTATCATGAAAACTTTTGCTGGTGAAATAATTTCAATATCACAGAAACTGATATATTAATGATCCTTTATAGAAAAACCCCAGGTATCGCTAGGCAATGTTAAATTCTTTACTGAATTCTTAAGTGACCAAAATTGAATACTTTTGGTGAAAGTAAGTCGTTCCTTTCATACACTTCTTTATTAATAATTATCTTTTCTTTGGCACAATGGGATTTCTTTCAGTAGGTTTCTTTCTGAGTGGCTTGCTTTTTGACAGGTAAGCTGGATAATTTGGAAAAATCGCCAGAATAGCATCTGGAGCCAATTTTGGTCTAACATTAACATCATGAATGACAGAACCGTCAATATGTACTGTTCATATTTTTATCACTGCATCTTTCAAAAAGTGTTTTTCACACACATACTCTTTTTGCGTAAGTATACGATCTTTACGAGGGATTGACTTCCTACATTTTTCAATTATTTTTTCGTCTTTGGAAGCTTTAAATAAAGACACAGATTGATCATCGGATTTGTAACCGGAAGTGCAATTCGGAACGAAATATTTCCTTCCTATTTTTTAAAATATAATCCATGAATAGAAACAAACTTAAAACATAAGGAATCGTCCAAAAAAGCGAAATTATAACAAATAGTAATTTCAACGAAACAAAACAACACTGCGAAATGTAAACAGATGTGTATAACTAGAAAGTCTCGTTTCTTAAGCCCACGGTTGGGAGCGTCCCCTATTGGTACAAATATCAGGATGGCATTTATTGAACCACTTCCGCACCCATTCTTTATCACACGTGGAAAGGGGAGTTGGCTCACCTGTCTATCTTGCATCATGCCCTATTCCCATGTTCAATTGCCACATTCGTTAAGATGGTATTGCCCTCACAACATATGCCCCTGTCTAGGAGTACAGCACTACACTTGACAGCTGCTCTTCTCAACTCTCCCTCCCACCCCCAAATATCCATAAAACACGCCCCCCCAACAAGTGTCCCCGTAGGCACGTGCCTAGTGTGTATACTCTAAAATCCGGCCCTGATCTTTATATACCCCTTTCTTCGACTACTGTCTCACTATTTGCGACCGCTCATCGTAATGTCTCTTTTGCCCAAACAACAACAACAACTATCATACTTTTTAGTAGAAGGATTATCACTGCAACCGAAATGAAACTTTGAAAAAATAAAATAAATAAATAAAAAAGGAGGCTTAATGTTTTGATTGCGAATCTTATAAGTTATTTTAGGACTTCGGACTGATTTCCCTTTTAGCAATTAACAAAATGTGATCAGCGTTAATTGAGTTAATTAAAGGGGCTTGCCAATTGATGAAAGGAGCATAGTGTTGAGTTATCGACAGTCAATTGGGATTTTCTCTATTTATAGTCTGCTCTCAAGAAACCAAGATGAAAACGCCTTTGAAAACCATTTTAATGAAATTTCTGGACCGTTTTCAACAGCTGGAAATTCAGGAAAGCTTATATGAAAATGAATTTCAGGTGAGTTTCCGTGGAGTACATATAATTTCGTTTATATCGGGGCGACAATTTTGGTTCACTATTATTATTCAAATGATTTAAATAACTTTATAGCTTGTCTGCGACCGCCTATTAATGGGGATAATCCTGCGGGAAGAAGGACAAGAGAATGACTAATGTGGAGAAGTTGGGGAGATAAAGAAATCATGTTAAAACGCTTTATTTTATTGACAAGTAATTTTTAATTCTTATTTACAGTCGAGCCACCGAGAATGGGAGTTTTGGCCACACTACATATTAAAGCCTTGCCTCTGTCGCCAATCTCGCCAACTTCTCGGGTTTTACCGTGATGGAATAGCTGTCAGAGGATTGCTTTTGCCTATTGGATAAGGGAGGGGGATCCCTTCTTAAGTTCATTCTTTATTTAATCAATATTTTTTAGGAAGTGCTTACCTTCGTTACAGCTTTTTTTTTGATTAATGCATCTTTTTTTTATCCTCTTCAAATTTCCAGTCATTGCATGTGTGGCATCATACCGTAGCATCTCTATCAACTCCCTAAACCGCCATTTTTTCCATTTCACCTCTATTTCTCTTTCGAATAGTTTTCTTCATGTTTTTTTCTAATACCCTTTCTTGGGTTAATGCCTCTTCCTTTCACTCTACCAATTTCCAGTTGTTGTGCATGTTATGCCTATCCTAAGCATCTCTATCATTTCTCTAAATTCCATGATTTCCATTTCACCTTTATTTTTCCTTCCAAAAGCTTTCCAACCTATTTAAATCTTTAATACCTTTTCTGGGATAAATGCATCTTTTCTCTCCTCCTCTTCCAATTCCCAGTCGTTGCAGATGTAACGTTGTCGTAGCGTCTATCAGCTGCCTAAACCGCCATTATTGCCATTTTACCCGACTTTTTTCTTTGGATAACAAATGAAAGGTATTAATTTAATATGCAACAAAATTACTGGAAACGGTCTTCCCCTCCTTCTCTTACCCTTCACATATTCAGGTAAGATACTAATTAAATATACAACTGTATTCCTGCAAAGGGTCTTCTCCTGCTCCTCCTTAACTTACCCTTCACTGTGATTCAGGTAAGATACTCATTAAATATACTACTGCATTAGCATAAATGGTCTTTTCCTCCACTTACCTTTCACTGATTCAGGTAAGATACTAATTAAATATAAAATTAAATTATTGGAAAAAACTATAACAAAATCACGCAAACGCTTTGCACCCAACGTGCATCTACTCTGTACACACTTAAAAAAATCCTTCCCTAGGTTTTAAGAGTATAGCATTAGTTTTGGTGACACCCGAATCGTCTTGGCGACAAGACTTTAATATGTATTGATCCAGGAGATTTAAACACAAAAATTTTCTGGCACGTCATTCATAGAATAAGCATTGAGTGAAAAGGCTTACAAAGAAATAAATTGAAAAATGGCATTTTTATGTTCAACTCCCAAATTGACTGATATTCCACTACAGTGTGGGAATAATTAAACTGGATAAAACATGGTTATAAGTACATCAACAACTTACTCAATTTTTGTTCATTACGAAAAATATTGGTGTAACTTGTGGTGGTTAGGGGGAGGGGTCAGGAGTGGCTTGACCTTTCCCTAGAAAAAATTTGGCCCATCTCAACAAAACGATAATTATTAGAAATGAATGCTTATGTGCGGAGTATTAGGGTTGGTGCCATAGCCCTCCCAGGCTTTGAGGTTAGCACACCACTGATAAAAATTATCTAAAAGTACAAAATGGTCCCACTATCAGTGTTCCATGCAACCTAGAATTGTCAGGGAATTTGAAATCATCCCTACAGGTCAGGGGAAAACGAGAATTTTTGGTCAAACCTGGAAAAGTCAGGGAAAACCACCTTAACTTCTGTTTTGAATAGTTAAATCTCCCACGAATGTAAAACCAACTTTCTGCAACCGAAGTTTAGTTGAAAATTGCTTGTTATAGGTCAGGGCATTTTCCGGACAAGTCTGGAATTTTTTTTCTCCGATGTGAGTGGGTACCCTGTACTAAATTTAACCATTCTGTACTGCTCTGATCAATCAGAAATGTGATGTTCTGCTAAAAATATTAGTAAAGATATATATATATAATTATTGGTCAGTTCTGTTACTGATATGAGCTATACTTAAAATCATTGCCAACAACCAACCTCTAAAAATGTGTCCATATGCCCAGTGTGGTAATGTGTGTGAGGGTGTCACAACTGTTCATTTATCATATCGCACCTTTGTGACGAAAGTGTTACAACTCAAAATTCGGTGAAAATGACTTAATGTTATAACCTGTAGAAAACAAGTGCCACATCCTTCCGTGCAAAATGTTAGGTCATAAGTTATTTGGGTTTCGGCTAGTTGGCATATGTCATTAGATGAACACAACATCCCTCAATTCAGCCAGAAACAGGTTTGTTTTTTTTTGTTTTTTTTTCATTTTCTGAAAATTGGGATTTTTTGAGTTGTAATACTTCCGTCGCAAGAGTGTGATATATAAATTGGTAATAGTGACTAGTAATTATATGTTAATGTTATTAGTCATTAAGGCATCTATCATTTTAAATTAAGTAAGTTTGGATGCTAGAAGCAATAGTTAATCTCAGTTGAAAGTTACCCCCGTTGCTTTACCGTTTCAGACTACCCAAAAGAAGATGTGTCGTAGTCATTTGTGTGACTTTCACTAGTTAATGATTGGAAGTATATTAACAATAACTGACAGCAACAATATAATCTAACGTTCTTCCGAGAGCTATTTATATTAAGTGATATTGTACTTTTACAAAGCTTGCTCTTCCTCCCTTAATAACGTAAGGCTTTGGTCATGTGTGTCATAAATGTCTATTAACCAATGATACAAAATGTACTTGCACATTGTTATGCTTTGATTGAGATAAAATGACATTGCAGTTGGCTTTCTCGTACCACAGGGTAGCACATTGTCTGTTATTTCATTCGTATTTAATTTCAGCACTTTTTCGCTAGAGTGCATGTCATTTCTTTGCTGTCCGTAGTCCAGTGTTCGTTCTCTGAAGCAACAGAGATTTGCTTTCCCTTGACAACTCTGAGGTCCAAGTCGGTAGACTAGCAATTCAAAAGGGGCTTAATGGGTCAAACTCCTTTAAAGAAGATTTTGTGATGTAGCCTAAAGGTTAAAATTCAAGGTCGCCACTGGCCCCAGGGCAACTAAATATTGGGGAATGGTGATTAAAAATACGACTTCAGTCACCATCACACTCGCCACTTTATTGTTTCCCAATGCAATCTTGTCCATTTTGACTCTGCAGGGAGGTTACATTCTGAATCCACAAACTACTTACTATTCTTAATGAAAAATGTTGATCAAACAAACCCTCCTAAGGCTTCAGTATTTAAATGTTTTGTGACCGTATGGAAGTGGATACTAACTTCAATGAAGTGGCCTCTAATAAAAAGGGCCCTGCTGGCCAATGGCCACTAATCAAATGCCTGAGTTTTAAGCTTTAATGTAGCCTATGAGAAGGTAATGTGTTTTGATAGCTAATGGGGGTGAGCTTAAGCTCCTCCCCTTTGCTACGCCACTGGCTCAGTATGACCTTTGCCGCTCTTACGCTGCAAAACGTAATCCATATTTCTGGGTTTAATCCTTGGTAACAGGTTCAGATTCCGCAGAAAACTGGATGTTTTTCATATGAAGTGCAAATAATCGTTACATCAACAGACTCTATCCTTATTATTTAGGATCCAACATTTAGAAGCAAGCACAGTTTATTTTGTTAGTAACTTGTTGTATTATACAATCAAAATGATTTTTTTTTTTTAAACCAATTAGGCCATGAAAAGAGATTTGTCATGACAATTTAAATCCCATTTCTATCCAATCTCAAGGAAGAGTTGCCTTTATTTGTTATCGCAGTCAGAGGTGGTCTTAAGTTAAGGCAAGACAGGCGACCGCCTAGGGCCTAATTTTATTTTCAAAATTACATTTTCTGTAAGAAAACCAACAAGTTTAAAGAGAAAATTAATATTTAATATGTGTGTTCAAAAAGTTCTGATCAATGACTTCAGTTACAAACTTAACTTTTACAGACAAAGTATGTTACAAAACAGAAGAACTGGTCCAGGAGATTCTGTCATTAAACACAAGCAAGCAGACTCACATGACAATTCATGCATATATCATCATGATGGTACATATAAGAAATATAATTTTTTATTTGATGGGGCCATCATGAAAAATTGGAGATGTTCCATTTTTGACGTTACACTATGCTTTGGGTTAAAAGTTAGGAGCAGAACGTTGGGCACTAATGGCACTTAAAAATTTTTCTTCAGTTACTAAAACGTTTTACTTGGGTGCAATTTAAAAAAAATCTGTCGAGATAAATTCTATTTGAACGTTTTTATGAAGGTGCCTTTTAATGAAACTGACATTATTTCATATTCCGCTCCTGAGCCATAGTCAGAAATGTCGACCTCCCCTAACCACCCAAAAAATTAAATTAAAATTCGCGAAAAACATAGGAGGCATTTACGAGTAATTTTATGCTAAAACGAACAAATGCAAGTTAGTCGATCCGTCTCCTTAAATGCGACAGAAAATGGCCGAGTATCATGGGGAGGGGGTATTGTGATTAGTTTATGTACATTATGAAAGATAAAATAAGGATTTTTTCCAAATTTATTCATTTTATTTGACAACGAAATTTTTATTCCCAGTTTTTATATTCTGAGGGGGGACTTTTTTTGAAATTTTCCAGAATTTCAAGTTGAGACAAAAACGGGAGATATGCCCCTGGAAGCTATCATCAATTGTAAGTTTGGTTGATATGGATTATTATGGTTATGTCACTCTGTGGTGGCATGGTTGAAACGTATTTCACTACCATGTGAATATTCTGGCTTTAGTTCCAGTAGGTATCCACATTTGTTGATTTTCTTTATAGATCCTGAAATTATACGTTCAGTTTTTGTCTTTTTTCAGTTTTCATCTGTTAAGTCCTCATTTGGTGCAGAATGACCCTTCTATCATCAAAATACAACTGACCATTTACAGATCCAGAGTTTGGGGTTTGTTTCTGTATCAGCGTTAACCTTTTGTTCTTTATACACCCTGGAACTATGCATATAACTATGTACCCCTTATGTAGACAACACTATAGTTACAGCAGAATAATGGGACTAAAAAAATATATGCATCAGAAGCCTGATCTTCCGGAATAAAACGGGAGAACCCGATTTTAGATAATCTAAAATTAAAATATTGAGCATAAAGGTGCAAAAACGTGTATCTTATCCAAAACCATATTACATGTTACTGAACTGCTATATCGATAACGAAAAATGATAGAGAGTATGTGTTAATTAAGGTTCTAACTGTTTGGAAATGGTCTGATATCTTTGCATGTGCTGCTCAACATGTAAATTATCCCATCCATAAGGAATGAGAGTATCGGGGTGAAATTAGGCATATAAATGGGATGACATAATAACTTATCGCAATCTTATTTTCAGCTATGTATCTTATTTAGAAGATAAAATAATGCAGCAAATGTGAATGCCTCATTCCAAGTGTTTGCACCACCGTGAACGGCAATACAAGCAGTACTACAACACTTCATTGGGTCATACAGAGTATACAGATAATCCTGAAGAATGGAACGAACGCCAACTACAATTGTTTTGCTTCCATAATCTATCAAGGTCTTTTGCTGGCCGATTGCAAATGATGTCCAATTTGGTCCTCATTTGATGCAGAATGACCTTCCTTGTCCTTGAATCGTAAAAATGCAACCAACCAATCAATTTGGCCCTGCAGATTTTCTATTAGAGAAAAATCTGCGATTGTAATGGCCATTGTGCTGTTGAAACATGTTACAAACATTATCCCAAAACCATAATGTTATAAATACAGGCCTTATCTTGCCGGAAAATCGGATGTTATAGGCTATTCACAAATGGTAGCAAAATGGACTTCAGAACCTCTCCAAGGTATTGTGCAGTTGTCAGTGTACTAATAATGCGAACAAGAGGTGACTCACAGTCATGCTTAATACCACCTGCACTATGAAGATTGCCTGATTGGAGAAGGGGTAGGAGAAATAGAATCCACTCTCTCAACTGGGATATCATCAAATACATATTTATTGCTTGTTAGTACCTAAACAGAAACTTGATTCATTACTGAAGCCAACAGTGGTCTGTTCATGACCCGAGTTTTCATAATTTTGGCATCAAGCTAGATAAGCACTGCAAATGCCTTACAATCATGGTATTGGTTGCCTACTTTATAGGTCTGCCTATTGTAAGCTTTGGTTTACAGTTCAGGTCATTATAGTAACGTTTATGGATGATGTCACAGCACATCGAATATTGTCTGTAGTGCTTGGCAGTAATGATTGAGCATGTTGAATGATTTGGCCGTTAAGGTGTTCTGACATTCGTTGGAACTGGAACACTGCCTCTGCCATGCACACAATCATTGCATCATCACACAATCGCATCAAACAATTGCAATCATCACACAATCAAGCACACAATCATCAAACATTCAATGTTGCCACTGGTGCCAACAGCGTGCAACAATTGGCATCCTGTTACATTTGAATAGTGATAAAACATATAGACCATCCCACATCATACAGGTATACAATTTTACTTTGAAAAGCATCCAGATGGCGATAACTCTGAGGATGTTGTCAGGGCCTTTCATAGAAAATGCAAGAACTTCAAATACACGTCTAAAATATATTAAGTTACCAAATTATGGCCCGTAATATTGTGAGGGCCCAGGGCAGCAGCCTCTCTTGCCGCCCCAATCCTCTGATAGGCTCCGGATGTTGTATACTTGAGGCAATTTTGGCCTTGGCCAAACATTTTACAAGCATAGACAACAAATTTGAAAAGTCTGCACAACTTTCACCTGCGAAAACATGTTACTATTTTTTGCTTCTTGTGGTCTTTATCTCAGTAACCTATTAATAACATTGATTCGGAATTAACATCAGTCACTATCTTCAGTGTATAAACGCATCCTGTGATTTGCATGTTTGTAACGTGTCCCCTTCTAGGTGGGGTAATTCCCATGTGGAACTGTATATATATATACACACATACACCCAATAAAAGAATTAAAGACTGTCTTCTGGAAGTTGAAAGTACATCAGATCGAGCAGCGAGGCTCGTTGTTCAACTAACCCAGCGATACCAACTTCAAATAGTACAGGTATATGCACCAACATCAAGCCATACCGACGAAGAGGTTGAAGAATTTTATGAAGAAATCAAACAGCTACATACCAAGGGGAAACAACATATCAAGCTCATCATGGGGGATTTCAATGCAAGAATTGGACAACAGGAACAAGGAGAGACATCGGTTGGTAAATACGGATATGGGGAAAGGAATGAACGTGGCGATCAACTCATCGAATTTGCAGAAGCTGAAAACCTTAGCATCATGAATTCATTTTTTAAGAAGAAACCGCAAAGAAAATGGACATGGAAACACCCAAATGGGGGAACTAGTGAAATTGACTATATCCTGGCAAACAAGAAATCAATTATTGAAGATTGCAGTGTACTGAACAGATTTAATACTGGAAGTGATCATCGAATGGTGAGATGTAAAATGCACTTAAATACTAAATTAGAACGACAGAAGCTCATTAGGAAACAAGTAAGTAAGAGGGTGGATTTAAAGAAATTAAAAGAAAATACCGAGGCATTCAAGTTGGAATTAAAAAATCGCTTTTCTGCACTGGAAGGACTTATTGATGAAAGTGATATCTCAGAAGCAAATGAAAACATTGTTAAGACAATAGTTGAAACTGCTGGGGAAATTGGTGGTGTAACCTGTAAAAAGCACAATAGCAAATTATCTGAGAAGACGAAACAGCTCATGAAAAGGCGAAGAGATATGAAGGTGGACAATCGAAATACCAGTTCCAGGATTGAGTACATAGAACTTTGTAAAACTCTGCGCAAAAGCATGAAAGAAGACATAAGAAAATTCAACTGTGAGTTAGTAAGGAAGGCCATTGAAAGCAACAAGAGCCTTAGGGTTGTTAAAGGAAGTTTATCTGTTGGGAAGAAACACATCATTGCATTAAAAGGAGAGGATGGCACCGTAACAAGAAATAGTAACAGTGGATTAAACGAAGACACTGAAATAGTCGAAGGAACAGCTCCTAAAATCTTAAAAGAAGAAGTTTCATTTGCAATAAAAAGTATGAAGAAAGGAAGAGCCCCTGGCGATGATGGTATTACATTAGATATCCTAAAAGAAGCTGGAGAATATGTAGAAGACATACTTGCAAAATTCTTTACCAAATGTCTTAACAGCGGTAACATACCAAACCAATGGGATTCTGCAACAGTAATTCTTTTGCATAAAAAAGGTGATAAAGAGGATTTGAAAAATTACCGACCAATTAGCTTGTTACCTGCTATTTATAAAATCTTCACAAAAGTGCTAACACATCGCCTGCAGAAAAAATTAGATGCAGCTCAACCAAGAGAACAAGCTGGATTTCGAAGTGGATTCAGTACAGTGGACCATATTCAAGTATTAAGAGAATTAATTGAAAGAACACATGAATATGAACTTCCATTGTGTGTTGCATTTATTGACTATGAGAAGGCCTTTGACTCTATTAAAACATCAGCAGTCATCAACTCTTTAAGATCAACAGACATTGAGGATGTGTACATTGACATGGTGAAACGTGTGTATAAAAATGCAAGTGCAAAATTTCGGTTACATAAAGATACCAAAACTATCAAAATTGGTAAAGGTGTGAGGCAGGGAGATACCATTTCTCCAAAACTTTTTACTTCAGCTTTACAGATGATTTTTCAGCTGATAAATTGGAATAACAAGGGAATAAAAATAAATGGTGAATATTTAAATCATTTGCGGTTTGCTGATGACATTGTTATTTTTTCAACGGACCCATCAGAACTCCAAGACATGGTACAGGAGCTCTCAACTAGAAGTAAAGAAGTTGGACTCAAGATGAACCTACAAAAAACTAAGATCATGTTCAATAATTTTGTAGAGGAAACAAAAATACAAGTTGACAACATTGAGCTAGAAATTGCTGATTCATATATTTACCTTGGCCAGCTGATTTCAATGGATGGCAACATTATGAAAGAACTCAACAGACGTATTAAACTTGGCTGGAGTGCATTTGGAAGAAACAGTTTTATCCTGAAGGGGAAATTGCCTTTGTGTCTAAAAAGAAAGGTCTTCAACCAGTGTGTATTGCCAGTCCTCTCTTATGGATCAGAGACATGGAGTCTAACAGTTGGAGCAATACGAAAGTTACAGACAACGCAAAGGAGCATGGAGAGGTGCATGCTTGGAATAACTAGGAGAGATCGAAAAAGAAACACTTGGGTGAGAGAGCAAACTAGAGTAGAGGACATCATTGTTAAAGTAAAAGGGCTGAAATGGCGATGGGCTGGGCATATTGCAAGAAGAACTGATCAACGATGGACAACAGAAATTCTGAACTGGATTCCAAGAGACCACCGAAGACCTAGAAAACGTCCTCAAACTAGATGGGTGGATGAAATAAGAAAACAGGTTGGGGTGACGTGGAAGCGAATTGCTCAGGATAGACTTGTGTGGAAAGCATTTGGAGAGACCTTCATCCAGCAGTGGATAGATAATGGTTGAATATGATGATGATGATGACACCCAATACATATAAAGTATATGTGTGTGTGTATCTGTACAAGTTTGCCATCATTTGTATTGGTTCCTCTCTTCAGAATGGAGTATGCTACAATATAAACATTTTTGCCCAAAGCGTTGAATAAGTATCTGTCCCAAAACAAAATCAGTGGACCATTTTAGTTAAGTGAAGTTTTGGTTAATCGGAGCTCTACTGTGGGTATACATACCCAATTTTGTATTCATGCATTACATATATCAATAAACATAAAAAATTACATGAACAGTTTAACAAATCCTGTGTAATAGTACACTTTTTACCTTGTAATTAGTGAGATTATATGTACTGAGTGTAATGACTTTTGAGCTCTTCAGACATACCCTACATTGAGAAACTCTGCTATAGGTTAAAGAGATTCCTCAGAAAATTGTAGGTCATAGTACAGCACGCTCTTAGCTAATTTTTCACCATAAAACATGAGTAAATGAACATTATTGTCTTGTGTATAAAGTTTATAAAAAAAAGTAAAGCCCACTGCTTCATTGGAAACATAGCTGATGAAAATGGTAATGTTATTGGTAAAAATAATTTCTGCATAGCCATGTTTTTTCAGATTTATACTAAAACTCTCTTTGATAAACGTTTGGAAACAAATTAAAAAAAGCTCACGTGTAATTTCCTTTGAATCGTCTTAACCCGTGTTTGACTCCCAACGATGCAAAAATCACTTACTCGGAGATCTCTTAAAGATTGCACTACTCACTGGGGTTTGGATTCCTTGAAAACAGTAGGTCCCGGCGCAGCATGACCACTGTAGTCTTTGAGCTGTAAAACCACAAACAAAAACGAAATCCTTTAAATCAGGAGTAAGCCATAGCAATATGCTTTGCTTTGAGGTAATTCAGCAGTGCTCATAGTACTAGTGCACCTGAAATACCCAATGGTGGACATTAAACAACATGCTGCTAAACTTAGCCAATGTTCAATTTTCGTATGCAATGGGGCTTTCAAAGTATGGTTGCGAATCGGTAAACCTCTGTCTTGAATGAAATAGAGTAGATATGAGTTAAAGCTGATTTGCATGAAAAGGTTGTTAAAATATTTTTTTTCAAGAACTGGTTAACTTTTTTTTTCATTCTATGCGGAAGAGAGAACTCTGGCTATTAGTAAATTGGTTGTAAAACTTTTTGAAATTCAATAAATTGGTTGCTAAAAAATGAATAGAGACACAATATCCTAAGTTCCAGAAGATTGCAGATAATTCTGCTTGGACATTTGACATTAGGTTTTTCATGGTTCCGGATTGAGGATTTTATGGACCCTAGAGTGGAAGGAGAGAGGGAGCCCCATAAAGAATGTGGCCCCTACGATATGCAGTCAACAAATTATGAGTTTCCCCTTGAAGTTCATTATCTTCAATATTCAGGTTTCTAATAAAGTTCAGATATTTGTAAATAAGATTGAAATGACGTTCAAGCAACACCAAGTTCTATTGGCCCCCAAAGTCATAGCGCCTGAGCCTATGCGTATAAAAGTTCAGGAGCCACTGGTGTTGGAACTTTTTTTTAGGAGGCTTGAAATGCTTTTTATTATTATGTGTTTTTTGACGTTTTTGTTTAAGGAGCTTCTGCATTGAAACGAAATCTTTGTTTTCCCTCTCAAGTGCTTTCAAGAGAAGTGGAGTTTTCTGCCCCGAAGTACTTCTCTCTCTCTCTCTCTCTTTTAAGACTGTTTCGTGGCCCGAACAAAAATATATTTGAGAACTTTTCAGTTCGCAGGCGATCGCCAATCCGATTAAAGAACGGCTATCCATGTCATCGGCCTGTGGTTAAGAAATTTTTGCCTTTTTATTTAAAAGGAAAATATTGCCCCGAAGTTTGGCAGGGAAAAAATTCAAACTTTCGGCGAATCTATTACCTTTATTTATCGACATTCTCTGTTTTGAGGAGATTCAAGAATTAAAATCAATTGTTTAATAACAAGTATCAAAATATCCGTTCACAGGCTCCTAGTGTGTACTGAGACCGTCTAATTTGTCTTTGTCCGTAGAAGGCTTGGAAACGTTTATACCAGTAAGTCCTTCAACATCATAATCCTCCTCTTATGTAACTTATATACAGGGTGTTCGGTTATCACGTGTACAGATTTTAAGGGGTGGTAGGCTATACCAAAATAAGCAACACATTCTTTTCGCTTTTTCGGAAGAGGTTTCCTTACCGAGTTAGGACCCAAAAATTATTTGATGGATGGAAATTGGAAATGTTGATGCTACTACCAATCTGTACATGTGGGCTGTATTTTTCCGAATATGTGTTCTACCATACTGAATATTAAAGAAAATGTCCTTTTTTATTCGTTTTCTAGTAGCGAAGAAAAAAGTTGAGAAAACAGACATGGTTTATGTACGATTATAAGCACAAACACAATTCAGTCGATAAACAGCAGCCTCCATAAGATGTATGCATCGAGCTTGATGGAGAAATCGACAGAAACGAATAAAAAAAAATACATTTTCTTTAATATTCAGTGTGGTAGAACACGTAATCGAAAAAATACAGCCCACATGTACAGATTGGTGCTAGCATCAATATTTCTAGTTTCCATCCACCAAACGATTTTTGGGTCGTAACTCGGTAACAAAACCTCTTCCGAAAAAAAGAAAAAACACATGTTACTTATTTTGGTATACCCTACCACCCCTTAAAGTCTGTACACGCGGTAACCGAACACCCTGTATATATACTGTGCATTCGCGCTCAGTTGACGCGTGATACCGTTAGCAGACGGGTTAGTCCATTGCAGTTTAGGGAAGGCCGTCTTGGAGGAACTGGTTTTTCCCGCGCGAAAAACCAGTTTCGGCAAGACGCCCTTCCCTAAACTGCAATGGACTAACCCGTCTGCTAACGGTATCAGGCGTCAGGTCTGCGCGAACGCACAATACCAGTGGCCGAGGAAGGGAGGTGGATCAAGCCGCCCCCCCCCAATTGGATATCAAAGCACATAAATTTTGCGAACTCAGTCACATAATCTGCTTTAAAGCTAATTAATCCCCACAATTTTGAATTTGCTACGCCACTGCTATATGTACCTAAATAAAAATTATTATATCTCTGCACCATGAAACACATTCTCTTTACATAACTGGTTCTTGTTGCCCTAATTGGCGTAACGAACCTCAAGTTAGCCGCCTCAATAGTTGATAGTAATATTTTTCTACTATTTCAATACTTCCCGTCAAATAAACATTTACACCCATGTTTGTAAGCAGTGCCGCATTTAAGACACTAGCTTATGGGGTAGCTGTTCTACGTTCGACTCCCGAATGTGTAAAAAAAAAATAAACCGCTCACCGATTAATACCGCAGTTCGAGGTTGGTTCCGTAGAACTTGCGGATTCCTCGGAAAACTGTAGGTCCCTGCGCAGCATGACTCTCGCTGTCTTTGCCTTATAAAAATACGAATGAAGTTAAAGCAGGGTTCGTACTCTCCTTAAAGGTCCAGAAAACGATAATTGGTCCTTAAATGCCCTTATTTTCGTCCAAAATTTGTAAAAAGTCCTTAAAGGTCCTTAATTTTGTTCCCTTATTTCTCAACATTTCTCTGAAGTACGTTTTAGTTCCATTCTATATTACTGCCATTCTTCTCACAATATGAATCAACATAAAGAACGAACATAAAGCTTCACACTATGTAGGTTGTAATATATATGGAACAATGCAATATATAACGAACAATGGGAACATACATAGAAAACTCCCCCTTGGAACACGATGCAGTATTTCTTTAGAACAAGAATGGCTAATACATCTCACACCTCTTCCAACCCCAGATTTTTAAGTGCGAGGTTCCTTTTGTACGGCGTGAGTACCCTGAGCACTCTATGTACCGCGGCCTTTATCCCTGCTCCCGCCACATATTGTATATTTTGTAATTAGATATCCGTTATGAGAAGTTTACCCTACTCTGTGTATGTCTTATTTTTATCAAAATAAGGTTGATAATTAAAATTAGTGGGTTTCAGATTTATATTAATTTTAGTTCAATATATACTATTTATAATAAAAATTGAATTCCATCGACGGAATTGAACGGACAGCATAACCCCAGCAGTAGAATTTAAGGTGTACCGGTGTTCATCACAGCCGTTTTTAGAGGTGACGCAGATCGTCCTACCTGGTCCTTATAGTTAAGCTACTTACCTAAGAAAATATTTTGTGACGGAACATCGGGGATGGGGGATATGGAGGGCATTTATGGTTACCTTATATCCGTTATTGTAAACTAACAATATTTTATTTGATGGCGAAATTTTTTATTTTCCTGTTTGGGGAAGGTAGTTGTTTTTCATGGAATTTTTCATAATTTAATACTAAGGCGAAGAAGAGGTGGGCGCTTTTGCGTGGAGGAATGGTCATCTGAATTCTGCGGTAAAGATTGACTACAGTTTAAAAAATAAATAAATAAATAACCTTTTAAAATTTTGTGTCCCTTTTTAACAAACCCGGGCTTGCTTTCTCCCCATCTTATTGCCAATGGTGGAGATATCCTCTTAGGACTGCAGTTAGATTCTTTTTACAGGAAGGTGCGCTTAAAATTCATTAATGATTTGAGGTATTTTATAAATATATTTAATACTATCTATGCAGACTGAAAATTTAATGTTA
This sequence comes from Dysdera silvatica, assembly GCA_006491805.2. Lineage (NCBI taxonomy): Eukaryota > Metazoa > Arthropoda > Arachnida > Araneae > Dysderidae > Dysdera > Dysdera silvatica. Next base: position 26,897,380 of record QLNU02003225.1, on the reverse strand, counting down.
ACGAAGACATTCGTTTAACAAATTTTGCATTGAGTTAACGATCGGTCCTGCTGTGGTGTAGTGGTAAGGCGTTCGCCGTTATCCAAAGTTCGACTCTCAACAACACCCACTCCAAGAAGAAAAAGAACTTTATTATAAATAGTATATATTGAACTAAAATTAATATGAATCTGAAACCCACTAACTTTAATTATCAGCCTTATTTTAATTTATATTATTTTGCTTAAAGCTACCTGTTTGGTCGATTTTAGGGAATTGCTTTTCATTCTCAACTCTTCTTATTTCATGATAGTTAATTCTGAAATTACGTTTTATTGTATAATACCCCCTAACTTTAATTTTATTCTTAAAAGAGTACTATAAGTATAAAGTCATTTCATAACTTACATCTGATTCACTCGATTCCTGTCTGCTAATAATTTTTTTCATTTCTGGTCCTTTAAAGTTCTTAAATTTCATGTAAGAAAATGTGTATGAACCCTGTAAAGGGGCAGACGTCAGAAAATAAAGAAAGAAAAGCAAGGTATTTTTTGTCCTACAAAACCTAAATCCAGGATATGCGAAGAGGTGTCGAAACTATTTTTTTATAGGAGGGAATGCACTAGCCCAGCCCCTATGCTTGAAAAATCGTACAAGTGTCTAATTATATCTATAAACGTTTAAAAAAAAAAAAGGAGGAAGTCTAATTAAAGCGGGCTGTCATTTCCTTCCGAACAATGGAATTGTCTTGACTTCAAACAGGATTTCACGTTCATTAAGCCTTCTGAAGTAGCATTCTCATGACTGAAAAATGGTGCATTGTGACGTCACCCATCTTCTTATACAAAGGACTCTCTACTTCGCAGGTTCAAGAAGCAACGGTTGCGGTACTTGCCTTAGAAATGAGAGTTTTCGTTGAATATCGTCTGCTGATGGGTGTTGATGCATTTTCACATTTTGATCGGAGGGTATTGGGATGTGTTTAAAAATAGGATAAAGTGAACGTATACAACTGTCTGCATTTGATGACCATTTTCTTAACGAATCATAGGCCACGAGATGTGCAGGTACACACAATATTGATACACATATCAGAGGCGCAGCCAGAATTTTCTACTGGGGGAGGGGGGCCTTGCTTGCTGTCATGGGTGCATTATTTCCGAGTTCCATTTTCACACGCACATTCATATATGTATAAAGAGCATGAAATAATATTTTTCCCTTTATTTTTCTTTAAAATTTGATGTGAAATCCGTATGTTCTTGGGATCTTCGAAAATATTTCGTTCTTGGGGGGGGAAATTTAAAAATTGGAGGTCTTAAAGGGCACTTCAACAGACCTCGGGGAGGGCCTCGAGCCCCCTCATACCCCCGTGGCTGCGCGCCTGATGCACACCCGAAATACATTAAATTATTAGTCAAAATTATATGAATGTGGCTTTAAATGTCACCGCTAGCGTATGTGATTTTATGAGTTGCGTATTAAAAATATTTTGACTTGAAAATCATCACCCTGCGTATATGTATTCACATATATACCTAAGGGAGTTGGTGGATTTTGCCTTTGGTTTGAAGGAATTGAAAGCCCGTGCTATATTTAAACGGCCTTTACTAACCCCTTTTCCCCAGACCTTGCTATTTGATTCTGACTTTTCTATTGTAGTCTATTCGTCACGTGACACTAAAATGGGACATTTGAAGTCTTGTTCGTTCGCCTTGTTCTCTAGACGAGTCGTTATATTTGGAGTTTAGTGAACTTAAATTTCTATTGTACTCTTCTTTTTAAATTTAAATATATATAATTGTATTTTTATTTACTTAAATTAGTAACAGATGAAACCACATGAATATGTTTTTCTATTATAATGTCCGATGCTTAATAAACTCATGTCTGTTCCAACAAATTCGATTTTATGAAGCAGCTTCTATAACCGGCGATTCAAAATTTATGCTTTGTATGATATCCAAAATACGTGGTAACCGCTACAATTATTAAGTTAATTATTATTAATTTAATATTTCAATTATTAAATACAGTAAGTGATTAAAAATAAATAAGAAAAATGTAATATTACCGATTTATGCCTGAAAAGTTAATACACAATAAAGAGTAAAACCAAGAGTGACTAAAAAGGTGTTTAATTTCCATTTGCTGTATAATCATCATTAACTGATTATGAAATTCATTAGATTGCAAAATTTATTTATATATTCATTAGATTGTGAATTGATTTGTAAATTTATTAGATGTGGGTTGTTATAGATTCATAAGATTGTAGATTAATTTATAGATTCATTAGATTGTAATTGGTTATAGATTCATCAGATTGTAGATTGGTTTATAGATTCATTAGATTATAGATTGATTTATAAATTCGTTAATTACAACAGTAAAATTTTCATAATGAAATGAAGCTTCATTAAAAAAATCCTATTGCATTTTATTTGTCAGAGTACTTAATTCACAATAACTAATCCTTTAATAATATTTGAAAAAGAATAAAATTGCCATTTTCTGCGTTGGTTTCCTCCCCGTTTTCATAACGATCTTCATCACCCCACCTCACTCTTTCTAAACGAGTAAATAAAAAGCAGAAAGGTGCGAGGACACACCCCCGGGAGCCTCTCCTTCCCCCCCCAGGCTTGTGGTTATTTGCATTAGAATACTTATCCAGATACGGTTTTTTTTTTTGGTGGGGGGGGAAATGCAGTAGAACCTACTTATAACGAGCCCGCATTTAGCGAGTTCCCGAAGGCAGTGAGGTAAATTTGGATTTGGTTTGGTATAATGATTGAGTGTAATACAATTTAACCACTTTTAGGGAACAAGTCTTATTTGGATCCCGGATTTAACGAGCAATTTTCAAAAAATAGAAATCTAACTTCTATAAAAAATTCCGTCATATGCGGTTGGTCATTATAATTGATTCGTTTTATATATATATAATCAAGCAAAAAACCGGCTTCAGGTGCCGCTGGGCTGTTGAATATGGAGTCCGCACTCCAGTTGTAATTTAGCTCAGTGGAGCCTACTGGGCCAAAAAAGGTTTTTGAGCTTGCAAAATTAAAATAGAGAAAGTATAGTTGTAACGTTATTAAAAACGTTCCGTTTGAAAGTTGAAATAATAACACGTCAATGAAAACGCTGCCATGCAGAAAAGAGAGCTATATAATACAATCTAACAAAAGGTATAATTACATCAAATAAATGACAAAGTGCATTTTTTTTATTTCGCACTAAATACACTACGCCGAAAAATATAACCGCATTCTTTAGATTAAAAAACAAAATTAAATCTTGAACGGCGTTACCTGTTATAAAATTTTTGTTTGAAATTGGGAGGAGCTCATGGAACCCTAATACCAACATTGAGGGCCCCTATTAACGGTGCTCGTGGGTGCGGGACCCTTTCTTATTGGAAGTATACATTAAGTTATAGTTACAATCGAAGGCGGCCTCGTTCAGGAAATTTCAATTAAATATAGGGGCGTACAATTCAAAAATTATGGGGGGCTTAAATAGTTTTTTTAACAGATCATGTAATTTGACATTAAACGGAACAATTTATTTTACTACCTAATAGGGGCTTGAGGCGCCCCCCCCCCATTTGCTAAGCTATTGGTTATAGATAACAGAACCCAGATTATTCCGGCTCTATTTAACCAAAATGGGTCAACTGTAATTATTATTATTATTTTAGTAGATACTCGTTCAATGCTTTCAGTAAAAAAGGTTCACATTTGAAGCACCGCGTATATTAAAATAGCTCGTATAGCCTGCTAATGCTTTAATTGTGGCGGTCAGTTTGACAGAATTATTTCATTGATACTTCTTTTGTATTTTAAATATGTTAAGTTAATAATAATAAAGTAAATAAATAAAAAATAAGATGAACAAAATCATATTAATAAAAATAAAAGGATTTGGTTTGCAAAATTTGGATTCTTCATCTAAAAGGCCACACTTGGCGAGGCCCAAAATGCCGGTTCCTCCCCACCCCTGCCCTAATGGCTCTCCCTCCCTCTATTGTATTATTATTTATATTTAACATATTTTTTATATTTATATATATTATATTTAACATATCTGTGCAAACATTTTACAACCTGATAATTAAACGATGTATTGGCCCTGCGCCAGGTCTGTAGCCAAGATGAAGGGGCAAGGCAAAGGACATGTGGGGCACAAAACACCCGGGAATTGTTCTATATATGTATGTAAATAGCTCGATGAAACAACTGGGGCACAAGCATGGGGCCAGGCCCTCGGCTTGGCTGCAGGCCAGCCTTGCTCTGTTATACAGTAATGCTAACGCATTCGCTGCATGTGCCTTTGACCCAAGTTTCGCTTCCAACGGTATTAAAACAGAGCGCTGGCTGACAGGCTGTAGTTCGGGGTTTGGTTCCCTAAGCCTTAAGAGGCTCGGATAAGTCTTCGGAAAGTTGTAGGCACTGGCGCAGCATGATCTTCGCTATTCTTGCTCCGTAAAACAAAAATGACGAATTGTTTCGAGGTTAAGTGATATTGTCGATATTTGTCGTTGTGGGGGCTATCCCCCCCCCCCTAAAATATAGGCCCTGCTGTGTCACAATGGTAACGTGTTCGCCAAGCGTACGATTATCCCGGATTCGACTCACTATATAAAAAAAAAAAATAATGGAAGCTTACCGACCATTTGCCCACCGTAGCCCGTGGGTTGATGCTTAATGCTTTGAGAGGTTCGAAAAACTGTAGGTCCCGACGCAGCATCACCCTTATCGTCCTCGTGCCGTGAAATTCTCACCAACATTTTTAGAATGCATTTCTGGTGTTCTTTTAATGTAAGCATTTATAATAAAAGCATGTTGAGTATGTTGAGTAGGTAACACCGCTTGACATAAATATAATAAAAGCAATCAGACAACTTTGAGCGGTTTGTTAGATTATTGGTACATGAGCCGGCTTTCGGCTGCGCTAAAGGGCAGCCTTCATCAGATGTATATGGAGCGAATCGAACATACAGCAGATAATATAATTAAGGAATACAAATGGGGAAAAACAATAATGTAAAAGAAGTAAGAACAAAGATAAAAATAAGAAATAAAAACCGCACGGGCAAAAAAATAAGGGTTTTTGTCAAATACTTTTAGGCCGAGTAAGTTAAAAGATGGAGTTTAAGAAGAGAGAGAAAGGTACATAAGATATGGTGTAATGAGTTATGGAGGGTTGCTAAGAATGTATTGCTATGCACGGAACAACCAATGTGAATTGGTTGTTCCGTGTTAATTGTGGAGGAGCGCCTATGGTATATCTCCAGTGCTTCCCTGAATCTGAGACTTTTAAGGCTATTTCCGGCATGTGCCAACAGTCTGGTATGGTGGAATAATGGGGTGGCGCCATTGGATTGGATGTATTGGGCAAGACTAGTATTAAATCTATTGTGACTTATATCTGCCATGTGCTCTTTGAGCCTAGTCTGTAATTTCCTAACTGTACTACAGATGTATTGTGTATGGGAGTTACTGGAATTATTAGTAATGGGGATGGTGTATACCCCCGCCTTTTCAGTGGTGTGCATGGGGTCCCTATCCTTTTTGAGGCGTTGTAGTATGCTATGACCGCGTTTGTACGCAAGAGCAAGGTGATGTTTTTATAAGGCCTGTTTAATAGATGCAAAAATGGATGGAAAAAATGAACAAACTCCAACATACCTGAGTGGTGTGGTGTGAGCAGAAAGAGTGGAAGGTTGGAGGTTAAAGAGTTCTCTATGGAGTCTGTTAAAAATTTTATAGACCCTCTTAAGGGGAATGCCTGTGTGTAAAGTTTTTTTGAAGGATGCAGTTATATTCAATATTAAAAAGGGAGTCACTGCTACACACCATAAGCGCTCTACGTATATGTGCTGTGATGGCTGCTTCAATATGAGATTTAGGTTGTGCTGAGTGATAAGTCGGAAAACAGCTGGGTTCGGTCGCCTTGTGGAACACAGTGAAATCAAGTTGTGTGTCAGATCTAATAATAATTAAATCCAAGTACGGAATGGTTCTATTGTCATCTTCATCCATTGTGGTGAATTTGATGGCTCGGTGGTAGTTATTCAGTCTACCAAGCATTTGAATTATGTTAACCGATTTGGTATCGTATAAGAGAAATGCATCATCTACGTATCTTAAGTAACACGTGTTTTCAGCAAACGGTGTAACTACAATCTGCTCCATATGTCTTTGCACATACTCTGCCATAATACCCGACATGGGGCACCCCATGGGTACCCCTGCGGTTTGTAGGAATGTTTGGTTATCAAATTGGAAAAAATTGTTATTGGTAACGAGGCGTATGGCAGACGCTATTGATAATACATCCTGGTTAGAGAATATATTAGATGTAGATAATGTAAGCATTTATTTTAGGAATAATCATTTAGTACAACCTCTCTTAACGACCACCTCCTTTAAAGACCCATCTTTTCTGGAAACGGGTTTCTTCAGCCCCATAGACCCAATGCTAAATTTACCTCCATTCAGAGACCGCCTCTCTGAGAAACCGCTTTTTCATGGAATCGACGGTGGTCGCCCTAGGGAGGTTTCACTGTATTATAGACAGGAGAGAGAGAGAGCACTTCCGTGTGTGTGTGTGTCGAGCTTTTCGCTATATATATATCCAAGTTTTGATGAATGCCTGTGATTTGAAGTCCCCATTCATTACAAAGAAAAATCGATTCTCTGCGTGGGCGTACGCAGGAAGTTCGTAAGGGGGAGTTATAGGTTCAATGGTGGTGGGGGGGGTTACAGAGCTACAACTCACATATTCCTATGTTAAATATACAAAATTTCATTGCAATGGGGGGTTACAAGCCTCATCAACACCCCCCTGCGTACGCCAATGACTCTCTGTATCGAATTTTCTTTGGAACCTTCAGCTTTGATGTATGGAAATTGTACTGTGTATGTCTCCCTGAACGTCAGTAATGGCCCAGTGCTTAACGTTATTTCCACAGCGTTGAATTCGAGCTATTTTGATAATTAGGATTGCTGCCAGTCGTTGGCACTAACGAGTTCCTTCTACAGTATGTGCACTTTCTCATTGACTGGGAATTGTCAATTTGGACACGTGTGTTCCGTGCAATTCACGACATTCAATAACCTCAGAGAGGGTTAACCGGAAGGAGTTTAAGAAAAAAGTACTAAACGTTTGGAAATTTTTCCTAAATAGTCACGTGGTTTCTTGTGACGTCACAATTGAAAACGATTGGCATTTCAGTACCAATCTTCTATGTGAAACCGGTTTCTTTTATCTTTCGTTCTCCGGTACTTGGAATACTATTTTTTCCATGCTATAAAATTGCACTCAGAAGGGAAATTACGTTATTTTTTGGTAAAAAAACAAAAACAAACCACTAGATGGTGTGTGTGTGTGTGTGGTGGGGGTTGCTTAAGTAAAATGCGCGTGCGCACAAATCCCGCCTTTTCTGTAAGTCCTGTTTTTTCATGTTTGTAATACTGACGTACCACGTGCTGCTAGGAATTAATTTCGATGTAGTTTTCCGATAAATTTACGTATTATAATTAATATATTGCAGTCTTCCTGTGTCAGTAGACATATACTTTTAATTAACGAAATATATATACAGTGAAAACTGTCTAAGGCGGAACCTGCACAAAGCGGAAACTTGCTCAAAACGGAATTTTTTTACGGTCCCTTCAAAAGTCAATGGTAGTTAACATTATCTAACACAGAAACTGTCTAACGCGGAAGCGGAAAGCACTATTGAGACCCTTGAAAGAGAAAAACCTGCATAAAGCGGAAAATCGCTGGCAGGAAGGAAATTTTCTCAGCAGAAAAAGGAAAGAGGGTTGTAATACAATGCAAATAGCAAAGTGGGGGATGACGAATAAAAGACATTTTACAGATATAGAATGCCCTTGTCCGCATAGGCGGAGCCAGGGGGCGGTTTTGGGGGTTGTAACCCCCCATCGCAATGAAATTTTGTATATATTTAACATAAGAATGAGTATGAGTTGTAGCTCTGTAACCCCTCCCATTAAGCCTATAACCCCTTATGAACTTTCTGCCTACGCCTATGCTTGTCCCTACATGCTATATGCTTGACTACTATTTGTACACCACCCACCCACCATAGCATACCCAGAAAGTTCATAAGGGGAGGGTTACAGGCTTACAATGGGGGGTTACAGAGCTACAACTCCATTATATTTGTATGTATACTATATACAATTTCATCGCAATGGGGGTTACAATCATAATCGACCCCCCCCTTGCGTATACCAGTGCCACCCACTTCTTAAATAAAAACGTTCATTATTAACCAGAACGAAAAGTCACTCATATCCACTTTATCAATTCATGGATAAACCCACCGCAAGGAAGAGTATCTTTATACAAGGGAATCATTATCTTTACAAGGGAGGTACTTTATCGTTACAATTTAAGCTTACATAATAGACTTTTTGTATGAAATTGGCATGTATAGTTAGCATGAAATTTTGCACCATATTGATCGTAACTACTAAAACCACAAAATAGTGCAAAAATTAAAATTAATAAAAATAAAATGCAGTGATAAAATAAATATTTTTATCAAAAGGAAAATATAGTCTTAAAGTTCTCAAGATGAGACAAAGAAAAAAAAAAGCATATGCATCTCTTACCACTGAATTTAACTATGCATATATTTATTTTGCATGTAACCTCCATAAGGCGGAAACATGCATACTACGGAATTTTTTCCGGTCCCGTGAGTTTCCGCCTTAGACAGGTTTCACTGTGTGTGTGCGTGCGTTCGCCCGCGCACATATATATACATGGTGCTCTCTAAAGTTCGGTGTTTCGCAAATAACTTTTTAACGAAGCCTCGTAGAACTGTAAAAGTTAGGTATGGGCATAGTGAAGTGCCCATGGCCGATGAAATGAGATCGACGGCAGCGTCATCTGTGGCGAAATTGGGAAGTTATTGCACCTAATTCTGGAACTAGAGGAGATACAGAAAATTTTTCAATTACAAAGTTGTTAAGCACTAACTAATTTGTAAGAAACGTGTTTTTTTCACCACCTTAATAGGGCAAAATTCGTGATTTAAGAGGTTTTAAAGGTATCCGTCCAGCAACGCCATTGTTGGTCAAAATTCCGATTTAACGTCAATCATTAACTTCAATTTTCAAAATTCATGTTAACTTCAATCATTCATTCTTGTAATTCCATAAAACTTCATTCATTATATAAGTGCAGATGGCACGTTACGTACTATATGCAGTATGGTGGAAAAAATTCGATGTTATTAATGCTGTTGTAGAAATATTGTGTGTTATGATTATATCATTGAGCCTTCGTTCCAAAGGACCGGATTTAGAGAGCACCCTATATATATATGTGAAAAACATTTATAGAATAAATATATAGAAAAAACTTTTTAAATGATAAAAACACAAGACTGTGCAATATAAAATATAACACCATTGTGAAGCTGCATGACTCCAGCAAAGATGTGAATATTAAAAACACTTTAAGTTGAAACATGGAGAACAATGAAAAACATTGAAAAATACACAAAATAATTTTACTTACATGCTGGACGATATATGAAAATCCAAAGCGTGTTCTTGCACGTTCTTGAAAACCAACGGATTAAATTATTAAAGCAAAGCAAATAGGATACAAATATGAAAAGCCAAACCAGCCAAACAAAGAACTGAGGAAGGACCAATAGAATGAAGTGTTTGAAACACCTTACAGCTCTTATATATATGTATATATATATATATATTTGGTTTAGTTCGGAACCTGTGTTTGATTCATAGGAGTCCGAGACGCAAAAAAGAATTATCCTTTGAATGCGAAATCCCTCCCCGACTTCTTTATTAATTCGATTCTCCGATTCCTCCCTACTTTTTTAACAATAGTGTAATAAAACGTAATAGAAATAGTGCGATATATAAGTAATAATTTAAAAAAAAAAAGTTACGTTTTTTCCTCTACTTCGTTTAACCTAAAAGAAATACTGTTTCGTATCCCACTGGATGTTTATAGCTTGTAAGTATTTTAGGAAATACGTTAAAACTTTGATTATTTAAATCGGCAATAGAAAAGAAATTTTGGTGGTTTCAATGTTTTGGAATCGGGCAGTTGTGTGTGTGTGTGGGTGTGGGGGGAGGATACTTTTTAGCCGACTAATGTTGAAGTTTCCAGAGCTTTAGGCTAGGGTTCATTCTTTTTTGGGTAACAGGACACTTACAAATTTTTCACGTATCTCTCGAGACCATTTTTTTTTTAAAGGCGGGGGAGGGGTTGAAAAAACTTATTTGCTAAAAGCATCTCTTCAGAGTTTCTTCAGGCTACTGATTTGGTCAGTTGCGATATGAAAAAAGGGCCACCCAACCTGTTGCCGCGGCTTTTCCTTATTTATGAAAAAAAAAATTCGAAAATTTTTGTTTATTACTTTTTTTTTTTATTCCGAACAATTGTCTGCGGGCCGTATATTCAATAACCCTGCTTTAGACAACGTGACTTATATTTATTAAAGTGTTCAGGAGGAATTAGAGTGCTTTAAGCAAATAAATACAAAAAAATAAAGATTTTATAGTATTGTACTCCCCTTATTATAATACCGGCGGCAGTGGTGTAGGAAATGATAAGGAGGGGTTCAGAGGGGCTCAACCCCCCCCCCAATTGAATATCAAAACGCATTATTTTCTCTAAGTCCGCATCACCTGATCTTCCTTAAGTTCACTTCGACGTCCCCACTGCCAATGAGTTTAAACTGCTACGCTGGTGATTGGCGGTGGCGATCTTTCTTTTATTCCACAGATTTGCCGTATGGTGTATTGTTCATGGGGCTGTACGGTCTCCGTTGAATCTTAAACCTACTTCTCTTGATTCCTTGTTAATCATCACCCCATGATGTAATTGCGGATGATGATGAATTAAAAGGATCCGAAGCGAGATGATGAACAAGGCGACGTCACGGGGATAAGCTGTAGCTAAGTGGGCGGCTTGCCTTTTGTTTCTGGGCCCCGCCCTTCTCACCCTATACTCTTCGATGACCTTGCTTTCCTTCGATGTGACAGTAAATTTATAGTGCTTGATTGGGCAACCTCTTGCGATGACTCATTCATGGCAAACACTCCAAAGATGACGCTTTGAATTGCAGTTAGTGCTTTTCGAGTTAGCTAGCAACGAGGTGGGGGTTAACACCTACTCTTCCTTTCTTTTCCTTTGTGCTTATGTCTGCATATCTTTGGCTTCTTTTCCTTTGGGGTCGCCACCCATTTCCCTTTCCTCAATAGTACATTGATTTCGGAGCTGTATGAAGGGTTTTGATGTTTATAACTTTTTTGCTGTCAGAATCGTCATACTTTGGGTCACCGTGTTCACATACTTTATGCATCGCGTCGTGGGTCACTTTAAATTCCGTCTTCAGATTTTGATTTCGTGAGCGATTAGAAGATGTACAGTATTAACAATTTTCTTTTTTTTTTAATTATGTGAGTTAGGAAAAATAATGATCATGCTGTAGGGTGGAACCGAATCAGCGACCTTCCGCATTAGTGGATGATTCCACATCTATCTTACAGTTTTTTCCTACTTAGAGGTGATAAGTGGGGGTTATGGGGTTAAAGGATTAAATGGTTTCGCCCTTCCCCAATTCCTCCATGGTTTAAACTTTTGAGTTTAGGTTGATAATCTGCTTCTCTTTAAACATAGAACTGCAACTCTTTTTGATTTCTGGTGGTCAAGAAATTCATCACGGAAATCATATTAATTCCATATATATATGGTGATGTTTTTTTTTTTTTTTCAACGTAATATAAATAATATTTTGAAAACATACTTTTTAATAAAAAATCTTCCCTATTTCCATTACTTTAAAAAATTTTTTTTTAGTCTGAGTTGAGATGTTCTACTCTTTGAATTCTCTCATTTTAATTGAACAAAAAATAGCTTTTCTTGTGGGTTGGTCCCTAGGTCACAAGATGTTCAGGTTTCTTGAGTAAATGTAGATCTTGGTGCAGCTTGACCCCCTGCTGTCCTTGCACCATAGAGGTCACAAACAAACAAAACCTTTCTCAATGGTCATTCTGATTTTATGACTGTTTCCGCTTAACGACGATACCTTGCTGTTCTGGAAAATCCTTCATAGAATTACATGCATTCTAATTAATTTTTGTTAACTGTGTTTAACGACACTCCTTCATAGGTGTAGCCAGGGGTTGTTTTGGGGGTTGTAATCCCCCCAGTACAATGACATTTTATATATTTAACATGGGAATATATGCGCTGTAACTCTGTAACCCCTCACCATTGAGCTTATAACCCCCACACACATACACACACACACACACACTTATGAAATTTCTGCTTATGCCTATGCACTCCTTTAAAAGTCGGAAATGGGAAAGATTACTGTAATTTTTAAACGGGTTAATAATTACAATTTTTACAGGATTAATATTTAAAATGTTATATAAATATTCCACAGCAGTCAATTATCAATTAATACAGTGAGTGGCCAGATTCTTAGAATCACTTGTGTACTTGATATTTTGTTAGGCCATCTTTTACCATTAAAACACTCACAATTTGCTTTGGTAATCAGTTGATGAATTACCATATCATTCTAGTAGCATATTAGTTGTATGTATGATAAATTGTATATTCCAGATTCCAAAGATTCGATGGTGAATCTAGACTTTTGATGCCTCATTCGATTTTTCTCCACAAATAATCCTTTGAATTCAGGTGACGGCCAAAACTGAAAATGTTTTTCATGCTTCTGGAATTATCAGATACCATGGGAACAAGGGATTATTAGACTTGTTTTTCAGCCATTGATCTGTATATATAATATGATGAAAATGTAGGACCTTTGATTTATATAATACACTCTATAACAAAAAAAAATCGACGCACCAAGAAGTAGTTGTCCGATTGCAATAAAAATTGGTGGATATGAAGAACATACATAGAAAAAGAAACGATTAAAATTTCAGAACAATTGAATGATTTATTGCAGAGTTTGACCGTTACAAAGGGAGGAAGTCAATAAGGCGTTGGTCCACCTCTGGCCTGGATGCAAGCTGTCACCCGGCGTGGCATAGACTGATAAAGATCCCGGATGGTGTCCTGCGGAATTTCTTGCCAAATTGTCTCCAACTGTCGGGCTAAATCGTCAACATTCCGGGATGGTTGCAATCGCCTTCCCATAGCGTCCCAAATGTGCTCTATGGGAGAGAGATCAGGAGACCTAGCTTGCCAAGGAATAGTTGGGTCCTATTATATAATACTATATGTTGGGGTTAATCTTGAAGACAATTCATAGCAACACGTGCCGTGTGCGGCCGGGCATTGTCTTGTTGAAACGTAAGTCCAGGGTGTCGCAAAAGGAACGGTAACACAACCGGTCGTAGAATGTCGTCTACGTACCGCTGTGCTGTAAGTGTGCCAGAAATGACCACCAAAGGGGTCCGGCTATCAAAGGAGATGGCACCCCCGACTATAACACCCTGTTGTGGGCATGTGTGGCGTGCGATAGTAAGGGCAGGATCCCCATGCTGCCATGGATATCTGCAGTTGTCAGGACACAGTTGGAAACGGGACTCGTCACTAAAGACTATACGTCCCCAGTCAGCGCAGTTCCAAGTTGATCGAGCCCGGCACCACTGTAATCGGACTTGACGGTGTAAAGGCGTGAGAGGTAAGCGGCGTAACGGTCGGCGCGAGCGTAAATTCCGCTCTCTCAGTCGTCTGCAGAGGGTCATGTTGGACACATGTGTGCGGGCCACACGTTGAATAGTTGATAACGACGAATCCGGTGCTGTGACAGCTGCTCTGACAATCGCTCTGTCTTCCCGTTCTGTTGTGGCCCTAGGTCGACTGCTGACATCTGCCGTTGTTGACCCACTCTTGCCAGCACCGTCCAATCGCCGCATCGCTTCGACCCACATGTCCAGCGATTCTTCGATTCGTCCAACCAGCCTCTTTCAATCCGATAGCACAACCTCTTTCAAACTCTGACATATGCTCGTAATGAGCACGAATCTTTCGGCGAGGCATTGTTACAGTCGACGTAAGATATCCGCAGTCAAAATGCAACAGAAATTTTGACCACATATTGAGAATCGCTCCTTATATACACCTGCTGAATGCGCAGTTCCGATGCGCTGGAGTTCCCGCTATTCATTCATTGGACACCAAATTTTAATCATTTGCATGTTCGGTCAAAATGTCTTTGCATACGAAATTTCATTACAATCGGACAACTCCTTCTTGGTGCATCGATTTTTTTGTTATAGAGTGTATTCAATGATTTATATAATATATAAATCAGAGATCACAAAGCCTTTGAAAAGATGTCTCACACCACGCTACTTCCTTTTGGTATTGAGAGTTGAGACTAAGTAAACGGAATCTGTGATTCCGTCTTCCTTTGTTTAAACTTCTGTTTCACCTATTAATTAATCTTGTTTACAATTGTGTTAATTTAATTATTAATATTGCTACACAGGATGTTAACTAACTTCACCATTAATTATTACCAGCACTGGGTAGATGAAAACATCAAACCACATGAACTCCCAACCACATAAAAGTCTGATTCAAGCGTTTTTGAGCCTGCATCAAGGGAAGATGCTTCTTTTTTTTTATTGTTTCAGTGAACTGTGGTGTATGGATAGATACCTAGCTATAATTCCAGTTATACCAGTTTCTCGTACTATTGAGCTTATATGCTATGCTCGTATATTGTGTGTTATGATTATTCCTGTTTTTAATTCGTCGTTTGATTTCACTCTCCTCATCCATTACGAAATATGCTCTAGGTACTTTAATAGTTGTGGTGCTTTTATATTTCACAAATTCAACTGATAATCACTTTTCAGTTTTGCTAATACTCACATTATTGCTTCGATCACCTGCTGTTATTTTATTTACGAAACTTATTAGGTCACATCAGTTTTCAGTATTTGTTTAGTAACATGCTTTGTTTATTACAAATGTATATTTTGTATCATTATCAATTAGGTATAATGTGCACACAGATTATATTATTTTATTATGAATTCACTTTGTCATACTTTTTTTTTCAGAATTTGAAGCACTTAACGAATAGCTTGAAAGGCAATTCTGAGTATTCCTATTCTTCTGGAATGAAAGATATCAACCGACTGAAAAATAGATACAAGGATATAGTTCCATGTAAGTATCCATGATCTTTGTGAATATTTCATGTTATTTGCCATCATTTAAATAATACCTATAGTATATTACAATTAAGCCTGACCACTTTCTTATGGCGGGGTTCCCACACGCCTGGAATAATCGGGGAATTTGAAATCATCAAGATCAGGGAAAGACAAGTTTTACTGGTGAAACCTGGAAAAGTAAGGGAAAAATCTTGTCAGCTCGTATTGTGAATAGCTAAATCTTCCCTGAACATGATGCCATTTTCTCTCTCCCCCCCCCACAACCGAAGTGTAGTTCAAAGTTGCTTTGTGATTGATCAGGGATATTTTTTCTTTAGTGTGAGTGGGAGCCCTATATCAGTGGTGCGCAAACCGTGGGTCACGACCCCCTCCCCAGAGGGGTCATGTGAAAATTTTTGTAGATCGCCAAATTCAAAGAAGTGTACACAATATGTACGTAAAATATTTTTGAACTATAGGATAGTTCGTCCAGGGGGGGTTGCGACAAAATTTTTCACAAAATGGGGGATCGGCAATGAAAATAGTGTATGCACCCCTACCCTATATGGTGTATACTGTAATCTATTTTTGGTGCATAGTAGCCAGAGAAATGAAAGTTCACTTCACACTCAAGTTGGATTCGAACCAGCAACCTCTGAATTACTGTCCCAGTGCTTTGCCTGCTGGTCGACTGAGGATAGCCATGAAAATTTTGTTTTCTCTAGTTATTATGAGCCAAAAATAAGTTCCTGTATGAACCATGGAAAACGTAAAAAAATAGACTTGATCATAATAAATAATTCCTTCATGATTTCTTTAAAATTACTCAAGGAGATGCTGTTAGTTCATATTTGGTATATTGTGTATAGTATTTTTTATTTATTTTTTGTGGAAGAGTTTCAAAAATCAGCCAAAGTCACGAAAACGTCTAAACATTTTTAATCGAATATTGAAAAAAAATTCTTGATCCACGACTCCCTTCACTTCTCATAAATTGTTAATGGCTTTCAAATATGTAAAGCATATTTTATATTTTCTTGTAGCATATTATATAAAACATAAGAATGTCGCGATGCCCCAAGGAGCTGCATCTAGTAGTTTGAAAATCTTGGCCTAAAGCATACACTCGGGAAGAAACCATACAATATTATTAGACAAGTACTGGTTTGGAATATCCAAGGGAAAAAAGAGTATGTAACGCTAATAAAATCGCCGTGGCGAACTTTTAAGAAACTAATTTAAAGAAGGGAAAACGTATGAGAAGAAATTTGGAAGTGTGTAGTGAAATTCGAAGAAAATGGACATCTTTCATAAAAGCCAAACTTCCTGCTTGGGTGAAATGAAGCAGCAGCTATTTAAATGAAGGCTGTTTATTTAAGTATAATTCAAGTTTCGTTATGAATAAAATTTATCGAATTAGTTTCCTTTTCTATTTCAATCTTTCATTTAATATCTTAATTTATTTATAAATTCACACTTCGGGATATTTTTGCAATATGTTTCCATTTGATTTTTACAGTTCTATAGCACTGTACGGTAAAGTTGTTTTGTAAAATACTTTGAATGTTAAACAGCAAAATATGTAAACCTCATTGACGTAATGTGCAAATATAGCTAATGTAATGTAATACTACCTCTATATTAATGTTGCATTACATTAGTTACAGGGTCATTCTACAGAATTCAACGAATTTTTTTATTTTTTGGTTGCTCGACCATTTTTAATTTCTTTCATACTTTGTATGCTGAAACATATATGCAAAGAAAATCAAAAACCAATTGAAATTTTTTTTTTTTATTTTGGCAACAGGCATCGGAAAAACAAGATTTCGTGCGGTTTTGCGAAAAACAAATACTTACAAAATCGCATGTATTTTATTAATCAATGAAGTTAAATCAAAAATTCAAAAAAATTTAAAATCTATGTAGTTTTCACTTACATTGCGTAAGTTTTACAGCTTTAGGTTATTTTTTGAAAAAATTCTGAGTTATGTGATAATGACTGAAATATTGCTGAAATCGTCGTTTTTTGAAAACGATTTCCTCATGAAGGGGAACAGATATATATATTGCAGATATATATATATACAGATATATATATAACAATATTGCGTTTTCTTTGTATGTTAGTTCTCTGCCTCAGGGTGTTATCCCAAAAAAACTGGAGTTGTTATTTCCATCTCCTTTTAACATACAAGAGTTTGAAAATTTTCAAAAACGGGCATATTCAGCGACTCACAAATCAAAAGACTTCATCCCTTCTTCTTTTTTTTTTTTATTTTTTTTTTTTACGGCTGAAGGACTACAATGATCATTTGCACCATGACCACCTGTTTTCCAAGGAATCCAAACATATTAAGGCCTAAGGAACCAAACCCAAGGCTACACTGAGCAAATTTCCCCCCAAAATTCCACCCACCCTGATCCTTTTTAAGACATCTTCCGATTCTTCAGTTTGAAGGTGACTGTATCTCATTGATTAGTTCGAATAACAGAATGAAATTTTCAGAGTATAAACAGCATGCAGAGAGATGCTTCTTTGCCAAATTTCAAACAGATAGCTGCTCCCTCTTTTGATTTGTGAGTCGCCGAATATGCCTGTTTTTTAAAATTTTCAAACTCTTGTATGTTGAAAGGGGATGGAAATAAATAACAACTTCAGTTTTTTGGGGTAATATCCTAGACAGAAACTAACATATAAAAAACGCGACATTGATATCTGTTGCCCTTCAGGAGGAAATCGTTTTCAAAAAATGACGATTTCAACGATATTTCGGTCATTATCACATTACTCGGAATCTTTTTTAAAAATAATCTAAAGCTGTAAAACTTACGCGATGTAAGTAAACAAACTACGTAGATTTTAAATCTTTTTGAATATTTGATTTATCTTTATTAGTTAATAAAATACATGCGATTTTGTAAGTACTTGATTTTCGCAAAATCGCACGAAATCTTGTTCTTCCAATTCTTGTTGAAAAAAAACAAACAATTGGTTTTTGACTTCTCTTGCATATACGTTTCAGCATACAAAGTATGAAAGAAATCAGAAATGGTTGAACGACCCCATTTGTCGAAATTCTGTGGAATGACCCTATATGAATTGTAATACTACCTGGGCAATGATTTAATGTAATGGCTTCTAAGCTTAGATGTGCCACAAAACTTTTTCAACGGTGTCACTGGAATGCCACATAGCTAGCATTGTTTTAGAATACTAAGGGTGCCATGAAGGATTTTCTGTGTGATGCACTATGGGTGCCATAAACTGAAAAATGTTGGAAACCACCAATCTAATGTATATGCATATGTATTTGTACATCAGCTTTATTTTTCTTTCTTGTAGATGACTTTTGCCGAGTGGTTTTACCAGAATTATCTGTTCCTGGCACAGACTACATAAATGCAAGCTATGTCAAAGTAATTCCATTTGTGCGTTATTAATGCATATTACATTAATTACTAATTGATATGTAATTGATCAAAGAAGTAATATATTTAAGAACATGATGCATTTTGTACAATTTATAACAAATTGATATGTAATAAATGTTATGCATTTATAATAAATCATTATTTCTTACGATTTTTCAGTTAATAATATTTAGTAACTACGTTTAAGCTAAAATAACGATTATTGATGTAGCTATAGTAGGACACGTACACAGGGGCTAGTCTGAGGGTATCATTACCCCCCAAAAATATATTTTTTCACTGTAAAAAATTCCAACTTTCATGATAAATGAAGGGTGTTATTCCAAGACCATGGCAAATTCTGTCCTTAACCCCCACCCCTTCTGCCCCAAAATGAAAGTCTTCGTCCGCCCTTACATGTATATGACAAGGAATTCGGGACCAGTGAAAATGCTCGCAATATCCGATCAATTGCTAAATCCACTGTTTAATTTCACATTTCAAAAATAACATCCTTATAGGTAACATACATTCATGCAACATGTACAGTAAAGTCCAGCTTTGAATTTGCTTAAAATTTCAATGAATAACATATTATATTACTGTATGAATTTCAATACAAGGAGCTAAATAAAGATACATACACATAAACGGATATGAAGGGACTTAGCTTAGTAGTTATTCCCAAAACAAGTTTTATTTGGAGATGTTCAAATAATGGTGTATAATTATTTCTCCAAAATTACACAAGCTCTAGTTTGAGCTGTAATTAATACGTGGGTGGCAAAAATTATAGTATAATAAATTTCCCCCACGAAAACTCACAAAATTCTCGCCCCGGAGGCTTTCTTGTGTTGACCATATTTGGCAATTGTGTTATCCCTGCGGAGGGTAATAATACCTTAACATCTTTACATACGGAGAAAGAGAGCGTTGTTTCCTGTCCTCATTCGTCTAGCGGTCCAAGACACTCCGGGCTAAACGGAGGGACCCTGGTTCGAATCCAGGATGGGGAAAGCGTCTCTTTTTCTCCAAAATTACATAAGCTCTAGTTTGAGCTGTAATTAATACGTGGGTGGCAAAAATTATTGTATAATAATTATTTACTTTGTTATTGTTCCTATCGCAGTGTTAGATTGAGAAAATTAACAGGTGTATGCATGTGTTGGTGTAATAATGTCTAACTATGATAATTTGAATATTAATTGCGAGCCATGAAATTAATAATTTTTTAAAAAAGGAATGAATAGTAGTAGTCTTTTTTTATGTTAAAATTTTTTTCTGTTACAACTTTTTATGGTGTTATTTATCTGCATTTTTCCACATATAAGCATTTGGGCTAATTTTCTTTCAGACTTGCCTCTTCCATGTTCATTTAGAACAGTGTTTTCTAACCTTATTAGAATCGCGACCTCCTTTTATAGCAACCAAGTAATTTGCAACCCCCCCTGTGGGCCACCATCACATTTGCAAAATAAATTATTTTTAACAAAATTAAAAAAAAAAAATCAGAATATAATTTTATTATACAATTTACTTTGCCTAATATCCAATGTGACGGTTGCGCTTGTAGCTGAGCAATCAGTTTCAAAATTGCAACTGTTTTTTAAAGCCAAACTTCTGTTATCCGCAACATTCAGTCTGTTTCTTGCCTTTATTTTAATTTGAAGAAATGTTAAAAATCCACTCTAGCTGAGATGTGTAGAGGCAAATGAAAGAGTAAAACTTGAAAGGGAAAGGTGGTGACATTTGGATGTGAACTGTCCATAACACATCAGAACTGTGTGCTTAAAATTTCGCAAGTATCAGCCATTGTGGATCTTGCGCAATTCACTTCTTTTCATTTATCAAAAATAAGTATTACTTTCATTAGTAGAATAGTGCAATGTAGCCATGCTGAAATACAAAAGTGTTGGAAGCCTTCAATGTAAAATTTTTTATAATAATAATAATTGCAACTAAAAATAACTGCGGCGACATCAAAAAGATCAGTTGGCATCCCTCAGTGTAAGAACCACTAATTTATAACATTATTCACTTTCTTGAGGTTAAAATCACTCTTTTAGCTACTATTTTGAAAACACAAATAAATCAGACTTTTTTAAAATTGTAGCGAGTTTGTAACTATTTTTCTTCCTGTCAAGATGATAATGTACCTAGGAAAAGAAATTCCTCTCCTATCGGTACCCACGAATGTGGTCTCTATTAGGGGAAGGATGGTTTTTGATTGCCTCTAAATGTAAGTAAATTTAGTATTGGGGTGGGGGGAATCTGTTTCCAGAAAAAGTGGTCGTTAAGAGAGATTTTGCTGTATTAAATTTTCACTACATGAGGATTTCAAAAACCTCAGAATTGGTAAAGGAGAGAGTTAGGGAAATACCATATCTCCAAAACTTGACCGCAGCCCTGTAAAATGTAATTTAACTGGCAAATGTAATTATTTAAGTTGTTCACACAAACAATTACAGAATTCAGTTTATCTATTTTGGTAGCATTTATTGTTATTTTTATTACAAAAGCATATGTATATCCATGTTTTGCTTTGATAAAAAAAGCATTTTTTTAAATAAATAAATGGGATTCGTTAACAAATACATAGCAATGAAGCTATAATTTTTGGTGTGTCTGTTGCGCTAATGAAATATTTTTTAGAAATTTAAATTTATGGACGTTATCGATATACATATACAATAGGCTCTTGACTATGCGGCCTAATGCAGTAGAAGGGCAGGCTGGAAAACAAAACAAAAACTGAATAGGTTGGCGTTTTATAAATGCTGACATCCTCCCCCACCTATATCATTAAAAACACCCTTTTTATACCAAAACACGCTCTTATTCATATTTTATAACCTCTTAGTACCAAAATACTTGGAATGAGAATACAGTATTGTACACATTTTAAAATATATTTTATAATCTCTAACTTAATCGCAGGAAACAAAATCACATGCACTCTACTGTAATATACTGAGTGCATACACTTTTGAAATAAACAAAACATTAACGTAGAACGTAGGCATAATTCTTACAGAAATTATTTAAACTTTATTGTTCGTTGATAAATGATAGCACAAATGTGAAAAGGTAGGCCTAAGATGAAAGAGTCAAAACTAACAGTTTTTAATTTTTAAAAAAGTCCTTCATAGATAACTGTTTCTGTCTTTTATCTCTCTTCCATGACGCAATGTTCTACTCATGCAAGCAGGTGATATCAGCTGGTGTTGCTCCTCCTGCTCAATAATGTACTGTAGAGCTGTCTCAATAGTCTTAAACCCTTCCGAATGTGGGGTGAAATTTTTCCTGTCAATATTGCGATCAGTTATTTCATCAACTTCGTCGTTTGCCATCCACTCTGCCATGTCCCTTGTATTGACATCGTCACTACAATCTTTTTTCGTTTATCACCCATTTCGTAATCTTTAATAAAAAACAAGAAAGCAGGCACTCCAAACAACAATTTACTAACATAACCAGGAACAACGGTAAATGTACATACGTATGTTTGTTTGTTTTTTGGTTTTACGGCTCAAAGACTACAGTGGTCATGCTGCGCCGGGACCTACTGTTTTCCGAGGAATCCGAACCTCTTAAGGCCTGGGGAACCAAACCCCGGACTACAGTGAGCAGTGCGATCTTTTATGAGATCTCTGAGTAAGCGTTCTTTTTGCACTGCTGGGAGTCGAACCCGGATTAGCCGCGCAATAGGAGAACGCGTTACCACACT
>QLNU02003225.1:26832561-26871145 GCA_006491805.2 Dysdera silvatica | reverse complement strand
TTTCTTTATTATGTCCTTGCAGTTTTCTTCTTCCTTTTCTTTTTTTCGATTTATAAGAAAATCCAGTCTTTACCATGTTGGTTTAAGTTGTTCAGTTTTTCATGCAAGAAGTCCATTGTCATGTATTGTATTATGTCTATCTTTTATTCAATTTATTTCTTCTGCATTTTTATTTTTGATTTCATCTAATTCTTTTTTTAATTTTATATTCTCCTCTTTGAGGGACTTTATTTCATCTATAAAGTTTTTTTATTCATCTCTCATAGTTTGTATGGTATTTGTGAGCATTGCATGGCTGCTTGACATTTCTATATAACTTCTATTTGTATTTGATACATCATTTGATGCTTCATCGTTTTCTTGACTTTGTCGCTCATTTCCTCCCTATACTCCTCATTCTCCTCCAGATTTTCTATAAAATCCCCCTTTTTTTTCCCCCAGTTTTATACATTTTAGCTATTTCCAGCTATTTTTAGTAGTATTATGCTATATTTCATCGATTGGCAACACATAATTTATAGCTGTTTTATTCTAGTAACACTGTCAATCATTTGCATTTCTTGTTTATAGCTATATTTTCATAATTTTTTCGTTATTTTTATACTTTCTGGTGTCTAATTATTTGGTTAGGTTTCCGATTTATGATTTTCTACTTATTTTGCAAGATTAATGATATCTTACCTTGATCCGGACCTTCTTTCGGAGCAGCGTGTTTTGCTTACGTTTACTATTTACTAATGCAGTTACGGCTTGGTTTGCAGTTACGTGAAAGGTATTTAATAAAATCATTGGATTTTTTGCCTAATACATTGTTATGCTCGATATCCAGTTATATGTACTCTTTAAACACAGTTCTTGAGACTAACAAGATCGTTTTGTTTCTTTTCGTCCAAGGTATCAGAGTTGCAGATATGCCCAGATTTCCTGGTTCGCAGTTTGCTGGTAAAACAGGAGGGTGACAGCCAAAGAAAAGTTTGGCAGTTCCATTACGCCACTTGGCCTGACCATAGTGTTCCCGATACTGTACAACCCATATTACAGATGGTTAGGATGATGCGACGTTGCCAGGCTGCAGAAACTGCTCCAATTCTAGTTCATTGCAGGTTAAAAAAATTGCTTCATGTGTTGCTTTTTTTTCTTCTAATATTGTATTTCTACTATTTTTAAATTACCTTTGGTTAACCTGCATTGCATGGGTCTTAAAGATTTGAGGGGCATTCTAAGTATAAATAATTTTACATAAATTACGATTATTATTTAGTACCAAATTGTAGACGCTAGACACCGTATTAAATAAACAAAGAAAACACCGTTTTGAGTGTGTATGTTAATTTTTTGTTTAGTTAATTTATTTAAAAGTTTTAAAAATTTAAATAGTTTTAAACTTGAAAACTATTTTTTAAGTTTAAAAAATTATTTAAACTTAATTTATTTAAAAAGAATTAAAAACTCAAAGCATTTTAGCCCGGCATCATGCTTGCCTTCTTTAGCATCACAATGTACTTCTCATGAAGATGATCAACACATTGCCTCGCTCAAAATGCCTCGAGTTTTTAGTTATTTTTAACTATTAGCATTTAGTATACGCACTGAAAACGTTGTTTTTCTCTGTTTTGTCATGATTATTATTGCTGTACCATGACATTGTAGTAACACCTTTCACATTTTGTCAACAAAAAAAAATTTGTGTATACCATGTGCGTGCCATTTTTTCTTCTTCTGATCCATAGTTTGCAGTTTAATTCCCAAAGTAACAGAGGTTTGTAAACATAACATTTTTTTACAGTTCCCATGCTATAAAACAGAAGCAAACAATACGATTACCATTCCTAAAGGAGCACAAAATGACTTTATAACAAATTTGTGTAAGATTCTTCAATAAAAATCTTAATTCTGGACTTGCACTTCATTTATCTAGAATTCAGGTTTGTGCCGTGGCACCACAAACTCAAATTCTAAATATAGGTATTAAAAACTTACATGTTGCAGCCTTATTAAAATAAATCATTACTCATCTAGAGTAGGGTTCGCCAAACCCATGCTCTCAGATACTACTACCATAAAGCTTTGAATCGTCCATGTTATAAAACAACAGAGGCAGCAATAATAAATATTCGAAAAATTATTTAAGCAAGGGAAGTTACAATGATCAAGATTTTTACACACCTGCAATTTTCAGGGAATTTGAAAACGCTCCTAAAAGTCAGGGAAAAACGAGATTTTTTGGCTAAACCTGGAAAAGTCAGAGGGGGAATTTCCCTAACTTTCGTTCTAAATAGCTAAATTTTACGCAAACTTGAAACTATTTCTCCAAAATTAAAGTTCAATTTAAAATTTTGCTTGAGATTAGTCAACGAATTTTGTCGAGAAAGACCTTGAAAAACTGGGAAATTTTTTCTCCAATTTGGGTGGGGATATAATACATACCCATTTCATATGCATATGAAAAAGGGACTTGCATTTTTAAAATAATTTTTATGTTAAATTACTAAAACCTTAGCACCAGCTAACAATCCAATAAAATACACAGGTGCTCTATAGCACAAAGAGGTTTTAAACCTTGGGGTCTAAGGGTTTAATTTAATTATATCAAGCACATTGTTTTAACTTGATTTGAAGGTTAGGGTGACTACAGAACCAGGAAATCAAGGGAATTTCTTTATTAAGATTCTGTCACTACCCTGAAAGTATACTTGTTATCAATAATTTATTTATTTTTTTAAAAAAAAGGTTTTGGATAAGTAACGAAGTGTTACTATTTAAGATTCTTGCATTGAATATTATTTTTCTGTTTTCAATGATGTCTGTTATTTCTTTAATTTACTTTGTCAATTTTCATAGGTATTTCACTGAGTTATGTTTAGTTCTGCATTAAAGTAGTGATTTTTAGATCTTAATTTTTATTTTGTACATCTCTTTGTTATTTTTTATTTTATGTATATATATTTGCATGTGTTGTCTTAAATTTCATTGTTATGTATTATCCATTATCCTAATTTCATTTTTGTTCAGTGCCGGATGTGGAAGAACTGGGACTATTTGTGCCATTGATTTTGTTTGGGCTCTTCTTAGAAGAGGGGTTAGTCTTCAGTTTTGTTTAGTTTATTATTTTTCATTGAATTTTTAAAATATTATGACTTATTCACCTCTTAGGGAAGGGCGGATGCTTTTATTATTATTATGTATTTTATGTTAAATTTTGTTTTATATCCTGAAAACTTTTAAACCCCATTACAAATACCATGGTTCTTGCGGGTCATGGGATTTTATTTTGCCTTTTCCAGGTGTGGAAAAGTCATAGAATTTAAAACAAAACTAAAAAAACAACAACATGGAAGTCATGGAAAAGCCATGAAATATTTGTTTAGGACCAATTTTAACCTGAAACTCCAGTTCTACAACAAAAATGCTACCTGTGGTGAAAATCGCATCACGAGATCGAATCATCATTTTACGGCACCAAAGTGTCTTCTAATGCACGTGACTACGTAACTCACAAAACGCAGGAGGGAGTATCCGTCTGTTCTTGGTTCCAAGTGGAATCAGCCGCTGCTTGTGGCCTACCTCGCTCCGCGTGTGCAGATATGCCTACTTGTATGGATTTCAAGTCCACCGTAGGATTTTGCGGTCAATACCAAGAAAACTACGCAAAATCTCATTCAAGATCCTCATGTGCAATTTTCTATTGGCCCCTCAAGATTTTATACTTTTTTTTGGTTTTTGGTAAAAAATCCGGTTTGCAGATGGCCCGCATCTTCCATGTTTGGACACAACGCTTCCGACTTGTTCTCTTGTTTTTGTTTTTTATGTCTTGCTTTATGTGTGGAAATTACTTTGAATTTGGATTAAAACAACGAAATGAAACGCAGCCGTGATTGTGAAACAGCTTAGGGGCGGGGGGATCGACAGGCAAAACTTTATCTGCAAGTGTATCATGATATGTAGTAAGGAATGGCTGTTTTACAAAGCATCGAAAGTTTTTAAATTTTTATGTGAACTCGCAGTTTTACCATATTTTGAATAACTTTTTACTCGCAGCATTTTATAAAAGTTCAGAAAAATTTCCTCAGGATACTTTAAAAAATAGCACACTATTTTTCCGCCGATAGTTTCAGAACATTTCCCTTTTTCAGCTTTCGTTATCTACACACGCAGAGGCTTGCAGATTAATTCAGTAGTAAATTTAACTAATCAATATATTAAGTCTACTGGAAAGTTCTGTCTGTTTGGGAAGTGAAAGAAAATAATGAATTTTTCATACCTTCAATAACATTTATTGTACAATATAATTTCCGACGTTACTTATGACCTCTTGCCAACTTGATGGTGATTTGTAAATACCATTTTTTTTAAATGTCTTTTTCTTACAGGCGACGAATTCAAGTAGTGCTTGACTGACACCTGCTTCAGTTTTGAATTTTTTCCCCTTCAAAAAATTTTGGAAGGAGAGAAACAAGTGATAATCGGGGGGTGCTAGGTCTGGGGAGAGTGTGATTAATGCGACAGAATTTCCCAGCCTAGCTCTGTAAGTTTCTGACGAGTCACCAAAGCAGCATGTGGTCTTGCAGTATGATGTGCTTCTTATTGAATATCGCCGGCCTCTTTTCTTTGACTTCTTTGTTTAAAACATCTATTTGCTGATATTATCTCCCCGAATTGAGCTTCTTGTTAGGTTTTGAAAGCTTATACTATATGGGTCCTTAGATGTCCCACCATATACACAGCATTCTCTTATTCAGGCTCAACCTCGGGTTGATGGTGGAGGGGGAAGGTTGTCCGGGCTCACAATATGCTCTTTTCCTAACAATGTTTTCTTAGTTAATCCACTTTTCATCACCAGTTATCATCTGGTCCAAGAAGGGTTTGTTTTTGTTCCGAGCAGGCAGAGATGTGCATATGGCGACTCGATCATGCACATTTTTCTCACTTAACTCATGAGGCACCCATCTAGAATATTTATAGACCAATCCTAGTTTCCAAATATGGTCTGAAATGGTTTGTTGAGCTGAGTTAAGCTTTTCTGTAATCTCCGATGTTGTCGAAAAAGGATCTTGCGCTATCATGGTCTTGACAATATCGTCATCGATCAAAGATGGCCGCTCAAAGTGTGGCTTATAATTAAGGTCGAAATCACCTGATTCAAATTTTTTGAACCATCTCCTGCATGATTTATCCGAAACTGCATCTCTACCAAAAACTTCCACTAAATTTTGGCACCCTTCTATAGCATTTCTGCCTTGTTGAAATTTGTACAAAATACAGGGTCGTAAATAAACTCCATCCACAGCCATGTTTACATGATCGTGTCTCACTTGATAATGAAATTAGACACTTCTGTTCCAGTTAATTTAGAAGAGCAGATGGGTATAAATTCAATGAAAAAGAGAGATGGCCACGTGTGTCTCAAATAAACACATGCATGCATGTTGAAACTTGAGATAACATTATCGGGAACAGAACTTTCCGGTGGACCTAATATGTAAATAATTTACGTAATTCATAATTATGTCCCGTGAAAAACGCCACCTGGTGTGCCTTAAAAACTAGAACTTAAAAAATTGACTTAAAAAACGATTTTAACGTTAATTAACGAGTGTTGACTTTTTTATGCGCGATTTTGTCCTTGGTGTTCCACCTATCGGCAAAATTTTGAACTTTTTAAATGTGATGTAACTAACGGCTGTTGGTAATTTTTGTATTTTTCCATCAAAATAGTTTTCTCCCCAATACACCACCTACTGGTGGGGTACAAAATTAGTGGTAATTAGTCATATTTTGCACCTATAAATTTCCATCCAAAGAAATAATACGTCTGCAGTGGAAAGTGGGCAGGGTGTTTTTTTTTTTAATATATAGAAGCTAATTTGCATATTTCAACGATTTTAGCTTCTCAAGAATAGGGAAGAGGTTTTAAATTATGGATATTTACTTTTTCAGTGGAACTTTTGACTCTTCATCGTGCACATTCACTTACTTGAGTAAACTATTTTTTTATGCACTACAAAACTCCTATGAAACCAATTTTCCTATACAAAATAGAACTGTGGTGTTTATCTTCTACAAAACTGGTGCAAGAGCCTTTCTCTTCTACAAAACGTATGCAAAAGTTTTTTTTCCTATAAAATCGATACCGAAAGCCATTTTTCTTGCTATGAAACTGATACAAAAGGTCATTTCTCCTGCTACGAAGTTGATACGAATGGTATTGGTGAGAGTATGATCATTTTGTACGTACATAAACATACGCAGTTGAGTCACATTATCAGGCGTGTTGTTTCAAGTGGAGGGGGATACATATATTGCTCTATAACAATGCACATGCTTTACTTATAAAAACATTTTTTGCAGGAAATGAAAGAGCATGGTTTTACTGAAAACTACTGAAAATTCTTTGTTTTTGTACTGAAAACTGCTGAAAATTCTTGACTTTTTTACTGATGACTACTTTCTCATGTTGACATCTCTATACGTGACCACACACTTCGGATTCGGACATTTTATCTCGCACGTGTGGCGTAGTAACCGCCCGGTATTTTTCAAATCATGAGTTAAGGAAATAGCTGAAACATGTAAAATCTTATGTTTTAGATCTCAAAAAAATCTGGAGACAGTTTTGCAGTTAAATCAGAAACTAGCCGGGACTTCACATCAATTCTAAAATCAAAAGGTTTATATAAAATTGTATCGAAAAAGAAGATTCGAATTTTGAATGTGCAAATGAAAATTGCAAACTAAAAGAAAATTTCAAAACTAAACATTAGTGTGTGAATATTTTTTAAGCAATGTGTGCATACATTACAAGGTGTAAGCAATAATCTTCAATCTAACTTCATTGTTTATTCTAATATAGGATAATGGATAATAATTTGATTTTGGTCATTATTTTATATATTTTGCAGTGGAATACATGTCAAAATTAATATTTCATTTTTATTTGTGAATTTAATTTAATACTGGGAGTCAAAATTATATTTCAAGTGAACATGAATTGTTTCTACGGCCCCGAAATGTTTTTAGTTTATAGTCATGGAAATTAATTTCTTTACCCAGAGAGTACGAGCTCTGAAATACTTACTCATGTGCACATTTTGTCAAAAAACATTTGTATATTATTTATGGAAATCACCATCTTATACAGTTGGACCCGCTTATATCGAACACAGATATATCATGGTTCCCACACACTTGTAATTGTCAGGGAATTTGAAATTGTCCTTAAAGTTTTTTCAAAAAAGTCGAGGGAGAAAAAAAAATTTTTTTTGGTCAAATCTGTAAAAGTCAGGGAAACCTTATTTCTGTTTAGAATAGCTAAATCTCCCACAAATGTGAAACTGTTTTCCCCGAGATTGAAGTTCAATTGAAAACTGCTTGTGATTGGTCAGGGAATTTTGCTGGAAAACTTGGTTGTTGTTTTTTTTCGCAATGTTAATGGGAGCCCTATGTATTAATTTTTCATATATATCGAAATTTTCCTAACATTCACCTGTTTTATTTAACTACCTATAATGAATAACGATTTTTTGTGAAAATCATGTATATTGAAACTTTGCCAGAATATAAGAATATCATACAATCAAAAAAAAAAAATTCACAATTAATAAAAGAACTGGACGATGAAATTATCTGAAAAAAGATGAAAGTTTCTTCTTTTTATAGACAATTGTACGGCCCATTCAACTAAGGTTGTCTTAAAATCTATTGCTATCTAGTTCAACAACTTTTACTTTTAATGATAGACCAATAGATGATGCTAACTTAAAAATAAATTTCAAAGCATTATGATTCACAATTTCGATAATGAAGATATTCCAGTTTGTACTAAATATATGCTATATTTGTATTCATTCTTTTATAATACAGTATATTTGAATCGACAACGTCTTCCAAAAGAATGCTATTTTGGTCAAGAGAAAGACTGAAATAAACCAATAGACGTCATATCAATATGAATTTGTTATACCTTTTTAAACCAATAAATGATGCTCATTCAAGAATATTACATTTTTGTTTGTCCTTGCATTATTCATTTCTTTTTAATGATTTTGACGTGTATTTCTTCTGAGAACGCTTATTTTAATTGAAAATACATATCATTCTTATGTATTATGTTTACCTCTGGTGGAAAAACAATTTTTTCTTAAAGCTTTATTGATAGAGCAGTACCTTGATATATGAATTCAATTTACTCCATGAACGAGCTTGTAAATCAAAATGCTCATATCGCAGATCAGTTTTTCCCGTTGAAATTAATTGAAATGAGATTAATTCATACCACTCCAATTTTTTTTATAATAATGTGTATACTACTATTTATAATGAACAAATATTGTATGCAAACTAGTCTCTGAATATAAACCTCAGTAATAGTAGAAAGCTTATTCGTGAATCAAATTATTATTTACAGATGTATAGATATTGTACTGTGTAATGGATGCATATGTGCTACAAGTTCTCAATCTCTTGATAAAATATGTCAATTGTTATTTTGATTTTTTCAGAAACTGACTGAAAACTTCTGCTTGCATGATATAGTGTCTGACATGCGAAAGCAAAGAATAGCTATGGTGCAAACGAAGGTAAGCCATTTCCAAAAGAAACAGGCTTTGTTTTCCATGCCCATCCACCCATGTGAAATTTGTTTGGTTCATAAATATGTGAAGAACAGACGAAGATGCTTTATTTATAATTTAGGTTTCTTCCTTTTAGGAACAATACGTCTTGGTCTATAAAGCTGTCGCTGCTATGTTTGAGCAACAGTTACGAATCATTGATAGTCATCCGTATGAGAATTTAGATGAAGATGGAACACCTCTCACTTCGAAAGGAACGGTGAGAATTTATATATTCTATGTACACCTCGTAAAATCTTTTTTCCGTACACAACACCATATTAAGGGGCAGGCCAACGCTGCAATTGTCCCAGACAGCAGAATCTAAGCAGGATAAATTACACAAATAAACAATTAGTAAGTGCAAAATAACAAATGCATATAAATATATGATGAATAGTGCAAGTATAAAAAAAAAGGGTGAGTTAGATAAAGAAGGTTGAATAGAATTAAGGTAAGAGAAAAGATTAATGTAAATTACATTGTTCAAACATATATAAACATACAAATATATGTATACACACATATAAACACGATGCAATATAAACATGTAGCCCAGCACCGTTATCAGGGGCCTTTTCTAGGACTACATGCTTGGCGCCTTTTCTGGAGGTATGTTGCAAAATACAAGTAAATCAGATAAGCCAGATGTATTCAGCGAGTCGGGGTAATACGTAAGTACCAAATAAATATATATGCACCAATGTTTTGTTTTCATGTGGAATCCTACACAGATATACCCCAACTTTACAATTTAAGTAAATTATAAAAAAAAATTTACTAACTTTCATTGTATAGAATATAAAATATTTAGTTAATTAATAGGCCAATTATCAAATAATACCGATTAGTTCTCAGCAATTGACCAATTAGGCCTATCTACTATTTAAGTAATATGAAAATAACTAACCCGCTGATTCAGTATTAGCTAACACACTTAAATGACAAAAAAGTAAACAAAACAAAAATCCTGTCATAAATACCAGGTTAGTGTTGCTAAAAAAGATTTGCCAACATCAGCAATGTAATGCCACCTTTAAAAATATTGGTGTTTAAGTAGCATGTGCAAAACTTTGAAGCGACAAATATTATTTAATCTGCTGTTCACTTTTGTTATGAAATATTTGCTTTTGTTTATGAATTATTTGCAATTCATATCTACTTTTAAAAACATGGTTTCATTATAGTTGTAGACAAAACGATGATGAAATAAGATTCTGACAATAGTTTTTTTATTATAATTCAATAAATATGAGAATCATTTATTTAAAACAGACTATTATACATTTAATAATTTACAAATGCAATTTGATTATTTTGAATAGGTACTCCATCCCATTTTCTTAGTTTTTTATAAATAGTTTTAATTTCTAAAACTTTGTTTTATCTTCATAAAATAACTTCCTGGTGCTTGGCCAGTGCTAATTGTGCCCTCTGTAAACAGATGTGTAGTGTCATAAACAGAGGCGATGAAATAGGGGATCAACTGGAATAGTTTTCCCAAGGTGCAAAGCAAGAGGGACCTCAAAACGACTACTGGACAAACATGCATCAACGTTTTCTTTCTCCGTATATAAGTTTGTAAGATATTATTACCCTTCACAGGGATAACACAATTGCCAAATAATGGTCAACACAGAAAAGCCTCCGGGGCGAGATTTTTGTGAGTTTTTCGTGGGGGAATTTATTATACAATAATTTTTGCCACCCACGTACATATAGCTCAAACTAGAGCTTTCTGTTTTTTGAGAAAAAGAGACTTTGTCCCTGTCCTTGATTCGAACGATCCCTCCAGGCTAAAAGGAGGGACCCTAGTTTGAATTCAGGATGGGGATGGCGTCTCTTTTTCTCATAAAAAAAAAAAAGCTCTAGTTTGAGCTACTAATACGTGGGTGTCAAATTTATTTGTAATAAAAAATCCCCTATGAAAAACTCACAAAAAACTCGCCCCGGTGGCTTTGTGTGTTGACCATTATTTGGCAATTGTGTTATCCCTGTGAAGGGTAATAATATCTTACATCCTTATATATACAGAAAGAGAGCGTTGTTCCATGTTCTCATTCATCTAGCGATCAAAACACTCCAGGCTAAATGGAGAGACCCTAATTCGAATGTAGAATGGGGTCGGCGTCTCTTTTTCTCCAAAAACAAAAAAGCTCTAGTTTGAGCTACATATACTTGGGTGGCAAAAATTATTGTATAATACGCATTTATGTAGAGTTCTCAAAATTATTGGCGGAGGGCCCAAGCACATTTTATGTACGTTTATACATTACAGTATATGTAAAATCGCAATTTATTTCAGATTATTGGAGGAGGGGGGGGGGGCTCAGGCCCCACAGGCTCATATAACTTTATGCCTACGCATGTATGGAATAGGAATAAGGAGACACCAAATGCACCCTATGCTCTGTGTGCTCAGATGCCTCGTGGCATTACTGTTTATAAACTAGGGACTAAAAATGAAGTTAAACTACGTTAGGCAAGATTTCAGAGCCAAATGCTTAATAAATAGTACCATAGGTATTGCTGGCATGTCTCCCCAATTCCGCCCAGTATTTTAGATCCTCCCAATAATTTCAAGGTAGGAGTCAAGACTTCCCCTTAAAATGTAAATGTTTGTGTTGTTAAATGTGATTTCATGGCTCAGAAATAAAGATTACGTTGCTAAAATAAATTGCCCTCTTCCAAATGATTTAGATGAGTCAACACCTGCGAATAGCATTAATTAAACTTACAATAAACACCAGCTTTTCAGCTTCTGGTGTAAAGCCAAACAAGGAAGAATCAAACAATCTGGATTGTACTTTTTTTTTTTTTCATTCATTTTTTTACGTGAAGCAATAAGTTACTTACTTTATTCAACCTTTGCAAGTATACATTTTTGTTATGGACACTAGAGCAGCTTTCAGTATCAGTTACTTTCATAAATTTAATTTTTCATAGATATTTTTAGAGATATTGAAATAAAATGTATCAGCAACCACCATTAATGTTCCCAAAAAGAAATCCATTTTACATCACATCTAACTTAAACTCAATATCTTTAATTAAATCATCATGATATTCCTTCTCATGGTATAATCAATTTTATAATATCATTTTTCCGATTTCTTGGACGACAGCATTGCAGAATAATTTGACGGCATATAAACTATTTACGTTCCTTCCCTACCCTACATGAACAAATACCACGTGCATCCACACGCCATTTGTGTGTCTAATAGAAAGAAACTTTACAACAAAAACAGTCAGTACTTACCTTCAACAATCCGTAGTAATCCAAAGGCCGTCATTGTTATTCAAAAATTACAGAGGAAAAATTTAAAACATCTAACAAATAAACAACGTTTCACCGAACAGACAATACACGCTTCAAGGGCTGAACCCAAGCTCATGGAAGTACTTCAGCCTGAGTTGTCTACATCATCTGATCGCGCCGGAGCCTGTATTTCCAGTCAGCCTTGGTGGGGGGGTCACGCCACATCACAAAGGAAGGCAAGATATGGAGATAATGTCAATGTAGTGGGGGTGAGATCTATTTTTCGCTTCAGCAAAAAGGGGACTTGCTAGCTACTAGGAAGGTTGTAGCAAGGTGGAAGAGGAGGTTGAAAAGAAAATGAAAGGCTATTTTATTCCTTAGGATCTTCTGAATGTACCAAAAAAAATATTGCGAAGAAAAAAATTCACAATCTTTCAATCAATCTTCACCTCATAATACCGAAAAAATTTGCTTAATGCGAAAAGCATAATTCCGACAAAAAAGAAAACTTAGAAAGGGCAGGGCGCTTTGGAAAAGGGGTGAAAGGGGCAGGATGCTGCACCCTTCCAATTTCAATCTAGAGTAAACACTATAGATTTATTATTAACCGCCAAGTAGAAAAATTCGATATACATTAAATCATACGTTTTATACAGCACAATTTCTATGATGGTCTATCAATGTACTTCTCGGTATTCTAAACAGTTAAGCTTTATCTTCTATCATGTAATAGCATTTTTATGGCCCAAAAGGAACCTTTTCAGAGCTACAAGAGGTATTGAACAGCACATATAATTTTTTGTGGGTTATCTATTACGAATAGTTTATCGATGATAGAACGATGTCTATCACTGAAGGAAAATGGTGTGGAAATTTAGAATAAGTGTTTGTTTTAATTTGACTTTCAATCAATTGCCTAGCAAATTGATTTCACCTAGCACAGTAAAACTAATCTTTGGTTTTCCTAACATGGATGGTGGCTATAATTCAGCTACGACAACATTTTTGGCATCTTAGGACATGATTAAACATGTGTATTTTCAAATTGTGTTGCCTTTCCGCTCAGATAAGAAGTAAGAGGAAAGTTTAACTTTAGCGTTGTAGTGAAATTTTTTGGATGAGGGAATAATAAAATTCTTAAAATTACTAAAACCCTTAAAATATGCAGTTATTCTGTAAATTCATCGTTTTTATGCATTTATATGCACAAATGCTAAAAAGAGCTAAAATTGCATATAATTCAAGCTCTACTCATGTCACGTCAAAGTCTATCATCTCATCCCATATTTTCTATCTTTATATTATATTCTTTCATGTTGTCTTTAGGTACAAAAATGCAAATTATTCCATTAGCAAATAATTGTATAGCTATGATGTAATGCATACTTAATTAACATCTATATTAAATAACAACTGACATGCATATCATTGTTAAATATTTTACAACTATTTGATATTGAGAAAAATGTGTATGGTGTATTATTATATATATTTTATTTTATTTATTTTTTTTTTCCAGGATGACCCACTGCAACATCTGTACAGCGAAATATCTGCATGTTCAGGCAAAGAAGAAGCCATCTCTACAGAAAGAAAATCTAATGGCGTTGCTGAATTGCTTCCTGGTAATGAAAAGAGTAAACTTCCCTTTCTCTCTGTCTCTCTTCAAATATAATTATGGGATTGTTTGTCATGAAATTTGCTTTCTTTTTCTCTCAACACTTATAAGCTCAGACCAACTTTCCGTCTTATCTATCTTAGTGCAATAGGTTGTCCTTGCACTATGAAAATCAACCAAACTTCGTTTTATGACTATATGTGTCACATACCCTTCTTGTATTCTTCAGTTGGAGGAATTTTATTCTCAAAGGGGAATAATATGCAATAAAATTAAATTTATTGCATGTATGCACACACAAAAAATTTATCCAAAAGCATGATTTTACGTTCTCACTGAGCTGCATGCGGGGTTGCCACAGGCGACTATTTGCTACTATGTTTGACCTTAGGCGACTATGGCAACTTTTTTCATTGAAAACAACCCAAAAGCTACTATTTTCGGCGAAGTGGCAACTTTTTACAAGTTCTGGCGACTATTTCTTCCTTTTTCGTTCATTTTCATTTTTTTTTTTTTCACTAAGGTTTGCAAACAGTTAATGGTTTTAACAAAATTTAAGTACTTGACAAAAAAAAAATTATCGTCAAATATTCTGTTTGACATACGGCATGTTTAGGCAATGGAAAAGGAAAGAAAACGCAGAGAATCCACGCGAGTGACATCTCTGAGGATCTTTATATCCATCTGACGTATGCGCTGACAAACAAAAAAAAAATTGTCTTTTCAATTTTGGATATGTCTCTCGCTCTACGACAATTTTTGTTTCATGGGGCTAATTAGACCAGGGCCTATTGCTAGCATAAAACCTGTAGTCACGGTCCGTTCTGTATTACTCACCCACAAAGGTAGTAGAACTTCATCACTAATTTTACCTGTTTCATACCTGCCAATTTGTAAAGCTTTTGACTGAAATTACCGCAAACTGTGATTCATTTATATTTTCAGACTTAAAAAGAAAGCTTAAGAATGATCTAATGGAACTCATTTTTCCTCGATATATAGCATGTTTTTATACAATAATTTTTGCCACCCACGTTCATATAGCTCAAACTAGAGCTTTTTTATATTTGGAGAAAAAAAGGCGCGGACCTCATCCTGGA
The DNA here is from genome assembly GCA_006491805.2 of Dysdera silvatica. Lineage (NCBI taxonomy): Eukaryota > Metazoa > Arthropoda > Arachnida > Araneae > Dysderidae > Dysdera > Dysdera silvatica. The sequence goes on along the minus strand of QLNU02003225.1, from coordinate 26,856,556 downwards.
TTCGAACCAGGGTCCCCGCGTTGAGCCCGCGGTGTCTTGACCTACTAGACGAATGAGGACAAGAACAAACGCAGTTTTCTTCGTATATGAGGATGTAAGATATTATTACCCTTCACAGGGATAACACAATTGCCAAATAATGGTCAACACAGAAAAGCCTCCTGGGCGAGATTTTTGTGAGTTTTTTTTGTGAACTAAAATCATGTTCTTCGTGAAAACTAAAATCATGTTCAACAATTTCGTAAAGAAAGCAAGTATACAAGTTGACAACATTGAGCTAGAAGTTGATGATTCATATATTTACCTTGGACAACTGATTTCAATGGAAGGCAACATTATGAAAGAACTCAACAGACGTGTTAAACTTGGCTGGAGTGCATTCGGATGAAACAGTTTTATCCTGAAGGAAAAATGCCTTTATGTCTAAAAAGAAAAGTCTTCAACTAGTGTATATTGCTGGTTCTCTCTTATGTATTAGAGACGTGGAGTCTAAGAAATGCAGCAATACGAAAGTTACAGACAACCCAAAGGAGCATGGATGGAGAGGTGCATACTTGGAATAACTAGGAGAGATCGAAAAAGAAACACTTGGGTGAGAGAGCAAACTAAAGTAGAGGACATCATTGTTAAAGTAAAAAAGGCTGAAATGGAGATGGGCTGGGCATATTGCAAAAAGAAATGATCAACGACGGACATCTGAAATTCTCAAATGAATTTCAAGAGAGCACTGAAGACCTAGAAAACGATAATAGAGAATATTGCAATATGTGCAACCATGTTGAAATATAAAAGCGTTGGAAACATTTGGTATGAAATTCCTTATAAAAATAATTGCAACTAAAAATAGTTGCGGCGACCCACAGAAACCTGTTCGCGACCCCCAGGGTCTAATAACCCCTGGTTTAATGGCTACAACCACAATCTTTGAATGTACTAGTTCAAGTTTGATTCCTTGTGGATGTCGTTTGTGTGAAAATAGCAAATACATCGTAGTTTAGAAGTTACATTGAGATCATCAATCCGATCCCAAATAACATGTCATCCAAGACTTGAGGGAATAAAATAAGAAATACATTAAAATCAAATTGTACTATTTTGCGATAACATATATTTCATCCGTGATTTTGTATTTCTACCAACATTAATGATATATATACCTTGTATAATTTGTTACTGATGATATATATTCTACGTTGGCAGTTTCTAAACAACGGGTACAACCTACTGGATAGTGAAAAGCCTTAAAATGTGAAAAATTTGGCATTATTTTAAATTTATATCTATGTATAGGGCCATAGCTAAACACTTATTACTGCGGGGAGCTTAAAATTTGTTAATGTTTTGATGTATTTTATCAGTTTGTTTAATATTACTACATGTCTAAACAGACTGATATATTTAACAACAGTGAACAAATTTCTTAACGTACATTTTTCATTAAAATCTTATAGAGATATATTGAAATTTATAATTTTCCTTATCTATGGACTAAACGAAGACGCAAACCTTTATAAAAAAAAAGTAATGAACACGAGATCTACTGTAGAAATAATTGGCCCTCTTGGTGGCGCAGTGTGGTAACGCGTTCTCCTAGTGCGCCGCTAATCCGGGTTCGACTCCCAGCAGTGCAAAGAACGCTTACTCAGAGATCTCATAAAGATCGCACTGCTCACTGTAGTCCGGGGTTTGGTTCCCTAGGCCTTAAGAGGTTCGGATTCCTCGGAAAACAGTAGGTCCCGGCGCAGCATGACCATTGTAGTCTTTGAGCCGTAAAACCACAAAACAAACAAACTACTGTAGAAATACTGTATGTCAAAAAGCATATTTCCGTTATCGTGTATAATTTTATATAATATATAATTCAACAATAATTTATTTTGAGAAAAACCATTGTCTAAAAGGGCTCGCCGCTCCCCATATCATGAGCCTAGCTACAGCTCTATATACATAATATACTCCACTCTATTATATATCTATAATTTAAAAAGGAGTATTTTAACAAAAACGCTTTTGGACTACAGAATCCTAGCTTTATTTAGCTACAATTTTTGCACAGCGAGTCTTTGAATTAGGATAAGTCGTCACAGCTAAAACCCTGCAGATTTCTCCTCTCCTCTCATCTCAGCATCTATTTCATGCTCTGTACACACCTGTTCATTATTATCCTCTTTTTTATTTTTCCCGCTTACTGAGCATGAGACCCTCATTATGGATATATGCAGATTATCTGTTAAAACTAAGTACATTTCTTACATAATATAAATAAAGCCTAAACAACCAATTTAAGTCATGTGACACTCTATATCCATCCTCCTGCCCATATCTGTTAAAGTTAGGTAGGTCTGAAATATTTGTCTATGTAAAAAGTTTGGAAATCCCTGCTTCATATTATTTCTGTATTAAGCTAACAATAAGAGATTTCATACTTTTTTTTTTAGATTTTCAGTTAAACAACAGTGTGAATGGATACAGAAATCAAGATGTAAGGGATAGAGCAAATAACGTAGTTTCCAACTCCAGTGTTGGCTCAATGGGCTTCTTTCAAGGTCCAAGTTCACGTGAAAACATGCCTATGGTCCCATTGGCTTCTGCAGACGAAAGTCAACTGAATATTTCCGACATATCAGGTCAGAAGTCAGAAGTGGATGCCAGTAACACCAATATTTGTGACATGTCATATGACATGATCAGAAACAAGCATTTAGATATTGCCGACAAAGGACTGAAATCGGGCATTAGCTCAGAATCAATTCCGTTTATTGATGATGATGACACAACAAAGTCTGAAATTTGCGTTCGACCACGGTGTGGTCGCGGTTATATTCAGAGGCCAAGTTATGATTGCATTCCGAAATTCATTACGCCTTTTGATCCATTCGTTGACACTGCCTTTGATAATTCCTACAAATCTGCCAGTCAAATTTTTACTGCTACTACACCTTCAACAGCAGCATCTAGTAAAACTTCATCTATGGTCAGTGTTCATACAATGCCATTTAAAGTATCTGAGCCAATGACAGATGACATCCCTAATCAAAATGATAGAAACTTAACCAAGCCTCAAACTGTCACAGAAACTACAAATACTGCAAATGTTCCTAAGGATGTGACATTTGAACCTACCCCAACTAAAATCGGCAATTTCCAATTATATGCCACTATCGATGTTGCCACTACAAATCAGGAAAAATGTAAGGCAGTAAATTCGTTGGATGTGAAACCCTTGGAGAGACCACTGCCCCGTCGATCCAGCCTGACAAGGTTTGGCTTGAAATCTTTATTTGAAAAATCAAAAGCAAAATCTGAGGGTAAATCATCTTTGTTTCGTTATCATTCACATCATGTTTCAAGAGCAGGATCTGCTCCTCCTTCTCTCAGTTCTATGAGTACCACCAACGACAGTGAAAAAGAAACTCTTTTTGAGTTAGTGTCCAGAAAGTTCCGTTCATCTTCTGTAAAATCAGAACACGAACTACGGAAAGAAGCTGGCACAACTTCTCAATTCTCGAGTTTGAAAAAATCAGCAGTTAACTCTTTTGTACACCTGAAGCAAAATATCAGCAATTTCTCTCGCACCTTGAACCTGAACAAATATTCTCAGAAGACCTCATCATCTCAACCTGCTTCTACTAATATAAATAACTTTGTTGTGGCTTCTACTAAAAATGACGAAAAAGTAGAAGTTGTGCCAAAGAATTTTCCTAATTCGTATTGGTATGATAATGCACCAATGAAAGCTGAGAAACAAAAGCTGTCTCCAGTAATCAACCAATCAGATGAAGCTATGGAATCCATTCAACAGAAATTCGTTGTCAATGTTTTGTCTTCCGGTCATAACAAAATAGTCATCGGGAAACCTAGTTCTCCAAAGTCCAAAACGTTTAATACGGAGAAACTTATGCCCAAGTTGATATCATTTGGAAGTTCTGCTGCCCCTAAAAATAATACTTCCACTATGTGGTACTACAATGAACATGGAGTAACCGTAAATTCGAAAAACGAAATATTGGAGGATTGTAAACCCACTTTAGATGTAAAGACCATTAAGCAGAACTCTGAAACCCCTGTAGCAAGTCCTCCCAGTATAGCAACCACCACTGATGGCAACCAAACGACAAAAGAAATTAAAAAATCAATTTTTTACACTGAAATTCAGAAAGACTCCGGAAAGCCATTTTTGCCAGTGAAGAAAAAGGATGCTGTTCTTTATAATAACCATGCTTCAGATGACAATAATATCACCAGTTGTAAAACAGACAAACCGGATGTGAATTCTGATAATTCCAAATCCTTTTGGCCCTCTAATTCTATAGTCGGACCTCAGAAGAAAGAAAGTGGTCCTTTAAAATCTGGGGCTGCTAATGTATCAAACTTGAGTCCTGATTTAAATGTTTCGTCGTCTGAAAGCAGTGTAGACAATCCTATGCACCAGAAAGATGAAAATGGTATGGATAGGTCTCCCACCGTAGCTGTAGACAAATCGGAAAGGCTTGAGTCTTTTGTTCCACCTGAACTTCCAAAAAAAACTGTCATTGGTCGGCATCGGGGTCTAATGTTTCCATCATTCGGCGAATCAATTGCATTCAGTAGAATGGTAGATTCTCCCGACACTGATCCTAAAACAATGGCCGTTACATGTAATGAACAAAATTGTGCCCAACAGAAGGAGAATATTGTTATTATCTCTGAGCCTGCAACAAAGAACACTAAAGCAAGAGACAATTTATACACGAATGTCAATGTGGTGGCAAAAAAGAACATTGAACAAATTGAAAACACCCTCCGAAACCATCCACGTGGTGCGATAATTGATTTAACGTCAAGGAATTCATATTCTCTTGACGAAGAGCTCGCTACTGCCATAAAGAAGTTACCCGATCCTATGCAGAAGCATAGAGCTAAGTTTTCACTATCACAACTTGCAAATTTAAAAAGAGCTGGTTACGAAGTTATCTGGCCTACATCAGACGAATCTGGACATTTTCTGTTGACAAGTGATCTAAATTGCATGCAAAATAAAAATTTGCCACTTTCTGAATCTGCTGATTTGGAAAAAGAAAAGCTAAAATCAAATTCCAAATCTCCTTCAAAACTTTCAGAAAAATCCAAGTTGGGAATATGCTACAGTCCACCATTAAAAAGAAGTGCTCTCGCCACCTTTCCTGTTTTGAAATCTCAATCGTGTGCTCGGTTAGATTGGTTGGAAAAGGAAGATACAGCACTGGAAAACACAGGCAGAAGTTTGAAATCTGATTCCTCTGAAACTTTAGTTAATGATGCAGTTGTAGAGTTGAGTACATTACTTGATGAACTCACCACTAGAACACTGAAAGATGACTTGGAACTCAAACAAAATTTGGTTACCATACCATTAGATGAATGCATGACCGAAGACAGGCTGAATTCTGCTGAACCTATTTGTTCTCAAGAATCGGAGTTAACTTCAGGTGAGACTGACATTTCACTTAATGCATCTTCAAGATTACCAGAGCCTCTCGAAAGCATTAGTCCTCCAGAAACAGGAGTTGGTTTGAATGTCATCTATTCGTCTGAGCCAGTTGTGCCTCTCACAATAACTAATTCTCCAAAACCATCACTGCTTCAAAAGATAACTAGTCCTCAAGAGACATCAGACCTTATGAAGACAGCTAGTCTTTCAGAGTCGTGGGATTTTTCAAAGATGGCTGATCCTCAAGAAGCATTGTGCCTTCCAAAGGTAGCTGATTCTCCAGAGACATCATTGCCCACAAAGACTGCTGATCCTCCAGAGATGGCATCTAATCCAAAAATAGCTGATTCCCCAGAGATAGCAGTTTATCCAGAGAGGACTGGACCTTCAGAAACAGTAACTTCTTCAGAAAAATCTACAAACGTTCACAATTATGAAACAATTTTTATGCCTCAAGTACCACCTCCTCGACAGAAAAAAGATGAAGAAATTATATTTCATTTTCCACCACCTCCCAATGTTCCTCCTCCACCACAAAAATACATTGAAGTTGAAAGCTTTGATATTGTTTGTAAAGATGGCATGCTGCATGTGAAGCCTTTAACAGATTCATTAGTTGAAAATAATACCTCTCATGATTCACAAGAAAATTTACAAGCCCAACTATCACATTCTTCAACTGTAACTCAGCTTCCCCCACCTGTCCCATTGCCCAGAAGAAAACAGATCAATCTTCAGAACCCTGGAAATCTACGGAAGTCGGCTTCATACACAACCTTAGTTTCTCAATTGCCGCTTCATAATCAAACAGGAAACTGGGCTGGTGAACGATGCCAGACACTGCCACGACTACTTATTGATGAATCAGCATATGTTTTTGAATCTGCACTTTCCCAGTCTGTCACTGATTTTCATTCACTTGAAAATAAAGCATCACATTTTCAACGATTTCCACCAGCCAAAAAACAATCTAATTATGAAACAGTTTTCCCACAAGTTAAACCCCGTACTGTAAGTCAGGCATCTGTAAGTACACAAGTGATAAGCAATGTTTGTGAAAGTGTTGAAAGAGGTATTGAGTGCAATTCAGACACTAAATTACCATTGATGAGTAAGAATAACGATCTCATGGATGAATCCCGTAGTTCAGTGATGCTAATAAGTCAAGAAATTAAGCAAAAATCCGAAATGGGAAAAAAGACATCAAAACAATCAAGAAGTCGGGAAGACATCTTTGGAAAATCCTCTTTACCATCTGAATCAAAAGAAAGAGAATCCGGTATTTCTAAAGACCAGAACTCAATGTACGGGAGAATTGATAGGTCCCACCAGCAACATAGGCAACGGTTGGTTTCAGCTGATGGTTATATTTTAAAAACCAAGCGTCCTGATTCTGAATCTTCCCTTGATGTCCAAAAGCAGAAAAGAAAAGGCATTATACCATCCAGAAAGCTGCAACATGCCCCACCTCCTCCAATTCAATCTGTGAAATCACAGACTGAAGGGAACTCTAGTATAATGAATGTTGGCCAGTTTTCTGAAAAAGTTGTGAGAAAACATGCACCAAAACCTCATGAAAGGACTTCTGCTACTTCTCACGCCATTCAAAGAAGCGCTTCAGCTAAAGACTTCTCCCGAAATTCAGCACAGAATAAAGCGCATTCAATCCCTACTTACTCCGTTGTTCACAAGCCAAAATTGCATGCTGTGTTGGAAAATATATCTGACTCGCAAAACTTTGTGAACTCCTCTGTTTTAAGTTCTTCTAATCACCCCAAAGCAGAAAGGCATCTAAAGAACTCTTCGGGCTATAGTCTTCAATATTCTCAGTCTGATGTCAGTGTTCACAAAAAACTGCGGGAAAAGTTCTTAAACAAAGGCCAACATCTCACAAAAGCTTCCGGTAATACTAGTGTCAAGTCAGCCTCCGACAATAGTAACAAAGGCCATAGTTTTAATTCGGAAAAACCTGACTTGAATTCTGATGCCAATTTAAACAAACAAAGTGCACACAAGACTGCCACAAACCAACACATATCGACTCCAGTAGCACCACCAAGGGCAAGACGAAGAAGTACGATTGAAATTGATTTTTATAAAGCAAAAAGTTTGGCCAGTAAGCATATACTATTTATGTTTTATTAGATATAATATTAATAAAGTTACCATATTTCCCAGAAAATAAGCCCTAGAATGATATTTCAGGATGCACATAGTATAAGTCATACCCCAAAAATCAGTCCCAGTTAAGGTTGTCAGCCACATGATGCATTTAGTATGTCTGTTATAATACACGATGGACATATTTCATATCATGTTTTATCAAAGTCACCTTGTTATTATGTCTACTTGAATAAATTTGAAATAATACCCAAAAATTGGAGAAAACGAGATTTTTTTGGTAAAAAGTTGTGGAGGGGGGGGGGATTTCCTAACTGCTGTTTTGAATAGGTAAATATCTTACGAATGTGAAGACCTTTTCCCCTTCAAATAGGTTTTTGCATTCAGGTTCCTGCATGTGGTCTGTGTATTTCTTTGTTCAATGTGAATGTGATCCTGTTAATTGGAAATGGGGATTAAAAACAACCTTTTGGAATCAGGAGTATGTTTACCATTTGTTTATTAATAAAATGGTCTAAACTTGAAGAATGCATTTGCAATTAAGCAAAACATAAACATAAATTTTTAATTAGTTACTGATAGAGGTCACTAAGCTAATTTACTGTGTATATACATGCATACATACATACGTACGTACAGTCAGTAAATATGTGTATAATGTGTGTGTGTGATTATGTAACCTGTTGATATACTGTGAAATCTGTATATAGCTATATTGTCTATAATGGTATCTTTTTCCAGTCCTTAATAGTGTTGCTATAGACAGGTTTCACTATGCCTTTTTTTTTTTATGAGTTATTCTAATAATTATGGATGTGTTTTTGCAGGTGCCTCAAATTCTCCTAATGTTAGCCAAAAAATTGGCTCAGTAAGTACTTTTCTCCTTATTAACTGATGTTTGTTTTGAATTTCCCTTGAGATTACTAGAATTTCTAGCTCTTGTGAATCGTAGAAGAAAAAATACCGATGCTGTAGGCTTTTCATGAACGAACCATCAATCTTTAAAATTTCTTCCTTATACTCTACTTGTTCAGCATAGATATGTATTATATTATCTATACGTTGTCGAATTCCATTCTTACGTATTAAAAAAGTTGTGTTGGAGTGATGAGGGTTAAATTAATAAGATATACTTTTATGCCGTATACTTTTGGGCTCAAATTAAGGCTCGTTTACTCATTTGTTCAACACAATGACCCTTGCTGTTATTGTACAATAAAAATTAAGCTAACCATTTTTTACTCGTCATTCTGCAAAAAAAAGGGAAGAGTAAATGCGCTTAATATGATTTGAGGATGCAGTTTCAGAATTAGGTGTGCATATATTAAATGTTGGAAATGTAAATTTGTATTGCTCTTGGTTAATTAAAGCAAATAATGTTAAGAGTAATTGGGTGGAAGAAGTAATAATTCTACTTTATATAATAAATATATTACCTAATTTTTGCTTTTAACTCATTCTAGTCTGCGACGTGTGAATCTTTACCGGCAGTTCCCATCAAGACCAAAGATGCTTATGAACTACCAGAAGAATTCTCACACAATAGTAAGTGCATACTCAAATAATTTATGACAGGATCACACATAAATGATTAGTTTTAGCAACTCATCACCAACTTTGCAGATTCTCGCTGCTTAAATGCTCCAATAAATTCTTTAAAAGCATAGCTTGTAAAATTCTAGAAACCATAGTGAAGTCCTTTTCCCCACAACCGAAATTCAGATGGAAGTTGCTTGCGATTGGTCAGTGAACTTTTTTCTCCAATATGAATGGGAACCCTGATTCATCTCTTCCGATGTTAAATCTGGTTCGATGCTATTTATGCCACTAAAGTTTCTTCTGCCTACATTAAGCCAAGGTTCGGTTCCCTAGGTAATGGGGGTTTAGATTCCTTGGAAAACTGTAGGTTCTGGTGCAGTTGAACCTTAGCGTTCAGGCACAGCTGAAGCTTAGCGTTCAGGCACAGCTGAACCTTAGCGTTCAGGCACAGCTGAACCTTAGCATTCAGGCACAGCTGAACCTTAGCATTCTGATGCAGCTGAACCTTAGCATTCTGGTGCCGCTGAACCTTAACTGCCTTTGTGTTGCGAAGTGTAAATAAAAAGTTCATATTTGGCATGATTTTCTTTCAAGCGAGCATAACGTTTTGCAGTTAATTCATGTAGTCATGTAATATCAAAGATCATACGTTCTGTAAGATATTATTACGCTTCTCAGGGTTGATGCAATTGCCAAATGGTCAACATATAAGGCCAACGAGAAATGTTTTTGTAATTTTTGATGGGTGAATTAAGATGGTTAATAATTTTTGACACCTACTTCTAAGCTTAAACTAAAGCCTTTTTAACGCAGTATAGCCCAGATGCTCTTGCGCCATAAAAAATCCGAGCGAACTTTTTTTGTTTTTGTAAAAGAAGCGGAAAGCACTCCAGCTTGGCCTGGAGTCAAATTAAGGACCCTCTGTATAAACTGGAGTGGCTTAACCTACTTGGCAACCAGGACAAGTTGCCAGTTGCAAAAAACATGCCCAGTGGCTTTATGCGATGACCGTTTGGCAATTGTGTTAATCCTAAAAAGGGTTATACTATCTTACAAACTTAAAAGAACATCCTTCCTGTGTCTGTCTTTGTTGCCAAGCAAGTTAAGGCCAGGATGATGTCTCTTATTCTTCTTTTTAAAAAAAAAAGAAAAAGCTCCAGTTTGAGCTTAGACATGGGTTTCAAAAATTAATAGCCATTATTTGTTCTGTAGAAAGAATCGTAAAAGATAGCTTGAATGTTTATTTTCATTTCTATATGAAGCAGAAAATTATTTTTTAAGAGTGGTTATATTTTTAGATAGGAAACATCAAGAACGTTCAGCAGTGAAGTCAAAGGTGAGTCGTTGGTGTTTGTTTGTTGTTTTTTATCTTCGGTTTTGGTTTAATGTAGACTTTGGCTGGAACTTAAATCAATCTGATGATGTAGCAATATGCAGAATAAATAACTAATAGAAAAGGCAACTTTTTAAAGTGTAGTTGAAATTTTATTAAACAAATTTCGATACATTTCAGATGGAGTTTGGGTCGTCTCTCGACAGGAATACACGTTACTCTTGCATTATAACAAACGACGAAGTGTTGCCAATTTACCAATGAATTGTGTTGCAAGTTAGATCAAGTTGCCGTAGTGCCAGACTAACGTGTGTTCCTGGCGAATTAGGCCAAAGTCCATCGAAAATGCGTTGAAATTTGTTTAATAAAATTTCAACTATGCTTAAAAACATCGTTTTTTCTATTAGTTAATTTGACTGGAACCTTTATGAACGGAAGTATTTTTTAATCATATTTGCCATATAGATTTTAATAATGTTAGGTTTGTGTTAGGTGTTGGCAATTTTTTTCTGTAAGTAAACATTTACTGGCAGGACATTTGTGTTTGCTTATGAATATCCCGACCCGACAGTTAATACCTGATGAAAGATAGTTTCTCCTGCTGTCTACGGATTATTCCACAATGAATCTGCTTTAAAGGGTGCAATATTGTGGAGAGTAGTTTTCGATGTTGGGTAGAATATGTCACATATTTAGTTTTAGCGGACATCGTTGTGCTTCATTGATTGATTTGTAATGAAAAACAGCAACATTTGTCTGTAATGTGTTGGTATGCTCTTAACCAACATCCAAAGTTCACTCCACAATATTGTTACTACCTTTTCATGTATTCTATATCGAGCTATGTTGGTTCATACACTCAGCTAACTACAGACCATGAATTTTCTTTAAAAATTATTTGAAATACCAAATTTTTAAAGCAGTAATAAAAAATATTTAAATGAAATTTTCGCTTTCTTTAGGCATTAGATCATCAATTGCTTCGTGAAGAATAGTGTTATTGAACTTGTGCCTAAATTAAATGGTAAGTTTGAAAAAAGATGCATTATTAATCCATGAATTTCACATGTCAATATTAATTCTTAACCAGTGGTGATTACATGCACTTCAAACAGTGACAGGAATGATTGCACAAGGTCACTGTGATCCATTACTGCCCATGCTTAGCACATAAATAAATCATTTTTTTTTCCTAAATGTGGTTAATAAAATGCTCAGTGTACATATAATAGGATAGTGGAACTCTAAATAAATCACGTTGTTTATGGACCCTGCAAGGCACAGTGACAACACAGTCACCTTGTATGCGGTTAATCCAGGTTTGACTCCCAGGTTAAAATAGCCCTGTGGTGGCAACACGTTCACCTAGTGTGCCATTAATCAAAGTTTGACTCCCAGATTAAAATGGCCCTGTGGGAGCAACATGTTCATTGACTTCCAGGTTAAAATAGAGGGAGAGAAAGTTGCTGACATTAATTGCTCATTGTAGCCTGGAGATTGATTCCCTGTGATGTAGTGGTAACATATACATCTTAGCGTGCAGGTAACCCGTGTTCGACTACTGATAACGTCGTAAAACATGTCGGCACTTTTTGTGCCCACTGCCACCAGAGATTTAGTTTCTGAGGCATCAGAGTTTGGGATTTCTCAGAAAACTGTAGATTCGGGTATAACTTAATCTGTGCTGTTCTTCCACCGCAAAAGCACACATTTCTTGTATTGTATTTAGTATATGTCTATTAGACCACAGCAACAATTCTTGGATCGATTAATGTTTATTAGTACTGTTATTTTAAAAAGTAACTTAAGTATTAGTTACTATAATGAGAAATTTTTTTCTGCATGTGTGAAAGTTGCTTCTGGTTATGCATGGATTTTTTTGGGGGTGAGAGGATGCATGGATTTTTTTGGGGGTGGGAGGATGCATGGATTTTTTTGGGGGTGGGAGGATGCATGGATTTTTTCATTGTATCTATGTGTGTAATGGTTTAGCATGGTTTTTCACTACTTAAGACATTTGTCTTAGACAAACTTCTAGCAGAATCTTATATCTTAAAATATGCAGATGCAAAATACTAATTCATAATTCATTTAGCAAAAAAAAAACTTATAAATGTTTTACTTTTGATATCAAGGTTGTTATATTTTCATTTTTATGTTTCAATTAAATTTGGTAATTTATAATTAACTTGGATGTATTTGTATGTTGAAGCATTTTACTATGGTAATGGTTTGACATGAGATTGGGTACCATCATTTTATTATTCTTATTTTCGAATAGTCATCAAATTAGATTTTAAAATAAAAGTACAGGTCTTAAACATCAGGATGCCTATGCACCTAGAAAACTTTAAATTGTCAGGGAATTTAAAATCATCTCCAAAAATAAGAGAAAACAAGGTTTTTAATCAAATCCATAGGTCAAGAAAAACCTTCCTAACTTCTGTTCTGAATAGCTAAATTTTACCCGTACATGAAGCGAAAAAAGTTAAGGAATTTTTTCTCGAAGATGAGCCAGAACTCTTGACATTCAAACTGGAAGTGTGTACTAAAATAAGTGCAACAGGTCATTTCAGTCAAATGAAGTTATGGTATCAATGTCCTATCATACAAAGATATTTATGGTTTTGAATATAGAATGTTTATTTAGTAATTAAATAATTTCCTCTACATTTTTTTATCGGTTTTCAATTATGTGTTTGATTTTCTGTTAACAATTCATTTGAAACATAATTTTGTTAACTTTTTTTTTTTTCCCCCAGATATCTCCAATATTGTTCCTCGTTAACAGCTTGCATTTTGGCATATGTTTCATGGTGGGATAAAGGTGATTAGCACACCTTTTGCCGACCTCACAACAAGCATCTTTAATTAATTTTGGTGCACCTACAAACTGCCACCTGGGACATGTTTCCTCGCTACACATCTGCATAGTTTATGTTTTGTATAGTTTAAGAGTCTTTAAACTATTTTTTTTTTTTTTTTTATCTTGTGCATTTGAGTTTCACCTATGCAAGTATTTCAATGTACTTAATTTATTTGATTTTTTAATGCTCTTTTATGAGCCGGTGCTATAATTATGTTTTCAAAGTTATTTATGAATTTTTTAAGGAATATGACACATTTGAGCTCATTTTTCATTTTTTACAATAATGAAAAGCCTTTAAAATTTGGAAAACTTTTCAAGATTGGCGAAAATTGAAACTAAAATATATTTTTTATTTATACATGACTGCTAATTAATATATGATTTGTTTCAAGTGAGCCACCCTGATCTTTGTACATTTAGTAAAGCATTTACGTATTTAAGATGTTAGACAACTGTTCATTGATCTTCATCATAATAGAGGGTTGCATTAGATGGCGGGGCAGCCCTGGAATAGTATTGTGGAAAACCTTTATGGTAATTTTCCACAATTTCTCCGAATCTTCGTAAAATGGAAATTCTTAATACTAAGAGTTTATTCCGATAAATACATTTCACAAAGCTAAAATTATAGTTTTATGTTACTGGTTACCTTTCTTATGTCTTTGATTTTTTTTTTTTCCTATCTTTAGAAATGTCGACCACTATCTTGACATGTGCCAAATTGGTGTAAAAAGTTGTTCACTGTAGGTTACTATCGGTGGTCTCAGATTTACCAGTCTGGTTATTTTCTTTGAATCTTAGATGCCTAGATATTTACAAAGGGTGTACAAAGAAAAGGGAGCTTCCTAATCGGAGATGAAGGGGCCCATGTTACCAATTCATGAGGAACCCTGTGTTATCAAGCTGCAAAGAATTTCACATTATCAAGTCATAAGAAGCTCCGAGTATGAAATCATGGTGGATCCCATGTTTTCATCATAAAGGACCTTCAGCAATAAGAAGTCCATATCATTAAATCATAGTTAGTCCCATATCATCAAATCAAGAATAGATCTCACATCATCAAACTATAAAGGAGGTCAAAGTTATTAATCAATATTAACAGTGCTTAAAGAGCCCCCATACTATTGAGCTAAATGCACCTTATGTTGTCAAATGGGGGGATCCCACATTATCAAGCCATAAAATGCTCATATTACTCATTGTCATAATGGATCCTGCATTATCAAACCATGAAGAGTTTTTACTATTAAATTTTTTGGTGTACATATTATCAGACCATAAAAAAGTCCATACTACTAAATAATAGTAGTTTCCACCACGTAAAATCCAAATGGGTTTCGTATCATCAAGCCATAAAAGGCTCCTGTTGTTATTTCATGTTAACAGTTTATAAGAGATGCCAACTAATGCTGCTTACATCCTCGTATTTGATTTGCCTAAATAGAGAATTTTGAATTGAATATTATCAAGGTGCAAGTGATCAGTACTATCAAACCCACTTCACAAAGCTAAAGGCCCCATATTATCAAACCTTGATAAAAAATCGATTAAAGACCTTCAACGTCAAACCATAGGTTCCATATTCAATCCCAAACCATACTGGGCTTGCTCTGTCAGGCTGAAAAGGTCGTATTATTATTATAATACCGTTCAATAGGGGAGTAACAGACTGATTCGCCATGTTGTATGTTGATGCCATAAAACCTGTATTTAATTATTTTTTTTCTTTTGTTTTATTTTTCAATTATCGTTGTTGTTGTGTTCGGAGATCTGACATTTAAGTTTAAAATTTGTGTTGTATATACTTTTGCATTTGACCGTGTGCTGTGCTGAATTCATTTTTGAACATTGTCTCATCTGAGAGAGAGACCCATGATGTTCCCCTGTATTGACTGCTTTCATATTTTCAAAGTCATTAGTTTGTGAATAATTATGTAAATCATTTTGTTATTTAATTGAGCATTTTAGGGTGTATCCCGGTGTATATTTGCGTGAAAGATTGCTTTGAAACAGTTCGCTGTTTACTTTTTTTGCTAGTCTTCTATTTTCTTTATTATTTTTAATTTTATGTATAAATTACTTTTAATTATACGTCACTTTGTGTGTGAATATTATTGCGTGATGTACGTTTTTCCCTTTTTCGAACATGCTTATGAAACGCAATTCCTATTGTTTGGTCTTAGTTTTGCAATACATCATATACTGTACTGAGCAGTATTGTAAATTTTCATTGTACTGTTCATTAGCTCGAGTGTTATACTAAGTCTTGGAGCAGGATTAAAGAAAATTGACATATTTGTTCAATAATTAAATACAGTAAAACCGCTCTACAACAATATTATACGGACCGAGAAAAATTATCGTTGTAGAGGGAGTCATTGTTATAGGGAGGGTTCATTATACAGTAAAACCTCTCTACAACACTATTATACGGACCGAGAAAAATTATCGTTGTAGAGGGATTTATCGTTATATCGAGGTTTTACTGTATTTATGTCATTGCAAGTATTAGATATTATTAATATGTAAACTAATTAAAATGCAAATTTGGATCTTTCACTTTTTAGAGCAGAGATTTTCAGGAGTGGGAGTATCAACTGAGAAAATTGAATTCAACACCATTGTTTTTAACTCAGACTAGAACTTTTGTTATCCATATATTACTCTGCGGTGGTACTGTGGTAACACGTTCGCCCGACGTGCAGTTATCCTTCATTCGACTCTCAACTATGTGGGGGGAAGGGGGGAAACGGTTACTGATTATCTGCTCACCATAGTCCGGGAATTTACTCTAAATCTGGCTCCGATTTCATGGAGAGACCATAGGTCTTGATGCAGCATCTTTCTGTCCTTTTGCCATAAAACTTAAGCCAAGTAGTTGACCTGTATAGCTCACAAAAGTGCATGCTATTAACCTTCTAACAGACAGGGTCAGCACAATTATGATGTAAGTTGTTGAGCTTTGACCACCACTTATTCAACACATAGAACCTCAAGGGACAGTTTGTATAGCAAGGGTCTGAGGGGAGAAAAACAATTTTGTCTCAAGCTGGGCTAGTACAGGGGTCCCACAAACCGTGAGAATCTAGAATCGTCAGGGAATTTGAAATTATGCGTAAAATTTAGGGGAAAATCGAAAAGGATATTTTTTGATCAGACCTTAATAAATCAGGGAAAACCTTCCTTTTTATTTTTAATAGCTGAATTTCATACGAACATGGAGCGATTTTCCCTAAAACCAAAGTTCAAGTCAAAGTTATGTTAGAATTGGTCAGTGAATGTTTTCACTAATATGAGTGGAAACCATGTAATAATGTTAATATCCAACTTCACAATGGATAGGTCAAAGAATTGTGGTCTGGGGCCAAAAAACTTTGGTGCTGATTTTAGTATTTCCTTAATTAAAATCTGAATGTGGATATGTGTAATTGCATTTACGTAGTATAGGTCAGAGGTTATGTTATACCAGTGGTTCCTAAACTTTTTTAAGCCGTGACTCACTTTTATAGTAGCCAAGTAATTGATGACCCCCTTTTACGGTAACCAAAAGATCTGCGACCCCCTCCCCTTCTAACTGCCACTACCACATTCCCATAATAAAAGCATTTTTAACAGAGTAAAGAAAACACATTAAATATAAAATTATATTATATTAATTATATATATTGTTAATTATGTATATTAATCATATATATTATAGATATAAAGTTAACAACCATTAGTAGAATATTGCAATGTGTAGCCATGTTGAAATATAAAATCGTTGGAAACATTTGGTATAAAATTCCTATAAAATAATTGCAACTGAAAATAGCCTTTGCCACCCGCCCCAGGTTAGGAACCACCGTGTTAGACAGCCAATTCCTAGCCTAGATGCCCCGTGATGAAGTCTTAGAATTCAAATTCATTGGTCATTAATTTAAATATTAAATATCGTCCTTATTTAGGCACATTAAATATGTGTTAATTATGTAAGTAGTTGCAAATACTAATGTAGCATTGAAATTGCTTACGAAGCTTAATGGTAAATCACTATTAAGTTTGAGCATTAAACATGTGCATTAATGAGCAGGAATCCTATACATTAAATTGTGAGCCTATCGCATTGTACTTTACTTATTAATGAAGCCTTACCAATGTGCTTTCACTTGCATTGTTTATATGCTCATAAGTGCCTATTAATGACACGTAAATCCCTAGACAGTAATTTTTAAATGAAGCGATTAATTCTGAAATGCTTGAGTGTTCAAGGTTAAGCATATTCATTTCCTCTGTGTAAACTTGGAATTCACTCCTCTTGATCGCTGATGAAAGATAGGTGATGTCTGTTTGGAGTACATCGATACGTTCTGTCATTTGCACTTGTCACTTTCAATGTTCATCTTCGAAGAATCGTCCAAACTGATAAGTGTAGATTGTCTTTCATTTTTGTTTCATCCAAAGTGTACATCCACGATGAATGATGTCGACCCACTACTAACTTTTGATGAAAGTGTTGTTCCTCGAACTGTTGATTCATCCAGAGTGAAGGTGTAGTGAAAAATGTAAGCAGAATCCGTTCATTTCCATCATATTCATTGTTCAATACTTCACATCCCCGTAGCATAAAAACAATAAAGGTTGTCTGGCAACAGATCTTCAAAATTCAAAAATCTTTCTTCGGAAGCAGGATGTAAATTAAATGGTATCGCCTCGCAGTTCGCAAATCAACTGTGAGTGTAATTGATTTTTCTTTCTCGTGTAGCATCATTTGAAGGGCTCAGAAAAACTAGGGCAAGAGAGCATGGTTAGTTTTGAGAAAATCAGCTTTAAAAATAACAGAGTCCCATAAAAAACCATATTAAACATATACAGATAACATGCTTCCTGAGGACAATAAATTGAATTATGACTTCATTCATTATTGCAATAAAAACTATATTCGAAGTTGTGTTTTTACATATAAATAACTCATTTTAGACAAAAATGTCATTTGGCCTAGTTTACCTCTAAGCCCCTCATTTATAAGTTAGCTATGTAATCAAACAACAATATCAATCAACGTTTATTGGCGTAGTGATACCAACGCCGATGGCATGGCGTGATTAGATGGTGAAACGTTCGAAAGAAAATAAATATTTCTGCTTTCGGTGGGACCTGATATATATATATTTATATGAATATAAATTAATAAAATTATTTATATAAATGGCTATGTAATGTTGTGTTTTATAATAAAAGATAAAAACAGACATTCAAAGTCAAATTTTCGTTTTTATTTAAAGAAGGCAGGCATTTGTCTTGGGTGTTAATTTTGTTTATGACCTTTAGCAAGCAAATAAATTGTTAAACTGGAAAAAAAAACTTAAATTAAACTAGATTTTTAATACAGCAATATCAAGACCACAGCCAGAATTTTTTTTTTAGCAGTGTTGACTTCACGCAATTAGTACATTCCTTTCACAGGGATGTATCAACTGCGCTAAAAAACTTAAAAACGGTGAAAGTTATTTTACAAAAATATCTATTAAAAAGAAAGAAAAAATGTAAAACATGCAATGTCAAGAAGAAATAGTCAGAAACTTATAAAGATATATATATATATGTAAGGGAGTTACAGACATAAAAAATTAAATAAACATAAGCATGTGTCAAAAATTAGTAAGTCCGAGAGATGGAAGATAAAAAAAATTGCATACCTGTCAAAATCGCTTGAAAAGAAAATTTTGTTACTTTCATGTTGCCCGTGGAAATCGCGGGATAAGCAGCCAGAGGGTTAAATCGCTCAATGAGCAAGTTACTTTTTCAGATGAAAACATCTTACTTCGTTTCTGAAGACAATTGCGATAGTTCCCCCTTAATGCAAAACGGGGCAAATACGAATCGAACGAACCATCAAATGCTTCCGTACTTTTGTCATTGCCACACATGCTTTTGCATTTCTCTGGACCGGTCCCCATCCTGAACCGTATTCTGGGGCTGTATCCAAAGTGTACAGTAATATTGACGGTAAGCTTGGAGGGGTTTTCCCCAAATTGCACAATCATAAACGTAAATCGCTTTAAAAAATCACGATTGGGGAAGAAGAAAAAAGGTCACAGTCGAAATTTTTTCTGCAAGGGGTTGTATATTTTCTGCGACTACGTTGCCGTGTTTCTGCCACAGGGCTTCACATCCACCAATTAAATCCCTATCGTAGTGCGAAAATTCTTGTTTTTTGTTATTGAACTGCTTTTGTGACAGTTATTTTATGACAATGTCATTCAAGTGGCAAGACAAGCATATGGCATTGTTTCATGAGACATACTAGCAGTACAAATGCTTGTGAAATACAAAATGCAGTGATTACAGCAAATACGTGGGAAAAGGCATACTCCTCAATGCTCACTGATTTAAATATTCCTTGGTAAACTGTAGCAGATGTAAAAGCTAAAATAAAAACGATTCTAACACGATATGGAGCAGTGCAGTGAAACCATAGAACTGGATGAAAATATATAAACAAGGATGACTCACTTTGGATGTACACCAAAAATGATACAGTGTAAATCCCGCTTTATATCAAACACTATTAGTCCTATGGCAGTGTGAACATAACACATTCGTGTATCATGCCATTACCCCATGTTTGCTTCCAATGACACCATAAAACACATGCCATTTTTTCTAGCCAGTGGGTGGCTGTGGTTCACTGCAGGCAACAGAAGTTCTGCTTCCTTAGGGAACTAAATTTCTAAAAAACTAAAAAAAGATGTCCTTATACTGTAAAACACAAACTGTGCTCTGTAACTGACGTTACTGACCTTTGATCAAGGGTAGACACGGAGATGCGCAACTCCTTCAAGAATAACAAATTTACATGTGTCATTGCTTACCCAAACCTGACAACGAATTTCATGGAATTGGTTTACACGATTTGTTCCCCATCCTTAAAATAATTCTGGATCTACCCTTGCCTTTAATATATATTGAAATCTATCTGGACCACGAAAAGATAGACAAGGTGAAACACGACTGATGTAGAGTGTATGTCAGGATCGAGAGAAAATATCATAAACAGATTTCAGTGTACTACACTCCGTTGCAACTTAAAAATATACCGTTGTGGTTATCAATGGCCAAATTATGACAAATAACCCTCTTCCACAATGGAAATAGTTCTAGCCTTACACATTTTATCTTGGAACTTGCTGGCCTTGAAAAACCAGTGTTTAAAGTAAACCGTGTTGCCAAGGGAGGTCTTGTATCATGCAATTTTGTGACTCTTCGCAATTTTACTGCAATTTGAGGATCGTCAAAACTAAGAGACTATCAGTTTTCATGAGCTTTTGGTGCAATTTGGCATTGCCATATGTATTTGGCTAGAAAAAAATTTTTTTCAGTACTCTAGCCCTTCCCGTAGAGCTAATGGTCTTTTCTTAAGTTGCAATGGAGTATAGTTTATGTTTGCAAAATCATAGCTAACGTGTGTTTTATATGTGAACAAATATGTCGAATTGCGAGTAAGGTAAAATATGCGTTTTCATAAAATGTTCTGTGTGCAGTTTAGAGAATTCGAGTTCATTTTGTTTTTATTAATTTTATTTAAATTGTATGCATTATATATGCTGTTGTGTCCATCGCTGTTTGTTAGAGAAATCTATTTCGTTGTTACTAGAGATAATAAGACTGATATTTGTTGGCACTAGAAAAGTATGGTTACTGTTAAATTTTAATAGTTGTAAAGAAATGGGCCTTGTCGTTAAAATCGTTAGATTAATTGTGTTTATGTACAATATTGTAATTTTGCATTTTAGCCTCAAAAGAGTGTTTACCGAGCTTGAGCCCATGAAATTCGTCACATGACTTTGATGACATCATCTTGTGATGTTGTTTTCATGCTAATGACATTTTGTGACGTCGTTTTCACGCTGATGGCATCACAAGATGATGTTGATTCACTGTAGCATTTTCAATGTTAGTTAAATTTTAATTTAATTGAGCACTCACAGTACTTTATTATTATTAATATTAATCAATTTTGTTAAATTAGCTTACATAAAAGGAGTTACACTGAAATTCTAATTAGAGGTGTGTGTGTGGTGGAAATGAGACTGCTTCAAAAGACCAAATTTCCTTCAGTGGATTAGTGGTGACATGTTTGTCTTCCCTGTGGAGGGAAAAAAAAAGGTTTTGATACCCAAAGGTAGATTTTAAATCAGTAGTTCTCAAACATTTTGCTCCTGCACGTGTCCTTTACACCTATATGCACACATCGCACCCTCTGCAAATTTCTGCTCGCTGAAAGGGTTGGTTTCCTAAGCTTTAAGAAGTTCGGATTCCTCAGAAAGCTGTGGATCCCAGTTCAGCATAACCCTTGCTGTCCTTCCACCTTAATACTTAAATTCTCCTACTAGATGATCGTATTGTATGAATAAAAATATTTTTTGCATGGTGTGTGCATTTTTGTACTTACATGTATTTGCATATTAGAACATTTATAGATAAAAAGACAAATATATCGTTAAAATTTTAAGTCTTTTTTTAAAGAAATTCAGTATGTAATTCACGATGTGTGTGTGTGTGTGTGAAATAATATTTTATCTCTTAAACACATCAATGATCATTTAGCTTAAGTTAAAAAAGAATAATTTTATAAATAAAAAAGTCTCACCTTCCTGTCCCGTCCCTCCCTCTTCAATCAACCATTGCACCCCACAGTTTGAGAGCCTCTGGTTTAAAGAAATGATATTTAAGGATGGGAATTATAGTCCATTCACAGAAAAACATGCACGTTTGTCTGCACAAAAAAACAGTTATGAAATGACGCCCTTTCCTCTACTGCAATGAACCAACCCGTTCGTGACATCAGCTCCCTTGAATCCTAACGGGACCAGCGGTCAATTTTCCGCGAATGGACTATAGTTTGAAGAATGCGTTCTTTTTAACAAATAGGAATGAGTGGAAAAAATGGTTTTTCCTTGGGGGAATTAGAATGATGCCATGAGTTCAATCTCCTAAAAGAAAGAAAAAACTTATGTGTTATAGCACTTTTACTTGCCATGTCCATTCTTCTCAAAACCTTGTCTGTCATAACTAATTAAAAAAAAAATCAGAAATTTTATATTCAGGTAACATCCCACAAAGCTTCTTGCACAAGATTACTGTTAAATAATATTCTTATATTGCGTTTTCCCATTGTAAAAATAATTATAATAGATTTATAATAAACTGGAACTTAATCTTTCATTTAGAAGCTTACTTCACCTTGTAAGGAGGAGGTAACTAAGCTAGCTGCTTATTTGCTACTTCTGCTATATTCTACCCAATTATCCAGAGCTGGCTTTGTCACTAACTAATCCAAATGATTAGACTTTCTATATATGTATGCACTTACTAAAATATATAAGCAAGTTTATGTATTTATTAAGTTTCTATTGTATAGAAGCTTTCGGAATGTTTCAATTAGCTTTAACAGAAACTTGCGTTTATTGCTTTTATGTTCCTTGTGTTCGTTTGATGCTTTATCACGTTTTAATTTAAAGACAGTCAGTATAAACATTCGGATTTAAACAAGCATTTTTATCATGCTGATACGTAACTGAAATCATAAGAGAATTATTTGTCAAGTCATAAGAAATTTGTCTACCGAGTCTCAGATTTGTCTGTTAAATTGTAAGCAATGTATCCATATAGACAATATCCATATATACAGTATATATATAGACAATATCCAATGTGTGTATAGACATATCCATAGACAATATATCTATCATAAGACAATGTATCCATAAGTCTGAACAGAGTTATCTGTGGAGTAGTCTTCAGAACTTTATCTATTCAATCCTCAGAGCTTTGGTCATTAAGTCTTCAGAGATTTATTAAGTCTTCCATGACTATAAGTCCAAGTGGAAAATTTATGCGTCCATATGTATTAGAGAGTTTGTTTCAATTAGTTCTCTTTTCTTTCCTCCTCTATTGTCGTCAAAAGTAATTTTGGGATGGTTTCTTAATGGTTGCATGCATGAAAACCCACCAAGTTTGGTTTGATACATTCACCCTAATTTGTCTGACCTATGCAGTCATGTCAAGTTATCCATACTGTACTAAATGGCCCGTTATCCCCCTCTTGGGAATGGAAAATGCACAAAACAAGCATTTTGGAATGGCAAAGCATCATTTGAAAAGTTTATTATATCTTTATTTGCATTTATGTAATACTCATGAATACAAAACACAATTGCATATAATTTGTTTTCCTTTTTTGCGTTGATATATACACTAAACTTGTGAATTATGAGGAACACTGATCTAATTATATATTGAACCATCTTTTGCCTTCAAAATAGCCTAATTTAGCTTGACATGAGAGAACCAAGGTTCTAATACTGTTTTACCACCAACGGTTTGGTATTCCTAACCTAGCTGATGTGAGAGCATGCATCAGACTAGTTTGTAGTTGCTTAAAGAAGCTGTTTGCTGCAAGCAGCACTTTCAAACTCATCCCACATACGCTCTTTTCTGTGTTACAGCTGTACAATGTTCTGACATGTGTAACTCCTTTCTTGCAAGTTGTTTATCAAACCTACTGTACATTATGGTTGTTTACAACAGTGAGATAAGCATATGTTTGATGGGTGTTCGTAATAATTTGCCTGTTGCGTATATATATGTATTGTGTATCTTTGAAGAATTTTTTTTTAAACTTTTAAATTAATTTTTT
>QLNU02003225.1:26760237-26832461 GCA_006491805.2 Dysdera silvatica | reverse complement strand
TTTCTATCTACCGACATCTTTATGTAGCTGTACTAGTATTAGTTTTTATAATCACAATCGATACTGCGAAAAAAGGGTCTCTTACGAACAGTTTGGCTAGCTTTACCATGTTTTTACACTATTTCTTCCGCTAGCAAAACTTGCGAATGAGAGATCCTTTGAGTGGCAAAAAGCTGATTTTCAATCGTTTTTTACATGCTTTCCTCGGCCAACCGAGTATAATTCATGTTTTTATAATAATAAAATCCCATCACGGTGGTAAAATTTTGTGCTGCGTACAATTGTACGAACGAGATATATAAAAGGCAGCGTAATTTCTTTTCATAGGTAATTTTATTTTTTATATTGACAGGATGATACTCAAATTATGAATGCTGCCAAAAATGAGACGTCAATTTAATAGTGAAAAAGATAAATGATTGCATTTAAAACAGGTTAAAAAAATTACTCACTCTAGGTGGTTAATGTTTGAACACATTTGATTTAAAGAAACATTTGCTTTTATTACAAAAATATATATATATATATTAAAATTATTAAAAGATTAGAATTAAAATTATTGGAAAAAATATGTATTTATGTAAAGATTTTGTTAAACAATATTTAATGTTTTACTTTTATTCTCATACATATTAGCAATGGTTTAAAATAAACATCCACAGGAAGAAAAAAAGTAATTGTGATAAAACACTTGGATAAATATTAGAAAAGGCCCATGGTCTCCTATAACTCTAATTACAAAAGAAAACATCCAAAGAAATTTAAAAAAAAAAAAATTATGCATAAAAACGGCATCCAAACTTATACGTGGCTAACTATATTTTGCGTAAAAATCACTTAATATACACTACTAGTGTATATTAAGAACTCTGTGGTAAAAATTTTGGTTTTGCCTTTTATGCCACTAACGTATGAGCTACGCTCACCTCGACGCTGGCTTCACCACAATACAGTGAAAATCGTTTATAACGACGGAATTTTTACAAGAAGTTTGGTTTATTCTTCTGCATACTAAATATAACGACGAAACCTGCTATAACGACTGCGATTTTGTAGTCTACGTAGATTTTAAGTAGGGAAATTCGTATCGGATATAACGACGCGACTTAACAGTCATAAAGCAGAACCACGTGGGTTAGTTATTAAAATTTATACGTTATTCTAATCTTGTTTATTTACAAATGTCCGAGAAATTTTTATTACTGCTAAACCTGAATATTGAAGATAATGAACTTTAAAAAAGAGATACATAAATTGAATATCATGAGGGTCATATTCCTAAGGGACCCGTTCTATTTTTTCAGCGTAGGCTCACAAAACACTTAAACCTTTAAACTTTAATTACATACTTTAGTAGTATTTTCTACAATTTTTTCAATTTAAAAAACTAAGGAAGTACTATGTTTTTAGTGTGGTTATAACATAATATAAACGGAAATTAAATTCATTATAATTATGTTTTTATTTAATTTTGAAACCAAAAAGTTTAGTACTTTTTACTATCAAAATAATTTATAAAACTCTAGAGTGTACTATAGGCTACTATGATTTTAAAAAGATATCGTTTATAACGACGAAACTTGCACGGTCCGTTCAAACTTGTTATAACTGATTTTCACTGTATTGCTATGCTCACTCTAGTCATCCTAGTTCGTTGCTGGGAAGTAACGTCCCTTCAAATCCTGCCCAACGACAACAACATAAAACGATATTCGGGAATACAGAGATTATTTTTTAAGCTAACTTTCCAATTGTTGTTTTTACAAACTATGGGAAATAAATACCACAGAGGCTAGAAAACGTAGTGTGCCATTCGTGATTAAAAAGACGACCACGACTTCAGCGAAACCGAGAGAGGGCGCTCGGGTACTCGCCGTCCCTGTTTCTCGAGGTTCTACTAAATATTCAATCTTGTACTACAACACCTTAGTACTTGTCAATATAACAACTTGTCATATAACACCTATGCGTAGAGAATTAGATATTCTGTATCAAAATTTTTAAAATAAGTGTCGCTTATAGTCAGATTATTTGAATTTTTATGACGAAAGAGCAAAGGTTTCTCGGCAACTAGGCTATGCTGTGCTGCCCGGTCAGAAATTGTTAGTAAAAATTCACTTGGGATAATAAGCATTAATTCGATTTCCTTTATTTATTAAGACCGTATACAAAATAAAATTGTGAAGAATAATACCACCAATAAAAAATAGTCTTAATGGAAAATGAAATTTATATACTGATTTATATAAATTATTTTATTTGTATGTTATTAAATAATTAATTAAATATTTAATTAATTAATTTTATTGCATTTATATGCATATAAATAATTTTATAATGAATTTTATATTATTGAAAAAGATGCAGGATTGACATATTGTTATCCCCCCTTTTTTGTTCATAATTAAAGTACAAATTATTACAGAAATTCATATTGAGCTATAAAAAATATGTCACACCAAAGAACGTCAGATTTTTTATTTACAAACATAATTTATAGGACAATGTTCTAATATCAGATAATAAAAATAATACCCCTAATTACGTACATACAATGTCAAAAATATGGAAAATTTTGGGGTTCGTTATCGGGTTTTCATAAATATCCACATAACTTGGAAGACTAAATGTATGAATAACAAAAATTTTTACTCTTAAGATAAACACTCATCTCCTTACAATTGACTAATTTTCTCTTTTTAATAAAATTAATAACAGCAAAATATCCAAGAATCACCCCCCAAAATGAGGTCATTATTGATTAATATTTTATCATAATGAATACTGTAGTTTTTAATTAATGTTAATTACAATAAATTTTCAAATAGGACACATTATAAGGCCTTAATTTCAGGGTGTCTACCCAAATTCTGTGCTAAACTTCACCAATTTTCCAAGTTTCAAGACCATAAAATCCACTAACACAAACTCCAAAGTCATTTATAACTCAATTACAGTGAATTTACAAACACAAAAAATCTATTAAAAATGCATTTCTTTACACTAAAAACTTGCACTAATTATTTACAATAACATATCCATTCGGCCCTTTTCGAGTCCATTATAGAAGAATTTAATTATATAATCGCAAAGCTGATGCTTCATCTTCTATTCCTGCCGCTGGATCTTTCGGAATTGAAATTAAAATATTCTTACTTTCATCGCTATTATAGCCAGAATTACAGCCAGGAACAAAACATTTTCTGTTACATTTTTTCGTTTGCTGATACCAACCGTATCATCAGTTTCCATTTTGAGAAACAAACTCAAATATCAGAAGTAAAAACAGAACAACAAAATATAAAATTTCCAAAATTTAATTACAAAACGAACATTTAAATGAAGTGGAACAATCTGTCAAAAGAAGTAGCAAACAGCAAAGAATTAGCTGCCGTCGTCTGCTAGGGTGGGGACGACGAGAACACGAGCGCCATTTATTCTTTTCGCCAAGTTCGAGTATGTTTTTTTTGCTCAATAACAATAGGGAACGGCACACTACGTATTCTAGCCTCTGTATAAATACATAAGTGAACAAACAAACTCTAAATTAACTAGAACACTAAACTTTGCGATCGTGACCATAGATGACCGTACTGGATTATCAGAAATCAAAACTGTTTTGCTAAAAAGTGTTAACGTAGTTGATGCTAGTACAATAAATGAATAATTATTAATAATATGATGATTAAACGCTCATTAGAATGGGTTGAATAAGCTTAATTAATAAAACAAAATTTTAGAACAATGTATAAACATATTTTTTGAGTCCTCTAATTCTTTTCCTTCGGAAAATTTTAATATGATGGGATATGGCATTACAGTGAACGGAAGTGCATGAGCGAAGTGAAGTGGGTGTAGAGATGGTTTGAGAAATTGCTGTTTATTTGACAGTTATATTTCTTTTCTATTTGAAATGGTATTTTTCTTATTTTTTTTAATAAAATAGCACAGTTTATGTTCATGGACGTACGCAGGGAGGGTCGCCGTGGGAACTTAAGCCCCCATTAAGTACAAATGTATATATGCTACAATTTTGCATATACATGGAGTTCTGTCCCTTTAACCTGTTCTTACAACGCTGTAACCTCCCTTATAAACTTTTTGCGTAGCCACTGTTTATATCGTATAAAATGTTTTTAGGGAGAAGTGTATGTTAATTGCTTTGAAAGCCGGGGGGGGGGGGGCTGCTATTTTTGCAAGTTGCTTTGTTACAGTATGTGATTTATGAGTGTTTTAATGTTAAAATACTTTTATTTTATAGTCCGCTACATTGAGGCCTTATCTCACTGCTGTGAGGCACACCCTAAATGCGGCCATGTGCTTAGAAAACTTCTCATCGCAAGTTGTTGAGCGGCACAATAAACCTGAGGTTGAAGTCAGGTAGGTGGTTCCTTTTTTCTCTGGATGCATGATGAATCAAAATAAATGTCTTAAGAACGCATTAATATATGCATAAAGAAATGTAGAGTGAGATAAAAGTGAAGCACTAGGGAAAGAAATGGGAGGGTTAGCCCTCCGATTTCTTTTCGTTCAATATTTGGCGTAACTGTGTATTAATCCCACCCGCTGTTGCCAAAGGTGCTGACTTCCTTCCTGGACGTCCCAATTTTCGTTCTGGACCACCAAAATTCGAATAAGAGTTGCAAAATCATAATCATCTGGGTCAATTTGTTCCTCTTCATAAATCAACTTAGTTACAAAAGTTCTAGTAGCCTTGCAAAAGACAAAATATATCGATAAAGAGACCCTATGCAAGTTTAGCGACATACGATCAAACGTCTCAAGGAAATAAGGCCTGCATTATGTAAAAGCATGATTTTTACTAAACAAAACATGGCCTGAAAATATAAGTAATGAATTTTTTCTCCGTCAAATGAATATGAGACAAGTCTATTTCGAACTCAATCAAAATTGTACACCGTCAATTATATCTGTTGAAGGGAATATGCTTGTGCAACCTAAACACATCTTGGCTCTAGTAGAATGTAAGCATCTTGCACATCATCAATCTTGAGAAATAAACGTGTTTTCCATTATCATGATGTTCTCCGAATTTTGTGAAAGTGTGTTTGCTCAGTTGCACAACAGACATTTTGAGGTTACATGTATGAAATAGGTACTCATACACTCACCATGCCATTATCCCAGCCATTCAACTTGCAATGACATCCCCCTCCCCCTCCAAAAAAAATGTTTTTTTTTTGCTCACCGCTGCCTGGATATTTTTTCTCTAGACCTTGAGGGGGTTAAGATTCACCGGGAAAACTGTAGGCCTCAATGCAGCATAACCCTCTCTGTTCTAATGTCGTGAAACTCACAAATATGGAACTGTTATTTCAGCAGTACTGCTGATTGGGGGTTGAATCTGTCAACACAGATATTGATGTCTGCTGTGCAAACCAGGCATAAAAATGCAAAGGACCATGTAAAAAAATTTATGTACGAAACGTTAAATGCGGGCAAAATAAATTATTTGAGCTTTTGGATGCATCTGCAGCTGCCCATTATTACTTTCGATGAAAAACAACTGCTTATGCATGTGAAAGCTCAAGTGATCTGTTTGATATTCTGCAAATGTTTAACCTTTTGTATGCAAAAGGCCCACAAAGTAAATACCTGTGATAGCCTAAACCTAAGTATTATGTAAATGACATTATACAAGAAACGACAACCTTTTCTTAACCAGCTTCTGAACTTGGGGTGGGGATGTAATAACCTCTCCCCCCCATCCCATTGTGAACTGTCACCATTAACATTTTGATTATCGTATAATTTTAACCATTGTAATTGGCAACATTAGTACGGTCAAACTCGATTAATACAAGAGGATAAGAATATGCAAAATTCCTCGTGCTAGCTGTTACTCATAAAACCCGTGAAAAGAATAAACGTTTCAAACTGCACACACACACACATAATAAAATAATTACTAGAATTAAACTTGGGTAATTTTCTTGGTGCAAAATTAACTTTATATTATCTAATACACATAGAATTTTCAGCCTTACCTATATGTGGTTTATTTTTATTACACTGCAAATAAATGTACATATGGTCTTATTTCACTTAATTACACCCTAACAGTTATTGGAAAAGATCAGTAAGTTTTGTTTGTTTGCTTGGCATATTCATTTGTGCATCTTGTATATCTCAATGTTTTCTTTTCCTCCATTTCCATTGGAAAAAATGAAAAAAATGGTATGGAAAAGAGAAAAATCATATTCAAGTTGGACAGATATATTTCTCGTATTAGTCGAGATTCTACTTCTATTCTTATAAAAAGTGTGCAACTCTTAATGTAGTTAGTGAACCAAACCATGGGTGTTCCTATAATTATATGCAAGGCAATACATCCAGGAAAAATTCCAATTGAATAATGTTAAATTAATTGAAAAGGACAACAAATTAACACAGTTTAATAAAGTTAAATCGTTTACAGACTGTTTCAATAGCCCTGGGCTATTTTCGTCAGAACGGTCGACGATATATACACAACGTGTAATCAGGGTTTAAGCTGGCTCAAAACATGCTGTCGCAAAAATGCTAAAATGGGAAAAAAGTTGTAGCAAAATGCTAAAAAATATTAGTTGCTTTCGTTGTTCCAAGAACCCTATCCATGAAATTATTTATATCAACGATGCTTAACAGGTGCTGTTAAGAATTTTGAAGAGGAAACAAAAAGGAACAAGAAAAGATCGCTGAAGTGCAAAACGGATATTCTGGAATCGGGAAATCCTGTTTTCAGAGAATAAACTGTGGTTAAAACTGCCTGTCGCATTTTCGCGATGGGCACTAATTTTTTTTTCGCATTTTCGAGCAACTCGTCGCATTTTGCGAAAAATGCGACTGCAGCTTAAACTCTGCGTGTAATGACAAATACGTGTTACAAATGGCGGTTACAGGTATAATGAAATGAACGGTAAAAATACAAACACGTGTATTAAGGGAAGCGTCTCTGTAGTGGAACATTAAGTTTAGTTAACATTTGGTTAAGTTTATGGAACATAATGTCGTTAGACTATAATTTCTTGTGGACTCAAGTCTTTTCCCCCATTTTTCCAGAAGCCAAGGGGGTGCAAGTGCATCCCTTGCACCCCCTCTCTCGTGGCGCCCATGAACCAAACTTAACGTGCAGATTGCTTGTATTAGCCGTGTTCTTATTGAATTCAACTGTATATTTAATTGCTTAAAATTCCAAATTTTTGCACCTACACAGAAGTTGACAACATACTTTTAAATATTTTATCCATCTTTTAGGAGTGGAAAAGAACTGCTTCTGACACCTGTCGTAATAAGTCGCAACGAGAAAGAAAAGGTGCTTATTGAAGGCTCCATCAATTCTCTTCGTGTAAGCATTGCCGTTAAGCAGGCTGACGAAATCGAAAGAATATTATGCCACAAATTTATGCGCTTTATGATGATGCGGGCCGAAAACTTCATTGTCTTACGTAGGAAACCCGTTGAGGTAAGTTCATCACCGTAACAATAATCAGGGCTGTCCAGTAGTAAATCATTCAACTATTGTGTGGTTATGCCCGGTTCAACTCCCAACTATGCTTTTAAAAAAAGGATGCTTAAGCCTCAATTACATTGGGTGAGTTTACACACTCCTCGCTGGCTTGTAAACTAGTCAGTATATGAGCAAGTTTCAACTCGCTCAGCGAGTTCCGATTATATACATCTTGTAAACTTGCTCAGTAAAAATGCGTAGCAGAGGTGCTCAGTAGATGACTACCAGTGATTTTTCTAAACTGGCTTTCAACTCCACCCGCCCCTTTCGAGGGTTTATTTCAGCCAATCAAATTGGAGAAAACCCGTGCGAGTAGCGTGTAAATTAGCCCACTCCTCAACTTCACTAGCCGAGTGAGCAGCAAGTTAGCTAGACAACTTTATTATACTGAGCGAGTTTAGCAGCAACGAGGAGTGTATAAACTCACCCAGTGTAATTGAGGCTTTGCTGACTAACTGCTCACCATAGTCTGGAGGTTGGTTCTTTAGGTTTGAACAGATTCGAATGCCTCGGAAAACTGGAGGTCCCGTTGCAGCATGACCCTTGTTGTCCTTGGTTCATAAAACATAAACGAACAAACAATAAGAATGGTTAAAAACTCTAGAGCAGTTGTTAATTACTTTTGGTTATTGATCGATCAAGACAATGTTGTGTTATGGTAGGGAATGCCATTGAGTAGTAGTTGTATTACATATTGCAATCTTTGCAGAAAGTTTTTCGAATCCATGCAAAAGTTATTGAAATATACATCTATATTAAACGTTTTTAGTGGTTGTATTAATGCCACGTTATGGAAATGACTTTGCAATTAAAATTTATGAACCTCTATTCTGAGTACTTCGCTGCTGCTGATTTTTAGACATGTTTGATTTGGAAAAAATACTTTGATCATCGTTTATGGGTTGCTCTGAGTCATCCATCCCATTTGAGATAACTCACTGAGATAAAGGATTTACAGGGAAAACTATTTGTGGTAGCTCACTGAGATAAAGGATTTACAGAGACAATAATGCGAAGTTGCATATATTGTATAATGTTGGTGATTGTTTCTAGTTGTTGAATTGTGCTCATCAATAATGAGCAGCTGTTGGATGTTATTCTAACATTATTAGCTAAGTTGAACTTATTAACGTTGTCATTTTCTTAAACCATACCTTTCACTTTTTTTATTTAAAAAAAAAAAAAAGCCATTGAGTTTTAAAATGGGCAGTTAGATTCTGTAAGCAATTTCTTGCAATATGAAGGCTTTTGTTTGACTAAAAATTTAAAATATTTTCAATTATATGCAAATATTTGTGGACTTACGCATAGCATTTTTTTAAGCAATCCATGGTAAAAAGTATTTTTAAGAACGCAATAAACAACATATAGTTTATTTTCAGTTAGATCTTGCTAGTTGTGCATATAATTAGTGATATGAAATTTTTGTTCTAACGTATTTTTGGTGATTTTTTTTTTTTTTTATTCCTAGGGTTATGATATTTCATTCCTTATCACAAATTTTCACACGGAACAAATGTTTAAACACAAATTAGTTGATTTTGTCATTCATTTCATGGAGGAGATTGACAAAGAAATTAGTGAGATGAAGCTTGCACTCAATGCCAGAGCTAGGATATGTGCCGAGGAATTTTTAAAGCGGGTACGGGTATTTTTCTCTGATATTTATGTATATGACAGATATTATTTAAGAATAGAATATGAACACTCCGTAAGGTGGATCTTAATGTTTAGGAATAATGTTATTTACCTTTAGAAGCTTTTTAGATCATTTAAAATGATCTGTAACGTTGATAAGTAGTGTAGCAATACTTTTGGAGGTAAAACGCTACGGGTAAATATCATTATTGATTGTGCAAGATCCACTTAAAAGTAAGAATGCAAAGTGTATGAAGAAACATAGATGTGTATATCCACTAAGAATGCAGAGCATCTTATATAAGAATTCAGGGCATTCTGTAAAAATTTACTGTATTGTGCATTATTATTACAAGTATTGTGCATTAGAATTTAAAGCATGTTAAACATATAAGGCTCTTGTGTGTGCATAAAGCACATGATGTGGCATGCAATTTCCACTGTGTAAGAGGGCGTACTCGAAACTTGTTGAATATCTCAGTGGACTGTATAGAAAAACACTTGTATAAAAACTCGTTAATTTACGTTCCCTAAATGAAGTTAGATTCCCTTATAGAATCTTTACAGATATTGCATAGATAGGCTCACTCGCTGTGTGTTTCAAACACAGACCCCCCCAAGTTGGTTACACACACATTTTTAAGAAGAGATGAGCACAGTTATTGGTTTTCTAAAGAATTTGCATAACTTTTCAGTGAATAACATTTACAAAAAAACAGTCTTACCAATAGGATAGTTTCACAATCGCCAAATAAACCATTTTAGCACAAGACACATTGATTAAAATGTTTTTTAGGTACCGCAGGGCCCCTTGCTGTTCTTGTTCTATAAAAAATCAGCTAACTAAAATATTTTTTAAATGAAGAGAAAAATCAGGCTCTCGGGATCCTCGTAAAATGAGAAGTCCTGATACAATATGGTTTTAGTGGTTAGCGTGCCATAAACAACAAATCACTATGGCAGCTTTGTGTGTTAACCACTTTGATTATTGTGTTACTCTTGAGAAAGGTAATAATGTATCTGGCAAAGCAAAAAGATAAGGGATCATCTTCTGGGTCATGGTGGTCTAATTGCCATAGCATTTGGCTTCCAATTAAGAGGTTGCTTGTTCGATTCCAGTGTGTGGTGGTGCCCTTTTCTTCTTTTGACCCACCAGATCTGGTGATTGATGATGGGTCATTTGGCTGTGATTTGAGACACATAATGTGGATGTCAAAATCTCATAAACAGGAATTGTAATTAAATGATAAAGCTAAAGTATATTTCAAGTCTGAAGCTTAACTATTTGTTTGAAGAATACCAGAGCTAGAAGGCATTTTTTTGCATAGATCAGACGTAGCGGGTTAAGTTTTTGCTGGACAATGGCGACTTTACTAATAGACTAAGGCCGAAGCCTATGACATCAAATTTTCGACTGAGAGTTTTGTTATCAAGAAGAAAAAGTGAATAGGCGGAGCTGAATATTTTGGCAGCCAGTTGGATTATTATTTTTGAATTGTTATATTCAAAGGCATAACTAGGCATTGGCAAGTGGTGAGCTGTCATGGACACAGCCTCGAGAGAGAGAAGATTAAAAGGTGACAAATTTTCGAATACTTGAGAAAAGATGAATTTAAAGCAACTGCCAGTTTCTTTGAACTAAGAATTCGACAAAAGCACCAACGCCTCTAGTATAACTCTAGTTACATTTGGTAATCTTAGGCGGCAAACTATATCGAAGCCTTACAGTAGGCAAAATCGTAAATTCATCTGTGATGCTGTGTGCAAAAGTCATTTGTGACAAATAAGGTCAACTCAGAGCCCAGATTTGAACCTCGCAGAATACAGATGAAGTTACAACATTAACTGCTATTTTATCCCGAGTGGACTCCCTTTCTTTCAAGTCATTTCTCGTAGTTACTTTATCAAAGAAATTATCCATGCACCATAGAACATAAATGATCCCGTTTTCCACTTTAAAAAATTATTCACAAAATTGGTTTCAAAAGATTGCTTCTGCTGTTAAAGCTGAAAGTTATACTGAAATGGTTCAGAAGTTATACAATTGTTTTAGTTGAAAGTGAATACAGTGGAACCTGGTAAAGTGATCACCTGGAGAAGGTGACCACTTTTTATAAGAGAGAACTGGCAGGGGGGGGGGACAGTCATGCCTGTATCAAAGTATCATGTTTAGTGACCACCTATCTATGGTGATCATTGCAGTCCAGTCCCAAAGGTGGTCACTTCAGGCAGGTTTGACATGATTAATTCCTGTGATTTGCATTTTAGAGTGATTAATTTCTCTCATTTACATTTTATAGGGATTAATTCCTGTAGTTTGCATTTTATAGTGATTAATTCCTGCAGTTTGCATTTTATAGTGATTAGTTTCTGTGGTTTGCAGTTTATAGTGACTAATCCCTGTAGTTTTCATTTTATAGTGATGAATTCCTGTGGTTTGCATTTTATAGTGATTAATTCCTGTGGTTTGCATTTTATAGTGATTAATTCCTGTGGTTTGCATTTTATAGTGATTAATTCCTTTGGTTTGCATTTTATAGTGATTAATTTCTGTAGTTTGCATTTTATAGTGATTAATTCCTGTTTGCATGTTTGAGTGATTAATTCCTGTTTGCATGTTAGAGTGATTAATTCCTGTGGTTTGCATTTTAGAGTGATTAACTCCTGTCGTTTACATTTTATAGGTATTAATTATTGTAGTTTGCATTTTATAGTGATCAACTCCTGTAGTTTGCATTTTATAGTGATTAATTCCTGTAGTTTACATTTTATAGTGATTAATTTTGGCAGTCTATTCTCTGCAATTACTGCCTTCCCGAGTCGTTACTTTCTATAGTTGGTCTTTCAGTGGTCATTTATTGTACTATTGATCTTGGTTTGACTTCCAAGGGCGCCAAAAAAAAAAAAACCCACTTGACTATAACTGTTTACTGTCATTCTGGAGCTGATTTCCGAAACCTTAAGAGATTCAAAGTCTTCATAGAAATTTAGGTCCATTTCGCCATGGTGGCATGTATCTGTCATGCCATTAATCCGGTATCGGCTCTCAATGACATCGTAAAGTGGGTGTCGTTTTTCTGCCCACCATAGTTTGTAGTCTGATCTCTTGACAGCAACAATTCAGATTCCTTGTGAAACTGCTGGTCTTGTTGCAATATAACCATTGTTGTCCTAGCACCATAAAATCACAAACTTATGGACTTATTTTTTTTTAATTTACCAACCAGTGTCCCTGTTCTCCCACGGCCACTTAAGATGGATTCTAGTACACTGTGAAATTGAATCATAATGGCAACTCTGCTATTGTGTCAGTATTCTGAAGTCCTCTTATAAGCCCTATATGGGGGTAACATTTCTGCCATAATTATAACATCATAAAATTTCCAGCAAACTAGAATATTTGTATTAAAATAAGTTGTCATCATGTATTATAATATGGGGTTGTTTTATATTTCCTGTATTTTTTTGTTTTTTTTATCCCTTCGTGCTTGCAAAGATTTTACCTCCTCCAACCACCACGTTTTGTTATTAGTTCTGAATGGCCTTCAGCATATTCTGGTCAAAGACCTTAAAATCTTTTTCCTAGCTTTCTTTTATCTCTCACGCTAATCACACTTCCCTCCCCTCTTAATTTTGGATGAAAACAAAGTCTGGATTTCCACACAACCTGGAGGACTTGGAATTGCCATGGAATTTGAAGAAATTGTCCCTAAAGATCAAGGAAAAGGTTCTTTTGGTCAGAAAAGTCTGGGGAAAACTATCTGAGCTTCTTTTTTGAATGGTTAAATATTCCGCGAACACAAAGCCATTTTCTCTCCAATTGAAGTTTAGTTGAAAATTGCTTGTAATTGGTCAGTGAATTTTACCGCAGAAGTCTTGGGTGGGGGGGGATTCCGATGTGAACAAGTGAACCTTGCAAAGTGAACTTCCCAGTTCTTTTCATAATCAAATGCCTGTGGCGAACATCTGCATTTTATTATTTTCCAGCTCTGCATTCATATTTATTCTACGGTTATTTATAGTATTTTATAATTTTTATTATTCATTTTGCATTATGTTCAAAATTTTTGATTTTTTGTAAATTGGTATCTCCCCCCCCCTAAAAAAAATGGAGTTGGTAAAATATAAGTTCAAGCATATACACTAATAATGCAATATACAGAACATACTATAAACTAGAATTTTAAAATTATTTATCGGCTGTAGCTTCATTTGGTTGTAGTTAACAAATTTTTTTTTTTCCACTATAACCAAACCCATTGAAAGACATTATAATCAAATTCGACTGTACTAATATATATTTTAGTTACTAATATGGCCCTGCAGTGGTGCCGTGGTAACACTTTAGCCTACTATGCCATTAACCCAGGTTTGATTCTCAATGGTTGCTCCCTTCCTCCCATTAAAAAAAAATACTGGCTTACTGAAATTTGGGAGTTGCTCCTGTACGCCATAAGAGGTTTGGATTTCTCGGAAAATTGTAGATCCCTACTCAGCATGAATCTCACTGGTCCAATATATCAGAAAAAATTCAGCAATGTTTCGAGAAGTACTGTTCCCTTCGCCTAATAAATTGAACAATAGTTCTCTGAACATTGCAGAATCTTACACATTGGACCAATACTGACAATTTACTAGTTATGGTAAGTGCTAGTCAGTCGTTGTATTCTTTTGTTATGTTTTAAACTTACTGATGTAGTTACACAGATGATGTAACACAGACCCTTATCATGTAATACATTGTAGTATAGTCATTTTTTCCCTTGATGGTAGGGTCTGAGGTCAATGATATAATTTAGAACTCAAGGAAGTCAAAAAAAATATTGGCTAGATTTCAATACAGGGAGAGGTCACAGTCTCAGTATGGTTAGAAATCACTGCTCTGTAGTGATCGTTTTCTATAGTGATTTTGTTTTGTGCAGTCTGTTTATTAAAATAGTATTTTCTTTTTCTTTCCAGTTTTGACATTGACAAGAAGAAAATATTAATTTGTACCATAATTTCTAGATGTAACATTAGTCGTTGATTTTTATATTAAAAAAATGAAAAGGAAAGCTTTTCTTCGTGAACGAACAACCAGACTCTTCAGTTTACTTTTAACATTTTTGCTATTTCTGCCACGGAATCTGACAGTAGGAAGCAAATTGTAGTATTTGTGGTCAATAAAGAAAGATATGAAATTATTACGAAGGTTCTCCGATATTAATTTTTATATTCAATGCATTAATTTGATAATAAATGCATTAATTTGGAAGTTGTAAAGCACGTTCGTTAATTTTGAAGGTGGTGCTTTAAAATGATTATTCAATGTGTATTGTCGCTTTTAACTTGAGATTAGCATTAACCAGTCAATAATTCATTGGTCAATACTTGTATTAATTAGTCAATGAATTGATATATTGATTATTAATAAAACACCTGCCAGTGTTGCACACAACATGTTTTGTTTATAGTTTTTCTCTGTTAAATTTTTCGTCCTCTATTTGATGATTGACGGTCGTATGGTCTTTTTGCTCTCTGTGCATCAGAACGTCATCAAACCATTTCAATTAATGTATACTCCTGGCCATTAAAAGTGTAACACCAAGAAAGACAACATACAGTGTTCCCACTCACCTGGAATTGTCAGAGAATTTGTTTTGTGGTTTTACGGCTCAAAGACTACAATGGTCATGCTGCGCCGGGACCTACTGTTTTCCGAGGAATCCGAACTGCTTATGGCCTAGGGAACGGACTACAGTGAGATCTTTTATGAGATCTCTGAGTAAGCGTTCTTTTTACACCGTTGGGAGTCGAACCCGGATTAACGGCGCACTAGGCGAACGCGTTACCACACCGCAGGGCTGTCAGAGAATTTAAAATCATGCCTAAAAATCAGCGGGAAACAATATTTTTTGGTCCTGGACCTGGGAAAGTCAGTGAAAACTTTCCTCCTTTTATAAATGGCTAAGTTCCATGCAAACGTGAAGCTATTTTCCATGAAACCAAAATTCGATTCAAAGTTTAGCTTGTGATTAGTCAGAGATTTTTGTTGAAAAGTCATGGAATTTTTGTCTCTACTGCGAATGGGGTGGGGGGACCCTGTAGGTATCAAAGCCATATGTATTGAATACATGACGCATTAACGACGAAATGATTATAAACGCAACGTATTTGTGGAATGTGTAAATTAATGATTTACATGTTCTCTCCCATGGGCTACCCATCTTGCAATTTTTGGGCCAGTTTTGGGCTTACTACTTGGTGGTGCATTTTTAATGGCCATCAGAGTATATTTAATAAAGTTTTTGAATAAGCATTCTTCAACTTTCGCTAAATGTTTTTATATGTTAACTATTTTAATCTATTTCGTTAAATTTGGGATTGTATAAGCATTCTCCAGTTAGGGAGCATTTAAGTATTATGTAAGCAATATTTTGGTCATTTTATACCCCCCTCTACCGGTAATTAAAAATTAATATAGGCTAACATAGGAAAATATGCACAACATCCCCCCCCAAAGGTGCTTACGTGATACTTGAACACTTCCTTATTGTCGTTTTCGATTATTGTGAATTACAACTTGATAGACCCACAGTATTGCACTTAAAATTTGATGCGATGCGGCATTTGCTAAAAATACAGAATACAAAGTCAATTCCATGCATTGGGTAAACACCAAAACTGCATGGTCATTATTGTGGTTTTTGTTGTGTTTTTATTGGTGCAACATAATCACAATAATAATAATTTATTCAATCAAAGAGTTACATTTTGAATGGCAAATATGCAGAACAATAAATGAATTGTATGCAAGGACGATGTCCAACTTTCTGGGTACGATAGGTTAGAAATGGGAGATAATAGAAAGCAGTAACTGTATGTGTGTGTTGAAATAGGGGGGTGGGGTTATGCCCATGCTGATAAAATATACAGGGTTAATCAAGTTTCCTTGATATTAACAATATTTTGGATAATTTATTGTTTTGATTTGTGTGTGTGTTGCAATTTTAGGGTTCCCCATGTACATACTAAATTATACTTTTTGCAACACTTACTTTATTATTTTCCATTTATTAAATATTACTAACAGATAAATTTCTTTGAATTGGAAGTAACCTTCTTTAGAATTCAATTCAATAATATTTGACTATTTTTTACATATTAATTTGTGTTTATAATTTACAATATTACGTGCATTCTTGTGTAAGTTACTGGGTGCCATGTGGAGTTCTGACATCTATGAAACACACCAGAAGACAAGATTTTTATCAGATTCATAATTGAGTACAAAGTTCAGTAAATGGTCCGTGTAAACTATTTACGAGTTGTTATTTCAATGCCGTTTTTGGATCTAAAAAAACTATTTTCCTCAGGAATTATAAGGACCTGTGTGACCCGATATAACCTCCAAGATTTCCATTCACCTGGAAGTCAGGGAATTTGGAATCATCCCTGAAGATAGGGAAGACTAGTTTTTTTAATCAAACCTGGAAAAGTTGGAGAAAATCCTTACCTCTATTTTAAACAGCCAAATTTCCCACGAACATGAAGCCAATTTCACGTTAATCATAGAGTGGGCATGTCCGCGATTCTACCAACCCAGGTCTATGTAAATGTTTCTGCAAATAATCATGGCCCATAATCGATCTAAAATAAGCCACGCCTGCCGCTCTGGCAGGCGTGGCTCCCAAGGAATCTGTGAGTGATTCAATGTTGGATCATTGATTTTTTTTTTTTTAATGTCAACATTTTAATTCAACTTTTGACCCTAGATTTCTTAACACATTGCCGCCCGCTAATGCTTTGCAGAAATTTATTATAAGACTGGCGATTTTAGACCTGAAAATTATTTTGGGAGGCGTGTAATAAAACTGTGGTAACTTTTTGAAATTAATACATATTTGAATAAATCTTCTTTTATTTAGTCATAGTAATTCTACAATTTTTTTTAGTGTATGATATTTTGTAAAACATTTCTCGTTATCGGTCAATCATTAAATGCAACCAATACAATCAATAAATCATGCTTCTCACCAAAACGAGATTTCTCGTTTCCGGTCACCAGCAAATCTCAAATGAAAACGAGAAATCTCGTTCCCGGGCGTCATTGTGTTAATTCTCATATCCTGATTCAATTTTTGACTCTTGGTTTGTTAATCTGATTCAACCTTTGACCCTTGTTTTTTTTTAATGTCTATGTTCTCATTCAGTCTTCGTTACTAATAGTATCTGCTTTTGTTTTTGTCTTGAATCTACCCTTGTTTCTTATTGATATATGCCCTCATTCAGATTTAGATCTTCGTTTCCTGATAATATGTTTGTGTCTTACTATACAGTCCCTTAATTTTTTTTGTATTAACTTAACCTTTATAACTTTTGATAATCCTCAGTTACAAGGTCGTTTTATGTTTGCTAATGTACATTAATTTGCGTATTCATGCTTCATTAAATAGATTGATTAATGAAATTGTACTGCTTCAAATTTTGAAGCACCATTAATTGAGGTGACTTTGTCTTATCAAACGGGTGAAGGTTATGAGAATTACTTGTTTCATCGAAATATTTTAATAAAACCTGATTCCAGTAGATAGAAGTGTTGGCTTAATTAAGCATGAAATGTTTAATTTTAAAGTTTTAGTTATTGAAGGTGGCATTACTGCAGTTGTTTTCCATGATTTTTCTGCAAAAATGTGCTTGTGATCAACTTCTTCGAAAAACTTGCTTCTGCATTATGTAGAAAGGTGGCAAGTAATATTTTTACCCGATCTGACAAATTGCCTAAGGGCCAGTAATTACTCTCCCTGGCCATGAATATAAAGGCGGCATTGCATCCAGACATTCTGCGAAGGCTTTCTGAACGATTTTTGAGACATGAGACAAAGTAATCCCAAGCCGGGGGTGACTTTGTTGCACTTTCTTGAAAAAAAATTTGTTTTCACTTCTAAATTTTTAAGATTCCAAAAGTGTATGTAAAATTGTATATTAAATATTTAATAATATATATATATATATATATATTTTTTTTTTTAAATAGAAATTTCACCCAGTTTCAGGGTTTTAAAGAAAAAAAATAGGTGAAAAATGAGACAGTTACCCCAGTTGACGGTATTCAAATGTTATATTTTGAAAAACATAAATGCATTTTCTTGTGATAGAAAGTACCTGAAATTCTCAACTATAATATGCAGATCAACTTTTAGTTGTTTTCCACTTCCTCTAAAAT
Organism: Dysdera silvatica; assembly: GCA_006491805.2. Taxonomy (NCBI): domain Eukaryota; kingdom Metazoa; phylum Arthropoda; class Arachnida; order Araneae; family Dysderidae; genus Dysdera; species Dysdera silvatica. Next base: position 26,814,108 of record QLNU02003225.1, on the reverse strand, counting down.
TTTTAGTATAACGTTAAGATCTTAAAGGAATAATGAAAAACCAAATAATTTCAAATTTCTTGCAAGTGAATCTTGTATAATACGATCGTTATACATGAGAATGTTTTGGGTGGAATTTCCTTTTTCCTCCCCGTGTTTCTTTATTATCCAGTGTTCAAAGGTTAGTTACAAATTGAATTCTAAGTCGGAATACATTGTGTTGAAAAAAACCTTTGAAATAATTTCCCATTCCTGATTAGCAAATCCTTCACTGGTTATAACATCATTTATGAGCATTTCTGGACTAACTTCAAATTCCTGTAAACTTGCGTTATGTAAATATATTATTGGTTAAAGGCTACTTTAAATCAGTGGTGCCTGTTCGCTTTACGGTTTGAGAGTACCGAATATAAAACAAATGCTTTTTTTTATGTATACAATCAGGTCCCGTTTATATAGAGTTCAGATATATCGAAGTCTTTCCATGCCTCTTAAACTTCATAATATTCATCAATTGATATGGACATATCGAACAATTTTTTCAGCTCCCTTCAATTTCCTTTGTAAGTAGGTTTGATTGCATATTTGATATTCACAAAGTATTAAAGTATTAGTGTTGCAAAATTAAAGCTTTAATTTTTGTTGTCAAATAATTTATATTTTTGTTGAATAATTAAATAATTGTAAGGGGTGTTCTAAAATTCAGGGGCATAGTAAAAGTGGTCTCTGTACCCCCTCCCTCCCTCAAAAAAAATTGTTCAGTTCAGACGCCTCTGAATTATTACGACTAATACTCTAAGCTGCATTAAACAGTGGAGCACATACTCTTCCCATTGTGCCTCTGTCTCAAAGGGCTTTTGTTTTGTTTTCTCGTTTTTATTTATTAGAATTTAATGTACATGGTGTAGATCCTCATGATTATGTTTTTGTACTTATAACAATTTGTTTACTATATATAAACAATGAAGAAGCTTATGTTGCATAGCATTAAAGTCTGCAAATTTGTCATTTTGTTACTTTAATTTATTAGAGTAATGTCAGAAATATTTCCTTTAGTTTATTTTCTGGAAAAAAAGTGTAGAATTTGAAATACCAACTTGTCATTTTAATGACTGAAGTTATAATTGACTTTCTAATAAAATTAAAGTTTTGTATATATCGTTTCTTTGTTATATTGCATTCACAATAATACACAAGTGTCAAAAATATAGAAAAATCATCTAACTTAAGGGTGGTATACTATAGTAGACTTTCACTATAGCGATCACGTAAGAACGTTATATCGAAAATTTACACTAAAATAGTATATCTGTAAAAGAACTACGGAGGTTTTCATTTTTGGTCGTTAGAGTATGAGTAGACAGGTCTACTCTATTATTTTGCACCTCGTTTGGTGCAGAATGACCCTCGCTTTCCTTTCACCATAGAACTACAACCAACCAACATATATTTTGCATTATTGAGGAGAAATGTATTGTTTGTATATAATGTTTACCCAATAATTCCGATTCAGGTAATGTCGAGATTCAAAGGAACGAGGATGCAGAACTAAATACGAAAAATGTTCTTGCATTCCTTACTTTCATCTGAACCTAGTCCTAGTTGTATTAATGGCTCGTAGTAACGAAGTATAAACAAATAGTTCAGATGCAATTGAGTGACTGGTCAGACTAATGTTGTAGTAAATGAGTGTCCTGCATAACAAAGCTAAATTTAAATCGAAAATTTTCACAAAACGCCATTGGATGTCGGCACTTCGTTCACAATATATGTTTGCCAAGTTTTGGCAGCGATACACTCTGACAAAGGTAAGACACATGTCTTCTTGATTTGCATGGCCGGCATTACATTGCTTAAACAAGTTCTCAATACACGAATTGAACGGTTATTAATACAGGGTTTGTCCCAAAAGTTCCCGAAATGATTTTTTTTAAAATCATTTATTCAATATCAGTTTACAATCTTTTCAGAACTTTTCAAAGTATTCTCCCCCTGCTTCGATGCACCGTTGCCAACGCTTCACCCAATCATTGAAGGCGCCCTGGAAGTCGTCAACGGGAATCTCCTTCAGTGAGGTCGTCGCGGCTGCTTTTACCGCCTCCAGCGTCCCATGCCGAGTTCCTTTCAGGGTTCTTTTGATCCTTGGGAACAAAAAGAAATCCGCTGGTGCCAGATCGGGGCTGTACGGCGGCTGGGGCAGCGTTGCCACACCCATTTTGGCCAGCAACTCGGAGACAATGAGCGCGGTGTGGGTTGACGCGTTGTCATGGTGCAAGATCCAATTGTCGCGAATTTCGTTTCGGACGCGTCGAACCCTGTTGCGCAACCGTTTGAGCACTTCACAGTAAAACTCCTTGTTGACTGTTTGTCCTTGTGGCACGAATTCACTGTGAACTACACCTTTTCTGTCAAAAAACACAATGAGCATTGCCTTGATTCGCGATTTGCTCATCCTTGCTTTTTTCGGGCGAGGAGACTCCTTGGTGTGCCACTCGCTGCTCTGGCGCTTTGATTCGGGATCGTACTGAAAAATCCACGTCTCGTCCCCTGTGATCACTCTGTCCAAAAATTCTGGGTCCGTTTCGTAGCGTTCATGCAATTCCTGGCACTTCAACAAACGCTGCTCCTTCATCTCACTCGTCAGGACTTTTGGCACCATTTTCGAGCAGACTTTCCTCATTTGAAGATCCTCCGTTAAAATGCGATGAACGATTGTTTTGGGTATTCCACACTCCTCTGCAATCACCCGAACACTTAATCGTCGGTCATTGTCCAAAACTTGACGCACTTTTTGCACCGAGTCGTCCGTTTGTGATGTCGACGGGCGTCCAGAGCGGTCGTCGTCGTTGACGGACTCCCGACCTTCCCGGAACCGCTTGTGCCACATGAAAGTTTGGCTTTTTTTCATCGCCCCGTCACCGTAGGCTTTCCGAAGCATTTCGAGTGTCTCCGCCCCGTTTTTACCCAGTTTCACACAAAATTTGATTGCATAACGCTGCTCCAAAAACTGGTCCATTTTTTGATCGACGAGGGTGCAGTAGATACCTCTGCGCGGAGCGTGACCCTGCCTCAACAACTGCCCGCAGGCGACTGATACCGGTCTCGTTTCCAAGCTCAGATCCCCCACCAACTTCTCCGCCCCGTCAGCCAGCGTTGCCAACTACAAAAAATCATCCCGGGAACTTCTGGGACAAACCCTGTAGTACTGTTAGATTCAGTAGCGAGGTGTGACTTTTTGGAGTTATCGCAAAGGGCGAACACGGTGGGGAAGGCCACAGGGGTCATGACCCCCAAAATATATTTTTTCACTGTAAAAAATTCCAACTTTCATGATAAATCACTATAAATGAGAGGGAGAAACGCGGATTGCAAAGCTGGTGCAACACCCAACCCTTAATGTCTGATGAATACAATGTTTGTTTCTAGCATTTCTACCCATACTTAGCTCCTTAGCGGCTCGCTGTTGCTGTGCTTCTGCAACACAGGCAGTTAGCAGATACGCTCTTTCGAATATCGGACAGTTTATTGAAATGTTTGGGATGACTGCGATCATTTTTATGACATGTTTCAAGCTAAATGAACATATTCTAATAAAATAATAACAATAAAAACATTAACACAATTTCTTTTTATTGTAATGAAAATTGGTTGTTGCTGCAACTTGACCACGAATTGTCACTGCCTGTTATTTCAGTGATGTTATCGCATCTTCAAGTATGGAACTGACAGGAGGGAGCACGGCACTGTGGTTACTAGGTGGGGTGTGAAGCTAACGGGAGGGAGAGGTTTCTGCGTTTTGTAATAACCAAGAAGGCTGTCAACCCGTTTCTCTCTTTTTACCCCACCCTCTCTTCCCCACTCAATTCCCGCCCTATCCGATGTTCGAACGGCGCACAACATGTTTTTAAAGAATTGCCTACTTTTTAGCATAACACACACATATAAAAAAAGCGTAATTATATTTATAAATATACCGTGAAACCCGCTGTAGCGAACCCGGCTTGTAACGAATTTTTTAATCCCGTCCAATTTCCTTTACCTACAATGTCAAGGTCGTAGCCAGGATTTAATTTCGGGGGAATTAAAAAACGTTTACAAAATAGCGAATAAATTTGTGTCATCTTTATCGTGAAGAATAAATAGATCACTGGCGTAGGAAACGGAGAAGGATCAGGGTGCTCAAGCCCCCCACATTGGATATCAAAACATTATTTTCTTTAAGTCCTCATCATAGAGGCAGCTCCAGGACCGGCCCTTTTATTATCGATGCACTTGCAATGTAAAATGTTTGTCATTACATTGTAGACCCCTATTCAGTATAAACATAAATGTAATTTATTCGAATTTCAATAACGCTAAAATGATATTTATTGTTCTTATTATTCATTTGTTATACTTTTATCAAATTAAGATTCTTGTTATTAACAACGGATCAGAAGAAGACAAAACTATTTACCATCTCCCATCAAATGGCTTAAAAACCTTGTTTTAAAGAGTTCATTTTTCAAATTTTTCAGGAGGAGGGTCCGAACCTCCTTTTCTCTGGTATCTATTCCATACCCTCAGGCTCTCCAGTACGGCCCCTTACCAAAATTTTAGGGCCCGCAAAGTCTAGGGTCGCTGCTGCGTCATCATCTTCTTTGAAGCCACTTGAGCACCCCCCCTACCCACCACCACCCATGAGTTTTGAATTGCTACTCTAACGAAACAGATCATACAAAAATAAACGAGAAAACACCAATTTTGCCTCCAGAAATTCACTGTAAATTTTTGCTTGTAGTTTTGACATCAACATTTAATTGTACAGAATTCCCCCCCCTCCCCGTCCCCTTTCAAAGAAAATGGTTTCTATTTCTTTCGTAAAGTACTCTCACATTAATGGTCTGCAAAATGAGACCTTTCGATCAGGCCGGATCCGGGCAGAAAGGGTGGGCCCTCGTCCCCTGAAAATAATAAATTTACATTAAAAATAATTATTTTCAAGCAAAAAATAAAACTAAATTTACAGGGGTCACTAAAGTGCAGTTACCATATAATATACCAAAAGTTAATGAAACGTAGGGGCACCTGTTTCATTAGGGCCCATTAACAGATGCTAGTAGGGACCGCTCTTACTACGCTAAGGCAGATCCGTATTTATAAAAGGACATGTTGAGCAAGTGGAAAGGGTGCCAAATTTTAGGGACGCAGAAAACGGCGAACTTATTTTTCTTTTAATTACACTCTATCTACTGTAAAATTGCGTCAATCCGCACTCCCCGAGAAAGCACCTCTTGTCTTCATTCGAAATTCTAAAAAAAAAAAAAAGTCTAACGGCTCTTCCCCCATTAAATACAGAAAAGAAATAAAAAAAATTTCCGTCAAACAAACTAAATTTATTTATAAAAATATCATTATTACATCTTATGATGATAATGCACATAAGGTAATCATAAATGTCACCCCTTCCCTATCGTCTACAATTTTTCGACGTATTTGGGGGACGGAATGACAGAATTTTAATTGTTGCTACTAGTATGGCGGGAGGGGGCATGGACGTAAGTAATTTCGAAGTCTAGGGGACTAGCCTCCCAGTTACGACAATGGAGGGGCGCCAAAATCGTTGTGCCTAGGGCGCCTCTTTCCCTAAATCCGGCACTGTGTTTAAGAGTCAATGAAATGGTGTAAAGGAACAAAATATATACTTCCACAAATTAATAGTCATCCGTAAAAAATAATCACACATTTTTTTTCCCTATTTGTACTTAAAAAATTAGCGGAAGAACCATAACACACCAGCATGTTAACATGTGGCAAATTGGTTTGTTGTGTAATAACCAAGATGGAGGATGCCCCTTGCTGTGCAGCTTCACCTTTTCCCTTCGATGCTCCCTCCTGTCAGTTCCATACTCGGAGTATCGCATCGTTTCTACTCCCCCAGCAAGCTTCATTTAAGGGGTTTAGTGTCAAAGAAGCATGAACTTTTAATACAGGCCATCTGTAGGTTGAGGCAGGGAAAAAAATATACACTTCTTTGACTGTACTGAAGTAGTTTGCAGCTTCAATATAGGACAATGCTGCGTCATTTACAACCAAGTTTAGAAAATTCGCTTCACGGCACAAAAAATGCTCGAGGATTCAAAGAGAGGATCCTTTTTTTGTACCTCAGCATGCTTCACCTTCATATTAGCTCCATTGTCATAACCTTGCCGACGCATGTTACCCAAAGGTAGCTTTATATCTTCTAACGGATTTAAAAGCGTTTTTGTAAGATCCTCTCTAGTTGAACTTTCTGCTGGAATAAAACCCAAGAAATGCTCTTGGATACAAGGTTCTTTTCCTGGTTCACCAGTGAACCAGTGACATACCGGAAAATCAGAGATAGCTGTTCTGTATGGCTGGTGTCAGGGAGTACAATCCGAAACAGATGGAAAAATATGTACATTTTTGCGCCTCTTGTAGGATGTAGTATCAGTAGTAGTAGAGTGAACAAAGGTGGCCGCCCAAGGCGACACTGTAATCCAGGACAGGATGCCCAGACAGCGTAACCAACCGCAAAGCAGTTGTGGGGAAGGAGGTATTTGATTGTCGACAATACATAGCACACAAAGATGCACGCTCACATATGTGTCGTCATTTAACGTGAACCGATACTAACTGCTAGAAAAGCCGCCACGGAGAACGGCCCCAACTGCTGGTCCGGAAACACACCCCAGAGTCAGCCGAGAACACCACAGGAACCGGCTAACCCCGGAAAGGAAAGTGTGTAGCACCGCCAAGAGAGCGGCGCAGAGACAGGTAGATCCATGAGGTTGGACGAAGCCCAGACGGCGGCGAAAAGGAGTTCATTCCTAAGGTAGCCGTAGGCCGAGTACTACAAAAGAACGTGTTCAAGCGCTCCGTCAGCACCTTCCTGACACTGGAGACACACAGGCGAAGAAAGATGCCTAATGCGGCAAAGGAACTGGTTGGTGAATGCACAGCCAAGCCTCAAATGGTGCAGCCTGGTATGTGTCTCTTTGGGATATAATCAGGGAGAATGAATGGAGTCTTTCGCACTTCGAAAAAAGATTGATAGTACCCCCATATATCTCTTTTCAGGAAATTCACCATGTCTTGGCGAAACGTGTCTTTCAGACTTTTGATACGGCAGTGGGGAGAGAGGGGTTCTTGTGGGATGTATTGTTTGATTCCCAGACACAACGGTGCAGTTATTTCATTTCGAATGTCTTTCCCAATAAAGTGAACAAACGTTTTTTTGGCTGCTATTTGCCATAAATGAACTTCGTCGACGCTATTGGACGCTATCCACGATTACGAACAGCAGTATAGCACTACTGGCTTTTATGACACAGTACGTGGCGAGCACGTCAAGTTGACACCTTTAACATATCTCTCCTTTCCTGCTCGGCAGACTTGTCGAATTCCCGACTTGGTCGAATTCGCTTTCCATCTCTCAGAAACGCAGCGCAGGGGAGGAGGAAGAATAAGTTTGTAGTATGTATAGAAAATAGAAGACATGCAAGTGGCAACGCTATCTCCTTAATATAGGAGCGCACTGTACAAAAGTGATTAACCACTCACCTTGGACTTCAGCGTTTACCGAGATAACTCCCGTCGTGTTGCTGGCTGGTTACGTGCGTTACATTTTGTTTTACTTAGAAGCTATCGCATTAACCAAGGCAGTTTAACGACTCTCTTAGGAAGTTGTTTAAACGTTGTTCGTCGTATTATTGAACAAGAATATGTTCACTAGTTTGTTCCTCGAATACGATATTATTTTAGTAATTCTTCATCGTCATCATCGCTATCTTTATTGACGTTTAATAAACGTTAAGTTTCTGTTAGAACTGTGCTAATACGTTATTTCAACAATAACATTGAGAATTTTAGTAAAACATTTAAGTGCTGTAAAAAGAGTCAGATCGTTTAATGGTGACATGCACCCTTGCACCATATTAGCGACTTGCACCCTTAATTCCATACGTTAAAAGGTATTAAATCATCTTATCTGGGATATTGGTAGTTTAAATTTTACAAGTAAGAATTTTTTCCAATTTTTTTGTCAAAAATGTAATTTTTTGTCCTCTTTTCCAGGTGAGCCACCCTCCCGTAGAGCGGCATCCCATGCAGTTACACAGGCAACAGGTCATCCCTGCATTTTTACATTTTCCATTGGCTTTTTTGTGGCTGCCGAACTTTTGGCCAATATTGTACTTAGTTAATTTAGAATGGTGTATCATTCCATCATATATGTGTACACTTCCATTCACTTTCATATAGGTAACCACATCTGCTATCCGCCGCGAAAGATAACAGTACTTACTATACCAAAGAATTCAACTACATTTACCCTTTTCTATGCATTTAACATTAGAGGTTTGACAAAAAATGAAATTCAATTCATTTGACCGAACTGTGCGTCCGATTTCTCCTTTTATTTGAATGGAACTCAAGTGGTTCCGATGTATGATTGTCAAGTCACGTCGTTATAGCAAGTTTCGTCGCTATATACGATGTCATTATAACTGATATATTTAGTAAAGAGTAGAATAGGAAACCAAACGTAAAAATTCTGTCATTATATGTGGTTGGTCATTGAAACCGGCAGGGAAGGACTGCGCCGGTGCGTCCTCATGGGTGATAGGACCCGGGCCCTCCGAAAGTCCAAGGTACGTACCCCTTGAGAGGACCCAGTCCGCCTCTGGAAACCGACGTCATTATGTACGATTTCCATTACACATGTTATTGAGATCAGGGGGAAGAGAATTTTGAAAGAAAATAAAATAGTTAAAAATTTCTCTACCGGGCGAAAATGTGATGCTACAAAGATTACAATTAGAGAACAGATTATCAATACTTTATTAGAAAAATTAAATGTAAATTTACAAAGTTATTTACTCAATATGTGGGCTATCGCTATCGACTACATTTTGAAATCGTAATGTGGCGTTTGTAACAGTTGCACGAAGCATTTCAGAGGAAATAAGGGAGACATGCCGCATTATGTTGCTCTGCAGTTCAAACTGAGAGAAAGGGCTAGGCTCTTCGACTAAGGCTTAGAGGTTTTATAGTATTTGAACATAGAGTGCAAACTGTTCGTAAAGAAATCTAAATATGGAATCTATAGTTTTAAGTGAGCTTCGATTCACCGCAAATTCCAACCATTCATTAGTTTGAGATGACTAGTTATACGATCACGAAGGTTTCAAAGAACTAATTCCAGATACGATTCTCAAAAAACTAAGTTCTTTTAGAGAATATCAATGGTAATACAGGCAAATTTTCGCAATCTTGTTCTGTTTAGTGCCCGAGTGGATTAATTGGCTTTAGCCTCAAATTAGCAAAGATTATATTATTTTTCGTTCTATTTTAGGTTTGTTCTTGTCAACAGATTATCATTTGTTAAATCAAGGTACTCTCATTATTGCAAAAATTTGGAAATTTTGAAGTTATTGTTAGAGGAGAACTTCAAAAAAACGTAGTACCAAAAGACCCACAATTTGGTAAGACAGCTTTGATTATATTGTCAGAAGCTGATCCAACTGAGATACTACTGTTCCAATTCTATGTAAACCGTATTTCAGCCAATCAAACTGAGCCAAGTGAGTATTTCTGACGGCTTTCATTATCATTGGTCAACACTCCCAGCGTGGTACGTTGTGATTGGACGATGGGCGTGGTTTTCACCCTGCTAGAGATTGAATGAACTCTATAAAGATTTGAAGTTTGAAAACGCCGGTCAGCTTGCGGTGTATAAGTGTTGTAGTTCTTTTCGTTTCCTCTTTTTGAAACGTGTTGTAATTTATGATATAGTGACTGTTCATCATGAGGTGGCTAATTTTGGGAATAACTTGTTTAATTCTTATTTCAGGTATGCGATTATGCTTACACTCATTATCATTTATGGCTTTTCTTTTAATGGTTTAGCAAAAGAAATCTTACAATTAAAATTGCGTAGAGGCTTACGTGGGTGTTCTTGATGGGGGGTCGTCACTTCATCATTGAGTTTTGATTGCTGAAAGCTATAGTATCATATATTTTATGCATATACAATATATAAAATTATAGCCTTCAAACACAATGTACGTTTTCTTCATACACCACTTAATTTCGCCTAATAATTTACCCCCATTTGTGGGCGGAACCGTATTATTTGTCTAAATATTCGGAAAAATTTAAATGTTTTTAAAAATCCTATTTCCATACCCGGTTAATAGATATAGCTGGGTCGAACCACATATTTCGATTAATTTTAAAGTTTAAAATTAAATCGACACACACACAGTGGTTTAAACACTCAGAACAGTTTCCAACTCACGTTCCTAAATAGTGATTATTTCTGAGACAATAACTTTAATTTTTTTTTAGTGGGGAGGGGAGGAATCTAGCCTTTTAAAACGGGATTTCGGGAGATGCGGGACTTACAAAAAATAACTGATCACGATAATGTAATCAATGTCACGTAAGTACTGGTGACTGTTTCTCATGAACTGAACTCGTTAAAATGTCTTTGGAAATCAGAACCAGTTACTAACTCATTTTGCTATTGTCCAGTGGTGCAATCACTCTTTTGGCAGGTCTGCAAGAGTGTCTTGATATGTGAAAACTATTTTAAAGGTTCATTCAGGATATGCATTTACTTTCAAAAGTTTTACATTCACATTTTAAAATAAGGTACTTTTTAATTCATAACTATAAAGCAATATAAATTATTTTTGTAGTATTTCAGTATCTTATACGTTTACTAAGATGTTTGACAGCCTTTAATATAACTACTTTTTTGAGCTTCTCCCGCACCCTTTTGGAATGCCTCATGTGGGCATCATTGAGCGCTTATATGCACATTATCAGGAAATAGCAGTGCAAACTTTCAATATAAAAATAAGTGAATAATGATGGTAAAAAAAAAAAAAAATTAAATTTCTGAGTTCCTTTAGGGAGGGGGTGTCAGATTTCCATAAAAGATCTCAATTTTTCTTTGTTTCCTATACGTTGCTCGATGTCTCTCCACATTTTGCTCTTTAATTTCATCTTCTATAGTTTTCAAATTTAGATAATATCAGTCATTACAGTTTACCTGCAAGGCATTTTTCTCTCTCCTATAGATGTGAACTTTACTCCAAGGAAGAAAAAATTGCACCATTTTAAAGGTGGCATGATAAGTGGGTGGGGTGAAAGTATGGTTTATTTTGCTGTAACAACATTCTTTGATGCAATAAGGCCCCCCCCAGTTAAATAACCTATCGGTGCATGTGTTTAACGGAAGCTTACACTTCTTACATTTAGCAATTTTCATGTCTAATAAACTTACGCAAACTCTGTTCTACGTTGATTATATAATGGTGTTGGTTGTTGCTGATATTTTTTTTTTAAAGGAGCATTTGCCGATGAAGCGGACGAAGCAGCGTCAGTTGAACAAGATTTAGGCAGCAGCAGAGAAGCCTCTCGGACTGATGATGAAGTTGTTAAAAGGTAAAGTTTGTTCGGATGTTAGACTGTTTTACTTCATTCTGAACTATTGCTTGTTCAATAGGATATGGTAGTCTTAATATTTAATTTACAGGGAGGAAGAAGCAATTAAGCTGGACGGACTCAATGTGGCCCAAATTAAAGAGCTGCGTGAAAAAGCGGAGAAACACACTTTCCAAGCTGAAGTCAACCGGATGATGAAGCTCATTATCAATTCATTATACAGAAATAAAGAGATTTTCTTAAGAGAATTGATATCTAACGCATCAGATGCTCTAGATAAAATAAGGCTCTTGTCGTTAACTGACTCATCTGCGTTATCTGCAACAGAGGAGCTGTCAATTCGTATTAAGGTAATTACTTTTTAGTTGATATTTTTTATTTCTGACTATTTTTGCTTTCTGTTCCTGCTAAAAGAATTATAGTTACCATAAATGTTTAATGTGGCTTAACATATTTTCATTGGTGGTCATGATATGCAGACACATGGTTGCACAGACATGGAGATATATGAAAAGTCATCTAAAATAAAACCATTAATTTATTTTCAAATAATTGAATGCTAAAAACATTAACCTATTTACAGGGAAATACTCCCTCCACTAACCCTTCTCTGATGCAAGTAAGTGAAATTTGTTTTCAGGAAGTGAATTTAGTACGAAACTCGCTACAGCAATGTTTCTGGCAATGTTCCAAAAAACCAATGAGGCGGTACAGACATTGTGATAAGCTTGCGTGCATATTTAATGCTCAGAAGTCTGACGTATTTGAAGAGTATAGCATGACAACGTACAAAGATTGACCAGGGCTTACCATAACTAGTAAAATTTGACACTGGTCGGAATATACGAAATACAAATGAAGAAGGTAAAAGATATTTACCGTCTGCAAAAATATTCGCAACGTTTCGAGAACTACTGTTCCCTTCATCAAGCGAAAGTGTCAAGGAAGTGTAGGTGTTCGGTATTTATACCCCAACTTTGTTTTTTCCCAAAGCTATCCCGCACTCGGGTTTTCCCCCCTGTCTGAATCTGTATAGCATGAGTTTTGGTGGTGCTAATCGCCTTGGTGACAGGAAGTATAATGCAGTTTATCCAACGACTTTTTTCTTTACTAAATAGTGGATACTGGGGATGTGCTATTTTTGCAAAATTAAGCCCTTTCCTTCTATTCCACGTATTTTATGTTATGGTGCATCAACGGAACCTATGCATGGTTTTCTTGACCTCTAAATACACTTGTTTTTCCTAAGTATGAAAAATCGATCTTATAATGGATTTTTTTCTCAAAAAAGGTATAAAATGATTGCCTTTGTATACAAATTCGTAAGAACAAGATGTATGGTGAAAATAAATCTGGTCTAGCAGTGATGCAGTTATTCTAGGTTAGACTCCCAACTGTATGGGGAAAAAAAAAGTAATTTTTACCGTGTGACTGCTCACCATAGTTTGAAATTGGTTCCATGATCCTTGAGAGGTTTGTTTTCCACAGAAAACTGTAGATGCAAGGACAGCATGACCCATGCTGTCCTTGCACCTTTTTAAACTCAAAACAGACTAAATTAAAATTATGAAGACTTTAATATAAATGTTTTTAAATGCAACAATTTTGGCAAGTTCATGACTTCTAAAGAAGTCATAGCATTTGAAAACTTCTACTGCATAAAAAAATTCGAATAGGACTGCAGAAGTTGTGTATTACAAAATCTTGGATGCGGCCTCCCCCCTAACTTTGTTAGGGAAATTTTAAGAACTAAACATAATACGACAAAGCAATGCATCGTATCACTGACCTAGATTTAATACCAACGGTGCTGTAGACAAGAGGTCGAAATTAACTTTTTAAATCAGGTGCACAAGTGCACCCAAGTCTCGTGACTTAGTGCACCTACCAGAACAGAAAGTAAACCTCAACATTAAAAACAGGTAAAATGCAAGTGTAGCAACTATATTTAAGCATGTAAGCTAAAAAATGCAACTTTTCAAAATAATTGAACATTCTTTTGTAAAAAAAAGCAGCAAATTCAGATGAATTAAGAAAATTATATAACATTATTCCATATGTCGCTCACTGTATTCTTGAAAAACATAGTAGCCATGGTTTTGAATAGTTAGGTGCACTGCGTGCACCTAAATTAAAAATTTATGTGCACAGATAAAATTTCATGTGCACAATGCACCCGTTAATTTCAAACCCTGCTGTAGACTGCATGCCACTTTCCTTCTCACTATAGACAGGTTGGCTCCCTAGCAGTAGAAGTCGATTTCTTTGTAAAATGCAAATTTCAGTGTAGCATAACCATAGCTGTCTTTGCACCTCCATAAAACAAACAATTCCACAACTGCATTTTTGTTACATGTTTGTGGTCTCCAGATTGAAAACTACTGGCGTGAGTAGTTCAGAGTTGTTATAGGTAAGTAAAACAAATCACCAGTACTGGTAGTATTGTAAGGATCTTAAAGTTCGTTTTTTTGATATTAGGTAGGACTGTTATAACCTACATCTTGTACTCAATTTACGTAGTATTTTGTTATATAATTAACCGCATTTGTTTGTATCTGTTTAGTGTGATAAAGAGAACAACATTCTCCATGTTACCGATACGGGTATTGGAATGACGAAAGCAGAATTGATTGGAAATCTTGGGACAATTGCAAAATCGGGCACGTCTGAATTCTTGCAAAAAGTAGGAGATATGCAAAGCGCAACTGAATTAAATGACATGATTGGACAGGTAATGTATGAAAGCATGGGTATTGCATGTTCCTAATTACATGATTATATGTACAGGGCTCCTATGCAAGCAGAAAACCTAGAATTGTCAGGAAATTTGAAATTGTAAAAAATTGGAAAACGATTTTTTTTTCCCAGTAAAAGTTGGGGAAATTCTTCCTAATTTCTTTTGAATAGTTAAATTTCAAAGGAAGCTATTTTTCCAGGAACTGAAGTTCAGTTCAAAGTTTTGTTTGTGATTGGTCAGAGAATTTTGTTTGAAAAGTAAGCGAATATCCAGAGAAGTTTAATATTTAATTTATAAATATGTTTAGTCAAAACATTCCACTTTTTTGTAGTCGAAAAACATAGTTGCAAATTAGGAAGAGGTATTTCAATGCAAGTTCTGAAAACAATTTTCATTTTTGAAATATTTATTTTTGAATTCTGAATTTTAAAATTCATTGAATATCATAAATTTGTTAGTTAACATTTAGAAATAGACGCATTACACTTAAAGGATGACTCATAGCTCTTAAAAGATTTTATCGATTGTCTGCAATAGTGGTTTTTATATTTTCAAAATTTATCGTATGGAAAGAAAATAAATATGGCTGCTATTGATCAAAAACCGCTTCTAAGTTAATTTGTCTATATTTCTGGTATATTAATATTGTATGGATATTGTTATTAATGTATTACAAAATATTGATATTGAAGTATTGATACATAAACTATTAATATTGCAAGTACAAAAGACTCAGCTATGGAGTTCAGGACTCACAAAAATATTTGGTAGTTCGTTAAATCAGTTTTGGAATTTAGAATTTCAAACACTGTAAATGAAGTTTATATAGGTTACATATGTGCATACAGTAATATTCAGCTTTGTATTCATTTGAGATTTAATGATTGAAATACAATAAAAAAATCACATTACAATTTGAATTTCAGTATAAGCTAAATGAAAAAGGAAACTGTATGATACAATGGAAATTAAAGTAGCAATCATTCCCAAGATGAGTTTTATATAGAAATGCTCCTACCCACTCAAAAAAAAAAGCTATAGTTTGTCTCATATTTTGTGATATCTATGTCAGTAACAAATAGTTTTGTCACAAAACATTCAGCACATTAAATACATAATCATCAGTGTAATCTAGTGCTTTGAAAACCATTTTGAACTTCGAGTGCATAAAGGGTTGTTTCATGTTCACCTTAGTTAAAATCACATTTTTGATCGATCGCTTTAGTTTTTTAGAATTCTTTACATTTTGTTTAAAAAATTTTATTTAATTATTTAAATTGCATTGCACTTATAATCATTATGCCAACCGAAACCAGTGTTGCCCCCTCATATCTGGAAATTCGCTAAATTCGAGGCTTATTAAAACTGGGTCCTACTGTATTCTCAAATATGCAAAGCATTTTCTAAAACTGTGATTGTATATGTCAATTTGACTTAAAATGCCAAATATATATTTAGTCACATTGTTGGGCTAAGGGTTTTAATAATTGCATGAAATGAGTATGTAATATAAAAACTCAGGCTGTTGTAAGCATTTAAACCTAATTTTCTTCCCTTTCTGTTTAAAGTTTGGTGTAGGCTTTTATTCATCTTTCTTGGTTGCTGATAAAGTTGTTGTGACCAGCAAAAGTAATGACGATGTGCAGCACATTTGGGAATCTGATGCCAGTTCGTTTAATGTTGTTGAGGATCCACGAGGTGATACACTAAAACGAGGGTCAACAATCAGCTTGTATTTGAAAGAGGAGGCTCGGGACTTCTTGGAAGAAGATACCCTTCGTGAATTGATAAAGAAATACAGTCAATTCATCAACTTCAACATCTATCTCTGGACAACTAAGGTATCCTTATTTTTTGATTTCGAATGGTTTTTTTTTTACGTAAATCAGTAGTTTTGCCTGAAGACGTTAAAAGGGTGGTTTATTTGGTTAGTATTGAAGAGTTATATTGAATTTGTTTAGACGGAAGAAGTTGAAGAACCCATCGAAGATGAAGAAACAGAGGAAAAGGTTGAACAGGTCGATGAAGATGCAAAAGTTGAAGAGGAAAAAGATGATGAAAAACCCAAAACCAAGAAGGTAGAGAAAACTACACAGGACTGGGAGCTAATAAATATATCAAAACCGATATGGACCAGAAAGTGAGTTGGCAAAGATGCCTTACAGTACATTTTTAATTGTAGGTATTATTTCTATATTGTCCTGGATTTGCACAAGGTTCCCACGTACCTGGAATTGTCAGGGAATTCAAAATCACCCTTAATAGTCAAGGTGTGTGTGTGGGGGGACCGTGGTCACAAAAGGTCATGGAGAAACTTTGTCCTAAATTTCTCACAAATATGAAGTTGTTTTCCCCTAAAACTGAAGTTCAGTTGAAAATTTTGTTTGTAATTGGTTAGGGATTTTTATTGCAAAAGTTAGTAAACATGGAAAGTTGGGATTTTTCTCCATTCCGTTTGCAATTTTTCATTTTTAAAGTGAGTATTGCAATGCTCATCCAGGGGGTCATTACTCATGGGGATGTTACTGGATAGGTGTGAGGAGGTATTAGATTAAGAGGATTGTAAAGTGATAATAGGATACTGTGTAAAGGTTTTTGCAATCGATTTGAAATCTATTTTTGCTGGATGTTCCAGATTGGATGATAAATAGTTTGACCTGATATTGAGGAATTTGTTATAGCCAGAGAATTTCTGCTTCAAACGAAGATTGGCAGAGAACTTAGAAAATATGGAACTTACAGAAAGAAATTTTTAAATATTACGGTGTCTTTAAAACCTTTGCCTCATGTTTTTGAAGCATCGTCCTGCCCGTTGTCTCCATTGCCATGCAATTACTCAGTGTACATATACGTTATGTAGGAAAGAATGAAGTATGACTAGAATACCTGTGTTGTTTAATTGATACAAATAGCACATTTTGCCAATTTTTTAGGAAAACTTTTGCTGCTAAAAGCTAAGGATGGAAAAGGATTTGAGGGCTGTTGTGGTTTCTGGTGAGGGAAAATTTGTGCCGTAAATTGTGTGAAAGCACAGTATTTAAAAGACTGGGTTTCTATGCACTTGGAAAAAATTGACACTGTCAGGGGATCTCTAGAAAACGAGATTTCTTTTTGGGTCAAACCTAGAAAAACTATAGAAAACCTTTCCAAACTAACGTTCTAAATAGCTAAAAAACATGAATATGAAGTTATTTTTGCTGAAATCGAAGTTTTGTTTGTGATTCGTCATGGCATTTGGTTGCAATTTTTTTTTCTGTAATGTGAGCAGGAACTCTGCGTGGTGGCTTAGTGGTAACTTGATTGGCTACCAAATGTTCAATCTGCGTTTGATTCCCATAAATACCCATTATTTGCCATTTTTTTTTTCTGTCAGTTCAGTTGGGAGTTTGGTTTCTCGAGCAAAAGGGGTTCCATTTCCTCAGACTATAGACCAGCGATTTTCGCAAGGATTTTTCAAACGTCATACCTCACTTTAGTCACAGGCATTAACCCAGTTTCCATCAAAATTATACCTATTTATTATGCATCTATTATTTTTCCCGAGATCAGAGAATTTATTCTTTGGTGTATTGTTGATTTTTTGTAATTAGTGTTGGTGTGTCATGAAATTATAGGTTGAAAATCATTGTCATAGGTATGACACTGCATAATCTTAGCTGTTGCCATAAGTCATAAAGCAGACTAAACTGGGCAACTAGGAACATGTGAGATGTCTGCCCTGGATGTGTAATGTAATATCAATGTATATTGGGAGCATTACAGCCATGAACAATGAGTTTTACTAATACATATTTTAAAATATTTTGATGCATTTTGTAGACCAGCAGACATATCTGACGATGAATACAATGAGTTTTACAAGTCTATCACAAGAGATACCTCCAATCCTCTCGCAAAAACCCATTTTGTCGCTGAAGGAGAAGTAACATTCAAATCGCTTCTGTTTATTCCAATTGTTCAACCCTCGGAATCTTTCAATAGATATGGTACAAAAGTGGATCATATAAAGGTACGCTCTTTTTAGTTTTGAGACATATGTAAATCACTGTTTTTGAATAGTATTGTACTTTAAACTGTTTGGTAACTTCTCGAGAGATCCAGTGGTTATGAGCATGGATACTTAGCCCAATGGGCTTGGTCCTTTTTTGGCTCTTCACCTTTGATGCAGAATGACCTTTGCTGTCCTTGCACCATATAAATACAATCAACCAACTTTTTCTGGCAAACTTCGTTGCATTTAGGTGTGGTTTGAAGGTGTCGGGTTAATCTGTTAGCCCTGTCTCTGAGCGATTACATAGCCTTGGAGTGTAAAAGCAATAGCATGTTGGCGAGACTTAGTGTCTAATCATACCATGGTATTTGTATATTTGTCCAATATTAAATTGCATGCAAAGTTTCGCAGCAACCTGGAATTTCTATTTAGGTGTTTTATCAATGAGTATAGATTTATATGTTAATGGGTGTGTAAACAAGTATGAGGGTATGCATTAATAGACGTGAAATAGGTTAAAGTGAGTTTCCATGGTACATTAATCTTGCATATAGTTATTGTGGCATATCAAATATGGTAGCTGTACTATACTGTAATTTTATTTTTTTGAGTTTATATTAATTTCATATTTTTTTTCATGCTAATGAAATTTGGTGTTTCTTTTAGTTATATGTGCGAAGGGTGTTCATTACTGATGATTTCCAAGACATGATGCCCAACTACTTGAGCTTTGTCAAGGGTGTGGTAAGTTATGAGAATTTACACTGCTTTTCTAATTTTTTTAGCGATAGTTGAATTTTTATTGTAAAATTTATCCATTTAAACATAGTAAAGCCTTGGCAGACCATCAATTCGAGAAAGGTCTTTCATGTTAGACTAGAGGTTTTTTAACTGCTTTCTGTGGAGCCCTCGCAGAAGCATTGAAAATTTTGAAAGGATGCTTTCAGCAAAATTTAATTCAATTGTTCAGTAGAAAGTAAATGGCTGGTCCTAATTTTTGGAAAACTATTTCATCTTTTAATTACTACATTACCTTAACGTCATGGCTTAATAGTGCATGGTATGGTAACATACATTTAAGTCCTACCTACTAAACAACACGTTGAAAGTGAGTCGTGGAGGAGGGCTACAGTTAAATTTTGCTTAAAAAGGATTCTGCTGGGCCAAAAAAAAAACTTGAATTACTGTTAGATTATCAACCTAATCTCAAATGATCTTCAGTGGTCAAGTTTCAAACATATTAGCGACTGTAGTTTAGGACAGTAGGTGTTATTTAGTGTTTTTTTTGAAAATTCTGAATGCTCAACGTTAGCCCAGCGTGACGACTGAGTAATGTAGGAAAACTGGGCTCCCACATACCTGGTGAACTTGGAATTGTTGGGGATGTGAAAATCGTCTTTGTAAGTGTGTGGGTGGGGGGATAATTTTTAGTGAAACTTGAAGAAATCGGGGAAAATCTTGTTAACTTCTGTTCCAACTAGCTAGATTTCATGTGAATGTAAAGTTATTTCCCTAAACCAAAGTTTTTAATTTAATGTTATATTAGTTGGGAAGTTTTGATAGAAAAACCTGGAAAAGTCTGGGAATTTTTTGTTCTCAAAGGTGAGTGGGAACAAAGATATAAAATAAAAAGAACGAAACCTCTATTTTTTAAATGAACATTGTGGCTTTTGTCAGTGGGCTTTGGTAAGTAGCTCAGTGGATACGTTCACAGTATTGAAGCTTATTGGCTAGATTGCCCTCCCAAGTTTTAGTTGTTTTATTATACTGATAATTATCTAGTTACTATTTAGTTGGGAATTATTTAGTTATTGATTAATAGTTATTGTGGTGGTTGTAATACATGTTTGAGCCTTGCAGTGGCTCAATGTGTCAACATGTTTGCTTAGTGCGCCGTTAACCCGGGTTCGACTCCCAGCAGTGCAAAGAACGCTTACTCAGAGATCTCATAAAGATCGCACTGCTCACTGTAGTCCGGGGTTTGGTTCCCTAGGCCTTAAGAGGTTCGGATTCCTCGGAAAACAGTAGGTCCCGGCGCAGCATGACCATTGTAGTCTTTGAGGCGTAAAACTGCAAACAAAAGCAATACATATTGGATTTCATAAAGTCTAAATTTTCAATCTCAGGGTACAAAAATCAATATGGAGTTTGCACATACCTGGAATTGTCAGTGAATTTGGAATTGCCCCTAAAGGTCAGGAGAAAAAATGTTTTGGTCAAAGTTGGGGAAAACCTTTTGTAACTTCCATTTAGGAAGTTAAATCTCCCAACGTGGGGACATTTTTTCCACAACCAAAGTTCAGTTGAAAGTTCCTTTCAGTTGGTCAGGGAATTTCACTGCAGAAGTTAGGGGAAAACCTGGAAAGTTGGATATATTGTTTTGTCTCCAATGTTAGTGGTAATTGCTAACAATAGTGTAATAAAACAAAATTTGTTGGAACAGAAATTATTGAATGGTAGGCACTGTAGTACTTTGTGCTTTCTGGGACCTAAACGTACGAATAATTATCATTTTAGAATTGTAGATTGGACCTACGGTGGTTTAGTGGTAACATTTTTGCTTATTTTGGTGTTAACTCGGGGTCGAATCCAGTGGGACTATAGAATGTATGCAGTTCCTACGAACATTTTGGGGTTTGGTTCCCTAGTTGAGATGGAGTTCTGAGAAAGACTTAGATCCAGGGGTAACATGGTCTTCGTTATTCTTGCAACTTAAAACACAAACTATTGTAGATTAAATGTTTATTACTGTGCATTTACATTTTTCCTGATAATACAAGGTGTCACAAGGCCTTTTCCTGGTTAAGAAAATCAATGACTTAGAAACTAAACAAATTCGAAATATAATTAGTTTAACTAAAAACATGGAACAAATGTCAGTATTTGGTTCAATTTAATTTAAAAAAGTATCTAATTTGCTGTTTTCACGTCATTATTTTTTTTTAATTAGGAAAGGACTTCATGAACACCTTGCACATTCCTTAACATGAATCCCGACTTCATTAATAAAATTATAATCATTGCTTGATGCCAGGGACGGACTGGGTCCTCTTAAAGGGTGCATGTCTTGGATTATCGAAGGGTGCAGTCCTATCACCCACGAGGGTGCACCGGTTCACTAGCAGTTCAGTCTGCCCCTGCTTGATGCATGTTTAGTTCGGCACATATTATAAAATAAACTGCGTTCAGTAACTGATGTGGTTTTATAGGTTGACTCCGATGATTTGCCACTGAATGTCTCCCGAGAAACTCTGCAGCAACATAAATTGTTGAAAGTCATAAAAAAGAAACTGATCAGGAAAACCTTGGACATGATCAAGAAGATTCCAAAGGAAGAATTTGAAAAATTCTGGAAGGAGTACAGCACAAAGTATGTCACTTTGCCGAATTATATGTAGTATTTAATATGGTGTTTAAGTTTCTGAAAAACATTTCTAAAATAGTTTGGCGGGTATTGTTTGTAACCAGTTTTTCTTTTCAGCATTAAATTGGGTGTTATGGAAGATCCCAGCAACAGAACGAGATTGGCCAAATTGATCCGCTTTTATTCATCGCACAATACACAGCAATATACTTCTTTGGCTGAGTATGTAGGCAGAATGAAGGAGAAGCAAGAACATATTTACTACATTGCTGGTTCTTCCCTCGCAGAGGTAAAGTTGTGTCAATGTGCTCGCGGAGCTGTAAAGTGTTTTGCAAGTGCGTTGTCATTCAATGTGCTTCGTTGAAAATTGTAGGTTGAGAAGTCCCCATTTGTCGAGAGGCTCTTGAAGAAAGGCTTCGAAGTGCTGTATCTTACAGAGCCTGTAGACGAGTACACCATTTCTGCAATTCCAGAATTTGAAGGCAAAAAGTTTCAGAATGTGGCAAAGGATGGATTGAAATTGGATGAAGGAGAAAAAGCGAAAGAATCGCTTGAAGCTTTGACTAAAGAGTTTGAGCCACTCACCAAGTGGATGGAAGAAGATGCACTGAAGGACAAAGTACATTAATTTTTGTGGTCATTATGACCGTTTTCGTGTTACAGAATAACTAAGATATCAGTATTATTTAAGATTTAAATGGCTTGTGAATGTGGGAAGAAATACTGTTCATAATTCCCTCCCCCCATGACCTTCCATTCATTTGATGCTGTGTCAGTTATGTATATATTAACCTTTTGCTATCCTGGCTATTTGGCCAATGGCGTTAAAAAAACATTGAACATCACCCCCAGCAGGGCCACAAAGATTAAGCATAGCTAGCCAATTTAAGTGGATTTGCTTAAGGGTTTAGTGGGTTTTCATAACGCAGCAATTTTCAATTGGTGTGCCGAGTGAAGTGCTAAATTTTTAAAAGCATGCAATACTGGACTATATTCGATTCCTTGGTGTGCTGTGGAGTTTTAGAAATAGATTTTGGTGTGTCATGAAATGAAAAAAGATTGAAAATTACTGTCCTAAAGTGTGGTGGGTTTCTTCGTTACAGTATCTTTCTGCATCACATTTTGAGTCCTTCCCCCTTCCTAACTATATAGGCGGTCTCGCCTCATTTGGCACAGAATTGTATTGTCCTTGTCCCATAAATATAAAACACAAGGCCCCCCCCCCCCCCAAGGAGGCATCTCACTTAAGCAGTTTGAACTTTTTAATCTGGGGATGCCTTCATGTTTTAAGAAATTTCATGACCTGCAGAAAGTTAATTTTTTAGAAAGCTAATTAATAAAGAGTGAAAAGTCAGATACTGTCTTTACGCTATGAAAGTATTTTGATTTTCCTTTAAATGTCTTAGGAGGCTTCTGAAATACCAAGGTTCATACAGCTCCACTAGTTAATACTGCTGCCATTGGACTTCCTATGTTAGGTTTAGTTTTGTAAGCTTGGCTGTGCTTAAATGTATAGGAGTTGAGAGTTCTCATTTTTTTTTTTTTTCACAGCATGAGCCTTGTCCTTGCGAATAATATTTCGAGAATACAACCAACCATTAAAAAGTCTCTAATCCTGTCTCTGGTGATTTTATCAGTCTTTTGAAGTGAAAATACAAACGCATATTCCCCTTTTTAACCTTAAAAAAAAAAAAAATGCAGCTTTACTGCCCTGTGGTGGTACAGTCAAACCTTGTTAAGACTCACCCAGAAGAATTGAGAATGTGTTCATATTAACAGTAATTAGTCTTATTTGGAAAGGATAGCATGTTATATAATCTGACGGGACTTCAGAAAACGGTTCGTATTAAAATTAATTCGTCTTAAGCGTCTGTCTTAACAAGGTTTGACTGTATAATGGTAATGCATTCATCTATTGTACAGTTAAACCAGGTTTGACCTCCAATGGTGTATATAACATGTATCATTTTCTCCCGCTGTAATCCCTCTGTGTACAGCTTCACCTTGTTTGGTGCAGCAGGCATTTGATATCCTTGTCATTTAAAAAAAAAGGGGGGGTGGGTGGGCTGTGGTGCCATGCACAGTTGCACAGTAGTTTGTTGGCTGTGTAGCAGTCAATATTTACCTTATTAGGATGTGGAAACCCAAGGTTCTTTTGAGAGTGCGAGGAATTGTCTTTCTGACTATTTTTGTGACTCAAATGGAATTTGAACCTGTATTGGAAACAAGGGTGTGAAAATGAATTTTGTAAGTTTATTGTTTTGATAGAATTTTGCTGTACAGTTGTAATACTTGTCTTTTTTTAGATTTCGAAGGTGGTTGTTTCACAACGATTACATTCGTCTCCATGTGCTCTTGTTGCTAGTCAGTTTGGATGGACTGGAAACATGGAACGATTGGCCCGTAGTAACGCTCATACCAAAATGCATGATACAACTCGCGAGTAAGTGTAACCTTTTCCAGTTAAGGCTATGTATGTGTTATTGGCCAAACTAGATTGGCCTAGGCTAATCTAGTTTGGCCTACTACACACTGGTCTCTCCTAGGCCAAAGTAATTTGGTGTAATTTTAATCCAAATGACCGCTCCAGCACCAATCTGGCATAAACGTTAAGCCAATTGTAATATTGCTGCCACCCCTACCCTCTTCCCATCCTTTTCCCCTTTAGTTTCCTGTGTTAGTCACAAAGCATGTGTATGTTGTAGTTTAATATTTTTGCTTATACCCAAGAAAAATGTAAAGCTATTTCCAATGTAATTTACCTTGGGGGGGGGGGTCATGGCTCTATGGACCTCCATTATCTATACCATTAAATAGGATTATAATATAGAAGACAGTTTTATTTTAAATAAAATTCAGAATATTAAAAATTATTATTTTTATATTGCTTTGTTAAACTTTGAGGCATGGTTTAGCCATTCCAATGGAATAGCATTCCATAATTTTGGGACAATCGAATTAACATTATTACACATCAAATGCGTTTGAGAGCGACAAGGCAAATGAAAATTGGTATTTCAAGTATTACAAGTATGGAAAAATTTTATTAGAGTAATAATATTTGAATAGTAATTATTATTTATTCTTCGAGACATTAATTGGCCTAGGGTAAAATCGTATGTATTAGGAACAAATAAAATAGAATCTTAAGTAATTGCAGAGAAGATGTGTTAGATGAGTCGCGAAAAACGCTTCTGCAATGAAAATGTTATTGTATTGCATGCTCCCAAATAATATGACAATAAATATTAGAGTAATATAAAATCAATATAATTTTACGAGGAAGAAAATTCTTAAAGCGACGAAGTATCTTTATAAAAATTCTAATTTTTGAGGCAGTAATATTCACATTTGTATCCCATTTTAGGGAAGACTGAAATATGACACAGAGTATTTGAAATAATTAACAAGCAAGTGTATAATATGAGTATTAAAGTGAGCAGTAAATATTTTTTACCCTAAATTGTTTTGTGTGCATTAGAAACCATTGTATCACATGTGATACATGCCCCCCCCTGCCCTAATATAGAAATTTTATATAAAGTATACATTTTATATCAGAAGATCAAATTATAATGCTTTTTAAGTTTGTCCTTTATCACTACCCCCAAATCACTCGGTTGGTACGGGTCAGGGATTCATTCGCGGCAGTTACATGAAAATGTGTGCATCCAAAAAATATATTTGTAGGAAGAAATCATTAGTTTATAATTCAAAGTCCATAGCAGTTTAGCTTGCAATAATAACATATTAAGGTGTGAGTAGCTTTATAATGTGTAATAAGTCGTAAATAAAGCAATGCTTGTTACTGATGCAATTTCTTTTCAACTTGCTTTACTATCCTTTCATAAAAGGATTAACCTAATAGGTGATTATCAGATTTCACTTATGAAAGAAATATTTAAGTAGACTGATCCACAGAAAGGAAATTATTTTTAACAAAATATAACTATTTTTAATGAAATATGTTCTATATAAATATTGAATTATTTTTAAAGATCAAAGATCAATAGAATTACGCCATATTATATTGGCTTAGATTAAACTAGTTTGGCCTAGGCCAGTCTAGTTCAGACCAGTGTATATCATCCTATGTGCGTTAGGATAAACTAGTTTGGCCTAAAATCATCAGCTTTGGCTGGTAATATGTGCATTACATATATCAGTGCATATATAAATGTGCATGTATAAATGCATATGCTATATTTTAGGTACTACCTTAGCCAGAAGAAAACCCTAGAGATCAACCCGCGGCATCCTCTGATGAAGGAGCTGTTGAATAGAGTGCAAGTGAGTTAATTGTGAAAATCCAGACTTTGTAAATTTTTTACTCGTACCTTTTTTTAAGTGGAAGCCAATGTATAGGAATTACAGAAATTGAGTGACATTTGCATATAAAATTCGTAAGCGCAACTGTAAAATAAAGGCCTTGTCAGCTGTGTCTCAATGGTTTGGTGAACAGAATACTTTGGTATCAACTAGGAGCTTGCTGGATAATCCAATCTGAGATTTTTTTTTACTCTTGCTGCATGCTGTCTTGAATTCATGTTGTATCATTTATCTGACCAGTGACTGCTTTTATGGTAATTATGTTGGTGCTTGTTAAGGCGATATCAGAATAATATCATAACAGTATATAATATCATAATACATTAGAAGCTGTATATCTTGAGAATCGTGTATTGCCATGGATTTTTGGTTTAATTTCTATGTATATTATATGCATTCTATGTAGAAACCTTTATCTTGATATTCCCCCCAATTTTATTTCGGAAGGACATGAACACATAGAGTTTAAATGCAATAATTGAGAATTTTACAAAAAGAATGAAAAACATGTTTGTATCTGCCTGGGCAGTGGCGGATAAAAGCAGTGAAATTATCAGAAGGCTGGCACTTTTTGATGAACACTCTTTAGTTATACACATAATGAAATTATTATTTATTAGAGAAATGAAGGTACCGCTGCAGAAAGGTTGCATAAAAGATATAGGTACGTTTATCTGCACAGCAAACAATAGCTTAACTGCCGAGTTATGATTCATCTAAATTTAGGTCGTAGCCTACGATTGTGAGAATTAGGTAGTATGCGTTACATGTCTTAAAGGTGCAAACACTTTGCCATATATTTTTGTTTGAAGTAATTTTTCGAATAGTTTTTAGGTCATAGCCCTCTATTTCTTGTCACGCAAAGTTTCACATAATATATTGGGCCTGGATTAGTTAAAATTTTTTTTTTTTGTCCGGGTTTTGATTTTTGTCAATTAACTGCTAGAAGAATTCGTAGAAATGGCTAAATATGAAAACTAGAAGTATTTATGCCAAGTCCTTCTGGTTTCGGCTTTCGCTCTTGGAATGCCTTATTTGGAATATTTCATGTTTTCATAATTATTTATATAAATTAAGTTTTCAGTCTTTACAGTTGCACAGAGATGGAATTTAAGCTGTGATTTATACCGGCACATATCACATATTGGGATATACTATAATGTAATGCATACATTTTACTATTTATAAAGAGATAATGTGCACAATTCGCTAGTTACTAAATGAAATGAATTATCTGTTTCCAAAAAAGAGAAGTGTGTGGAAATCTGTTATTAATGATAGCTTTTTTAAACCGCTTTTTAGATACTGTTTCACAGGCAAACAATGATTAGGTTTTTAGATACTTCACAGATCAACAATATGATTAGCATTTTAGATATCATTATTGTTGGCCTGTGAAATTGTTATTTTTAGATACTGTTTCACAGCCAACAATAATTAGGTTTTAGGTACTGTTTCAGAGGAAAACAGTAAGTTTTTTAGATACTTCTCAGAGGCCAACTGTAATTAGCTTTTTAGATACTGTTTCAGACCACTAATAATATGAGTAGTCTCTGAAATTACTCTTAGTCATATTTATTTATAAATTTCAGTCTGACAAGTCTGATGCAACTGCAAAAGGCATGGCTGAAATCATGTTCGAAACTGCAACTCTTCGATCTGGATTCCACCTCCTGGATACAGCAAGTTTTGCACAGCGTATTGAAACTCTACTTCGCAAGAGTTTAGGAATTGCTGAAGATGCTCAGGTAAAATTAAACTTCAAAACTCTTCTATTGCAAGTTATTGTTGGGAGAATAATCATAATTTTAAGTTTTTGGAACTTTCAATTATTTGTCAGTTTTGATCATCTTTGGAGTTTCTTTCTGGAATCTCTGGATGTTTATGAACAACTAACTTCTTTAATGACTATAAATCTATTTGTAGTTTTAGTAATGCATGGAAGCCATCAAATTCTGCTTATTAATCCCCTCCAATTTTACCCTCAATTTTTTGGCTTTCATAATATTTTTTAACGTTAGTTAGCACTGTTGCATGTCAACCATTGTGTGAAATGGCAACACTGTATGTCCACTTCATGGAGGATAATTGGCTGAAACATGTCACTATGCCCTACCTAACGATCTGTGAAGTTATTAATTTTTTTAGTGAATTTAAGAACAATTTAAAATTTTCGGACATCTTTGTGATTTACTGGAATAAATTTATCACATTTACTGGTTCTATCTCCAAATCCTAGAAAGTTCATGTCATGGTTTATAAAGTCAGCAGTATATAGACTGGCACATAACCACTAAGCCAATGGCACCTTTATCTCTATGCAAACTAATTAGATTGGTTTTAAAAGACCCCATGAGTTCAGTTATGTTGTAAATGTATCTAATTTTTTAAACAAAAAGCTATAATTTCTACCCCATTTTTTGGTTTTTTAAGTGTTAAATTAATTTTGAAATGTTATTTTGTAGTGAGCTTGTGACTTAGTTTAACGTTATTCACATGCGTTTAGGTTGAAGAAGAGCCTGAATTTGACGAGGAAGAAGAGGAAAGTAAAACACAGGACACTGATGAGGCAGAAACCGATGTGAGTATTTAATTCTATATATAATAATCTATATATAATAATTTAATTCTATATATAATGTTGATACAGGAAATAGGACAATCTCGGAAAATCTTGCATTTGAAGAAATGAGGTTGGCCGAACAGGTTCATGCTAAAGGTCTTTAGTTAGATTCCAACCCAAGGTGATCTCTTTTCTTCTGCAGGCTACATAAAAAGCTCTGATTTCAGCCAAAAGAAACGTGGGTGGCAAAAATATTGCCCATGAATTTCCTATGAAAAAAATGGCAAGGAATGTGCCCGGTGGCTTTGAGTGTTACCATTTAGCAGTTGTGTTAACCCGGATAAGATCAAAAAATATTACTTTGCGTAATTAACCGAATTGCCCACAATTCCTTAAAAGTATTTTTCTTTGGGATGGGGTAGCAATTGCCTTTGCACCACTAGAACTTCCAATGAATATTTTATTGTAATAAAATATTTTTTTTGCACTTTCATGAGCAAAAACAAAGGCATTTGGATGTTACAGCCTTTAGGTATATGGATGACATTATTTTTTTCGACCGTCCAGATTTCCATGAATTGACCAATGTCATCTGTCCTAAAGATCTCAAATTGAAGAAAACAGTGGAAATTACGTTAATTTTTTAGATCTCCATATAGAACTGGTTAAAGATTCTGGTGCAAGGACTTGCATCTATGACAAAAGAATGGATTTCCCATTCAACATGATTAACATTGTCTAATTTTGAATCTAATATAAGCATCAAAGTTCAAGGCAATAGTATTATTTCTCAATTAAAAAGAACCCACAGAATTTGAAGACTCAAGCGTTTTAGAAGCTATTAAATTGCTTGAATGCAGACTGAAAGGCAATCTAATACCGGAACGTTTTATTGCTTATTTTTTTAATAGGTTAAAAAAAAATTGCTCTGAAATCTCCATTCTGGACACTTACCTAACGCTTTAGGCTGGCAACTCTGCTGCCCTGTTGCTCTCCCTCCACTCTTTTCCGTTTAAGCCTAACTTTGTTCACACCTTGTTCGCTGTATCGTTATTCCGTCTGCATCCCAATGTATATCCCCCAATTTTTTATCATTTTCATAAATTTTATTCGTTTTAATTCGGCTCGTTTTTTGCTCCTGAAATGTCGTGAGGCGTGGAATTTTTTTAGCTTAAGCTACTTTCCATACAGAAACATTCCATTGCTGAAGGACCACGTGCTTGGAGCCTCCCTTGAAAAAGTTCCTACACGTGGTGTCACTTTTTTCATTTTCCATTTATTATGCTATTTTCGTCAAATTCTCAAAGTTTCTTACCTCAAATTGTTGGTTTTTAGTCACTGTATTTTTGTTTCCTATGAAGTTAAACTTATTGGCAGTGAAAATATTTTTGCTAATTTATTGTTATTCTGTTTTTATTTTTTATTTTTAATGTTTTTACTGTGTTTCTGCTATCTCTATTTCTGTCAATTTCCTGTCATTTCAATTTTACATAACTTTCTTACATTTTTAAAAATATATATATTCATAGTTGGGGCCCCCTAAATTCCTAAAACCATCCTTGGAACCAACGGCTCTTTACTTTTCCTTGATGTCAACATTTCCAGACATCACAATGGGAGCATCAGTTTGTGTGTCGAAAAGCTACTCATACCGACAAATACCTTGATTTCCATTCCTTCCATCCAGCATCCCACAAAACCTCCGTAATTAGCACCCTCCAACGTCTCATCTTTTCACTTTGCAGCTGCCACCTCAGAAAAACTATGATGCTGTAAGCATGTCCTTTCAGGTAAGTTATCTAAATTTATTCTGAGGAACCCTTTCACTCACGAGCAACAGAACTTAAGATAATTCCAGTGTTTCCACTGTCATCCCTTTCATAGCAGGCATTTCTGAATAGATTGCCAGGGTCCTACATCGTGTAAATATATAAACTTTCTATAAACCTTTTATACACCCTTTGCAACTTCCTTTCTAAAGCCAAAGATCCCATTTATTCATACTTCTAGTACTGTTTGCAAAATCCCTTGCAATAATTACAACAAAGCGTACATTGGTCAAACCTGCAGACTTTTGGAACAACATAAAGAACATTTAAGCATTGCTACCAAAGATGGTTTTTCAAATCCACTAGCTGAGTACATGCATCAAGAAAGCCACGAACTGGACTGGAATTTTCTAGAGATTTTACATCAAGGCGTCACAGATCTATGCAGCAGACTCTTTTTGGAATCATTCCGGTCATAGAATTGGACATCTTGCCATAAACCAGGGGGGTCTTCAACACGTGGCCTGCCAGCTTATGAAAAAAATACAAATCGTTTTACACAAATGTCTCTGCTCCTTCCAAGTCTGAAATCTTTTACTCTGTTGGCATTTTCATATTTCGTAATAAATATCTTGAGGGGTCTTAGTAATTTTAAAGCCCCAAAAATAGTGACAAAATTTGGCTAATTTCAAGATACCATACCTTTGTGTATAAACCATATATTTACAACTTTTGTTTTTTATAAAATGCTCCTATTCCAGTTTTATTTAATACACTACCTAAATTATTTAATTGAGTTAAAAATAATTTTTAAATTACATGAAACTCATGCTCACTTGACCAAAAAAACAAAAAAAACCCAACGTAGGTTTACATGCATGATTGGGTGAAAAGTTTTGGTTATATGTTAAATAATGGTAAGGAAGGTTCTGTTCATTCAACCCACCTAAAAATCAAATAAACATAAAGGATTGTACCTAAAATTGGTTTTGAATTTTAACATACTAAAACAGTGCAAAAAATTTACATAATGTCCCCACATTTAGGCAAAATAGATAAGTCATAAAATAGCAGGTGGAATTTACCAATATACATGGGATACATATTTTCTGAAAATTGTATCAAAACATTTCGAACTGTGTTCAAGTAATCATGTCTGCAAGCGTATGGTATGCTTTTAATTTCTTGTGAAGTGGGCAATTAAATTATTTGAGGTAAAATTTTTTTTAAAGTATTGTATTAAATAAAACTGAAATAGGAGCATCTTTTTAAAAAGCAAAATTTATAAATATGTTGTTTATTTACAAAGATATGGTATCTTAAAATTAGCCAAATTTTGTTACTGTTTTGGGGCTTTAAAAGTACAGAGACCCCTCAAAGCACTAGAGAACTAAAGTAACACAAGATTTCCTCTTCAATCGTGTTTCACTTTAGTTTTCTAGCGTATGGCATTAGGTTTAGTTTCATTCTTTTGCAGTACAGCAGTGATGTAAAAAAAAAAAAAAATCAACTTAAGACTTGTCAAGTTCTATTCTAAATATGTTGATAAGAACACCTTCCCAACCATCTGACTGCGTGCTCTAAAAATGTTCCTGTTTTGGAGCACTGACATCTGGGCATAAGCTGATGTAGAAAGTTCATAAGGGGATTACAGGTTTACAAGGGGGAGAGTTAGAGCTACAACTCAATATATCCATATGTATATACACAAAATTTCGTTGCAGTGGGAATCATAACCCCACCCTGCTGACGCCAATGCATCTGTAAACAACTGTTTTCAAAAATGAAGTTGATAAAATGAAAAGTTAAGACCAGAATAACTGACGTCCACCTTGGAAACACTCTTAGGGTTGCAATATCAAAAATAAGACCTGATATTAGCAGGATTATTGAAAATAAGCAGTGCCAAAAATCTCGCTAAAAGGTTTGATTTCGCTTTACATATTAATAACTAAAAGTATTGTAAATGTATTTTGCTTCCATACGTATTTTACATTATAATTTTATATATACTCGTACGTATTTAGTCCCAGAGGCAGATCCGTAAAATATTTTTGGGTGGGCATGCAAAACTAATAAACCTAAGGAAAATACTAACAAAGGCTGATCCACGCTGGGTTCATCTGTTGATCTGCCTTTGTTCAGTCCTCACGTTGCTGATACATTTTTGTGGCCCATGGGCCTACAAGAATAAGCAAAATTGGTCCTCGGACTGAAAAAAGTTTGAAGACCCCTGCCATAAATCAATCCAAGACACTTTCAGAGCTTCGCAGAATTTTTAGACACTCTGGGTAGTTTTTCTCACTCTCACCATTGTCTTCAGTGTTTTTCATTTCCTCCATAATCTTTTTCCCTCTCACGACTTAAATCAACATTTTACTATTTGTTTTTTGTATTCTGTATTTGTTTTCCTATTTTTTTTTTTCAGCCTTACTTGATGAAGGGAGCAGGAAGCTCCTGGAACGTTATTTTAATAAACTGCTGTAATGTCAAAACTTGTCTTTATGACATTAGTTTGTGTACATCATTTACCACTTTATGCATCATATTGTACTTTTTATTCTATAATTAGTTACTTGTAATATTATTGTTGGTTGTCCTAATATTGTGGTTTATTTAATAATATACCTAATACAGTGAAATCCCTCTTAACGACATCCCTCAGATATGCTCACCCTGCTTTTACGGTCAGATGAAAATTCCCTAACAAACTGATTTATAATAGTGTTTCAAACCCCTTCTTAGCAATCACCCTCAAATATGGACATTTTCATGATTCATTCCATTAGATTAGAACCCCTGTACAAACAGGACAAATACGTTTGAACTTTGGCCCTTACTAGACATGTTTCTTACAATAAGAAACTACGGATAAACAGGATAAGAGAGCAAAGGAGAAAGTTTTATCCCATTAACAAAGAGTGGCAATTGACTCTGATTTTCTGATTTCAAATGACCAATGCTTAACAAAGACTGATAGGTGAATCATATAGTGATATACTGGGCAAAACTAAAAATTATCAAAACAAAACCATCGCGGTTCAAATTTATTGTTTACTCGATTACCACACAGCTTCTGTAAGCGTAACGACTGAAAAACGGTGGATGTAATTTCAGTTAAAAATGCATTTGGAAGGAGGACTGGCGAGTAAAACCCACCAAACAGCTATTGGTCATTTTTTCCCCAAAGCAAATAAATCAATATTTAACATTTTGTTGTAAATTTGTTACATTCAACTAATTCGTATGTTATCCTAAATTTGTATTATGTTCTCAAATACGTAAGTTTTGAAATGAAGTATTTAAATACTTGAAATATTTCAGTTACTTCAGAATGACCACTAATGAGGGGTTATGCTGTAATTAATAGGCTATTAAATTCACCCATAATACATTATTCATGTGGATTTTAATGGTTGTACATAACCGGTTAATTCAAATGTGATTTTTCTCCCCCTCTTCATTTAGGAGCAAGACCATGATGAATTATGAAAACATGATATTAAGTAGACGTTACAAATGGACTTTCTTTATGTACAGTCATTCCTTTCTTTTTTTTGCACATCATTGTATACATAGGTAGTACGAGGAACTTGCCATACATTCTTCAAACGAAAGCAATTAATCCAACAGATCATGACTGCTGTGCAGAGTGCATGTACTTTGATTTTGTAATAAATGATATTTGAATTGGCGTCCGTCAGAATGTCTTTGTATTAATAAATTCACACTGCTTCAAATGTATTTAAACGATGTCTTTATTAGCTTTACATGTGAATAACCATCAAATTTTGTATTGGAATCATAAATCCTCTTTAAGAGAAACTCATTTTTGTACACAAGTTAATTGCTATGTTTTTCATTTCTTGGTTGTCGTAGTTGGTTTTACTTTTTACTTTTTGCTTCAGTAAATGGAATGTTAATTGTAACCTTTTTTTTTACCCTCTCCACTTGTGGCAAGCATAGGAATGGACGGAGTGGCTTTCTTCACTATTAATATAACTGTGTAAGTTGGATTCAATGTTCCTATTAGAAATTTAATTTTTCATTGGTCCCATTCAACTTTGGCATAATGTCTTATATTTTGGTTTGTGTGTAGGCATTCACCACTTAGGGTTGATTCATAAGAAACAATCGCATTGCTGCATGGGTCTCCCACCACATGCAGGAATTTGCGTTAAACGGGCAACCTTTTTTTTTCTTTTTAAGGACTGTAAGTTTACTCGAAAAAATACGTTTCAATCATGTAAAAATTAAAAATCACGAAAACGTTATCAGCATGTAAAATTCAGATTTTGATAGCAAAATTCGGTATGTTGAATTCCACGATGTCTTTCAGCTCCTTGCAATTGCTTTCAAATTTTTCAATTCCTTATAATTTTTAAATCTTCCAATTCTTTTTTAGTTGCTGAATCTAGAGTTGTAGAAAATATTAATTAAATGACAAGAAAAATGTTTTGTGCTCTCCCCACAAACACACAAAGAATTTTCAATCTTACAAATACCAAAAAGAGAACTATTTCTTGGGCTTTGGACGATTTAAATTTTGACTGTAACCCTGAAATATCTAAATTTTTCTTTTTCAAATACTCCACAAAGCGTCGTTCGCACATTTGGAAATAGTTCCCAAAACACAACATTCGTTGATGATAAGGTCTACCCTTTGTCATGGTTGAAGTAGGCGATATTTGTCTGGGAGATGACAACTAAGATAAATCGCTCGGGAGCTTGTAGCAGCTATAGGGACAAAAACACCTGTTTATTAAAGTAAAGAATTCTCACCATAGGCCATGGTGTGGTTTTATTAGACGACAAATTACTCGCAAAGACATGACTCTGTGGGCTCCCACCAATCGCCAAAACCTCTTTTTAACAAGACTGGTTATCTATCAAGCACTTTAATAGCTACCAAGAGGTTGTGGGTTCGGTCCAGATTTGGGATCGATTATAATCTGTTTGTGATTACAATGACTAATCAAAATTTGCATGTTTAAGTAAATTTTAGTTTTTTGATTACGATTATGAGTACACATAAAAAAATGATTATAATCGCGGTTACTTGCACAATATCGGAAATAATCAGTTGAATTACAATCAAGGCAATTGCAATTACCTAAAATTTTCAAAAAATGATTATTAAATGAAATTTAAAGTTATGATTATATGGCAAATTATAGCTGTGATTATTAAAGGCAACCATTACAATTGATTAAAGTGGTTATGCAATGGAGTGCCAGAAAAAACTGGTACTTACCTAATATCGTGTAGTTCCCCGCGCATGCAGAAGTGCCGTAACACGACTTGGCGTGGAGACAATTCACACCAGGAATCCTGCAGGGCAGTCCACAAATCCATAGAAGTTCAAAGTGGTGAAGATCTCTTCTGAACAGCACGTTGCAAGGCATCCCAGATATGCTCGATAATGTCTGGCGATTTAGGTGGCCAATGGAAGTGTCTAAAGTCAGAAGAGTGTTCCTGGAGCCACTCGGTAGCAACTCTCGATGTGTGGGGTGTCGCATTATCATGCTGAAATTGTCCAAGTCCGTCGGAATGCACAATGGACATGAATGGGTGTAGGTGATCGGACATGATGCTTACGTACCTGTCAGAGTTGTCTCTAGACGTATCAGGGGTCCCATATCACGCCAACTGCACACGCCCCATACCATCACAGAAGCTCCACCAGCTTGAACAATCACTTATTGACATGTGGGTTCCATGGATTCATGGGGTTGTCTCCATACCCGTACACGTCCATCCGCCTGATGCAATTGGAAACGAGACTCGTCAGACCAGGCAACGTGTTTCCAGTCATCAACAGTCCAATGGCGGTGTTGGCGGACCCAGACGAGGCGTAAAGCTTTGTGCCGTGCAGTCAACAATGGTACACGAGTGGGCCTTCGGCTCCGAAAGCCCATATCAATGATGGTTCGTTGAACAGTTCGCACGCTGACACTTGTTGATGCCCCAGCATTGAAATCCGCGGCAATTTGAGGAAGTGTTGCACGTCTATCTCGTTTAACGATTCTCGTCAGTCGTCGAATGTCCCGTTCTTTCAAGGTCTTTTTCCGGCCGCACCGCTGTCGGAGATTTGATGTTTTACCGGATTCCTGATATTCACGGTATACCCGTGAAATGGTCGTACGCGAAAATCCAAATTTTGTCGCTATCTCGGAGATGCTATGTCCCATCTCTCTTGTGCCGACTATAACGCCACGTTCAAAATCACTTAAATCTTGATAACCTGCCATTGTAGCGGCAAGAACCGATCTAACAGCTTTGCCAGACATCTCTTGTCTTATATAGGCGCTGCCGACCGCATCGCATTACGCTGATTGGTTGCAAAGCTCCGTTATTTGCATACGCACGCCTGTACCGGTTTTTCTATACCATTTTTTGATATCAAGAATTCAATTAACCCAAAGATTTGGAGAATCTATTTCTTAAGTTGCTTTTTAAATAGAACCAAACCGTACCAGAATATTTTAACCAAGTTTTACCGGAAATATGGTCATGATCCCACACAGCAACCCCATTCAAAGGCTTTTCGCAGATGTGATAAACTGTAGCGGCTCCGAATGCCTGCTCTTGGCTCCTGGTCGTTTTAAGAGGTCTCTCATTGGAAGCTCAGCGGAGATGGTGTTGCTTTCTGCCAGGAGTTCCTCTAAGAACCTCTCCACACAATCCTCGCCACGGTATACGTGCGGGGGTTTCACCAGCTCCTCATCCGGCCCTATGATGGTGTAGGCATACCCGTAGGGTACATGGATAGCCTCCGTGGTGGAGCATGCTGTTGTTATTCCACCATTTTCCTCGATGAAGGACTCAAAGTCCGCGTATATAACATACGGGACTCTGAGTTGAAATTCAGGCTTATCAAAAGACAACCATTTATCTTTACCGGTGGAGAGTTTTATTTTTTGAGGCCATTGCTTCTGGCATTCCTCCCGATGCTCTCGCATGGATGTTCCTTTCCGGAATCGGTGAAGGCAATACTCACAGTAGAAGACCCGGTTTTCACGCCGAGTGCGGTCTGCCAACAACCGATTCAAGTTTCTGACGAGGCAATAGTGTTGCTTACCCTCACCCGAAATTAGAAGAAGATTGATGTGGGTCTAGTGCCTTTCCTCAATAATGTAGAATGAGAAGCCCTTTTCTTCATATCCGAAAACGTTAATCGAGAACTTGTTACGCCTCTCGATTTTTTGAATGTCTCTGATTTTCAAGGGGTACTCCACGTTTCTCATGTTGATTTCCGCCTCGTGTGGCGTGTAATGCGAAACTCTATCAGAATGTCTCTATGGGGTGGAGGGCTGCCACCACAAGAAGCATTTGTTGTCCTCGTTGTGAATATTTAGGACGGCGCGTTTATCCATGATCTTTTTTAGGAGAGGGATGGTACCGAGTGATTTTCACCTCAAGGTATTTGATTTCGTTGATGACCCATCCACTGCCTTGGGTCTGAAATTCTTCCAGGCTGGCTCTCATCTTCTCAATTGCTCCTTCTATTTTAAAGTCTTCGGCCCCGTGGAGGACTGTAATACATCGGCTCCGAAAATGTCTAGTGGTTGGTGGTCTCCTCCAGGCCATCGGCACCAATCCGCGAGAAACTGATATGTAGTACATGTAGTACTTGACCGCATCATACTCTTGCAGGCCACTAGCAATCTCCTCTGAAATATCGGACTCTATGTTTTGGGGAAATAGCTCCACGTCTCCACGCTCCTCTTGGGTTGGGTAAAGCTTTTTGGAGCGGAAGACGTCGAGTGCTCGTTCGCACCCATCTCCGCTTCGTTTTCCCCTATAAAAAAGAAATTTTATTTAATGCACACACACATATATATATATATGGCCTGCAAAAGGGTTGCTGGTATCTAACTGGAAGGAGACCCACACGCTGAACGTATGTGACGATGTGTGGAACCGGCCAGGCCAGTAACCTAGTGTCCTACCCCGCCTTCAAGTGGTGCAGGCTGAGCTTTCTATTTATGTGGCAAATTAATATTTGCCACAAAATTCATTAATAAGAGTCCAGAGTAGAGGACATCATTGTTAAAGTAAAAGGGCTGAAATGGCGATGGGCTGGGCATATTGCAAGAAGAACTGATCAACGATGGACAACAGAAATTCTGAACTGGATTCCAAGAGACCACCGAAGACCTAGAAAACGTCCTCAAACTAGATGGGTGGATGAAATAAGAAAACAGGTTGGGGTGACGTGGAAACGAATGGCCCAGGATAGACTTGTGTGGAAAGCATTTGGAGAGACCTTCATCCAGCAGTGGATAGATAATGGTTGAATATGATGATGATGATGATGATATATATATGCAAACTCAATGTATAATATGTAAGTATATGAAAACTCGATGGATGTGATTATATACTAGCAGATATATAAACACATATACGTACGTTAACATGTGTTGAGGGTCCGGGAATGGCCAAATCCTCGTCATTAGACCGGAAACGCTTTTCTGAGGTGGCTGGAACCTATGGAAAACAATCATCAGTTTCATGAATTTAGAAAAATCTAATTTAAAAATATGTGGCATTTAAAAAGTATTAATTCATTTTCTACGTTAAAATTATACATACATTGATGCGGGTTGGCGGACCCGGAATAGCCAACACCTTATCGTTCCTTCGTATGGATGATATGGCCTGCCCTTCGTCCTATAAGTATAAAGTATTTATTTAAACAAAAGTTAACAAGAGACATGTTTTAAAAAATGGTGTTTTAAAGTCCAACCATTTATCAATTGCACAACTTTATGAGTCTTTATATGTGCATCTCGAATGTATTTCCGGGTGAATTTCTTTTCACATATGGAGCAGGTGAAGGCGGTGCTAGCGT
This sequence comes from Dysdera silvatica, assembly GCA_006491805.2. Classification (NCBI taxonomy): domain Eukaryota; kingdom Metazoa; phylum Arthropoda; class Arachnida; order Araneae; family Dysderidae; genus Dysdera; species Dysdera silvatica. The sequence continues at coordinate 26,775,065 of QLNU02003225.1, read as the reverse complement.
GAACCGACGAGATGTAACGCTTCAATCCCTGCTTGTACACAAACGCCTTCCCACATTCCTTGTACTTGTGGGGGCCCTCGTCTTTACCCCACCAATAGGCTGTACTTCTGGCCTCTCCTGTAAAGAAAGAAAATTAAGACTTATTAGAAGTATATAGATAATGCGCTAAAGTTAATACTATTCATTTTCGCTATGAACGTGAACTTTAACGTTACTCTAAAGATACTCAAAATTACTTGTTGTAGTGCAAGTACTGGAAGCGACCTACCAAAACCCCAAACTACCAGCAAGCTTCGGTGGTGTCAATGCATTATACCATGCTGCGGAGGGAAAAATTCCCAAAAAGAAGATTCGCGAGTGGCTGGAAGGACAGGAAGCATATACTTTGCATCATCCTGCGAGACGTCATTTCCAGCGGAATAGTGTATTAGTCAGCGAAATCGACCAACAATGGCAAGCTGAATTGGTGGATATGAAGAGTTTATCTAAATTAAATGTCGGAAACATCTAAATTCTCACAGTAATCGATATCCTATCGAAATATGTATAGACCGAAGTGTTAAAAAAGGAGACGGGAATTAGTAAGCGCCTTTGAAAAAATATTTGAAGAAAGACAATGCCATAAACTACAGACTGATGTAGGGACAGAGTTCAAGAATGTAACTTTTCAAAATTTTTTAAAGTCTAGAGGTATTTCCTTTTTCACAATTCATAACGAAACAAAGGCTAGCGTTATTGAACGCTTTAATCGTACTCTTAAGACTAAGATGTGGAAATACTTAACCCAGAAAAATACTTTTCGCTATATTGATGTTTTAGACGATTTAACCTATACCTATAATCACACCTATCACAGAAGCTTAAAAATGGAACCCGCAAAAGTATCTAAAGAGAAGGAGAAAATTGTACGTCGCAATATCTATGGAGATATGAAGAGGGGTGAAACTAAATATAAATCTTGTGTGGGTGATACTGTACGAATATCGAAGCGGAAACGAAATTTCCAAAAAGGATATGAGTTGAATTGGTCATGACATTATTTTAACCATTATGGCGGCTAGCATGAAAAGAATACCAAGATACGTTCCTGGGGTCTTGTGCTATATCTTGCAGTTGATCATATATATTCTTCAATCATAAGTTTTCTTCCTGTATGTGCTGTGGAAAGCCATCTCTGGTGATGGGTACAAGACAAGCGGGCAGTGCAATAGATTTCTTGAAATCGCCAACTACGGGGTGGGGGTGTACATCTATGTATGAACACGGCATTAGATGTAGTTTTTTTATTTCCACATGATTGTTGCAATTCATTTATGAGTTTAATTGTTTGAGGAGTTCCTGCACCAGGAAAAGCTGGATGTTGAAATATGGATATTTCAGTGACACGAAACGAAATTATAAGTTCACTATATTCACACAATTTTATCTAATCTAAGAAATTTAATCTAAGTTTTCAAACTCACGCCAATTTATAATGATGTGTGATTTTTCCTTTTTTTTTTTTCCAATAATTCGCTTTTATACTTAAAAACGATCATAATTCCTTCAGATCTTATACTTTTTGAAAATGTTTTTTGAAATGTACATTTGATCACTATATTCATACGTAGTCCCAACATAGCAGTTAATTTTCCGCAATAATTACTAAAAACTCACCCAGAACACAGATAACAATCCAATACATCCGTTGAAGACAAATATTTGACTTGACGTATCTTTTAATATCATATATAACAATATTAATAATATAAGGTGTTGGCAGACGCAAAAATTATTCAGTAACGCATATTTTGCAAAAATATTGACCTAGCAAATTATACGAAGCCACCCATACACTGTACATTTCTCAACTACTACATTTCAGATGGTGGCCATTATGTAAAATGGCTGCAATTGTCTTCATAGACCAGATCACATATGCCTCAATATTAGGTGACCAGACGTCCCCGATTTTCTGGGATAGTCCCGGATTTTGACCCTTTTTTTTCGAAGTCCCTTCGGAATGCCAATTTGTCCCGGATTCGGAGAAAATGTCACAATTTATCCTGCTTTAAAGAATTTTTCTTGCTATAAGGTAATTTGCTACAGGGTATGGAAATTTTGGTTAGAACCGTGTTTTTTTGTGGGAAAAAGGGCTTCTAATTGTTAAAATTATAACTGTGGTATTGCATGTAACAGGCTATTATTCTGATTAATGTATGAATAAAGATACTTTCTGGGTCTTTATGCACGTTCTGGGTCCGAGCAAGGACAGTAGAAAATGAGGTTCATCCCCCCCCACTAAGGAAATGAATTCCTGCGTTTGGGTACGAGATTAAAAAAATAGTCACGTGTTTATACATTGTTTTTTCCATACACGTGACCTCTGATACCTCTGATCTGTGAGTCCCCCCATCCCCGTCAAAGTAGACCTAGGTTTTCAAATTTAGCGTCCCGACTTTAGGGCTTGGAAATCTGGTCACTTAACTGAATATCTAAATCAGTTTAATACTTATTCAAGAAAGTCTGTATCAAGACTCATGCTTTTATCACAAAATGCACAATTCGTGCCATTTTCTTGCTTTATCTGCCCCACTATATATCGAATAACGGCAATGAAAAAGAATTACGATCACGGATATTTATTTAATTTAGTGTTAAAAGATATCAAAAATTACGCTAGAAATTATCAAAACGCACTTATCTTTTTCGTCGGGTTCGGGATATGAAATTACAAATCACCTACTTCAACTCCGCTTTCGTAAAATTGATGATGGCAGTTTAACCACTAGCACAGCTCGCCAAATATAACACGGGTAAACATACCTTTATTTACAATTTTCTATCACCCACATTCATATAAACTACTAATCGAATTCTAAAATACAGAAAAAACAAGAGAGCCACACCTCGTGGCATCTTAGCGTGCTCATGACTTAACCAGAACCAAAACTTAACACAAACTTCACTATAACTGTAACAGTTTCTTTGAGCACTGACGATGGCGCAATGGAAATGTCTCCGACTACGGTCTCTTGCATCGTTAGCTTTCCACATTCTCCCACCTTTGAGTTAAATAGAGTTCAATAGTTAACTCAAACCAAAAATTTTGCGAGAGTCTAAATGCATCACAAAGTCAATCTTTTCGGACATTTAACAGTTCTGCCGCACCTAGTCTTTATTGATACCTCAGGCACATCCGCTGTTCGTGACGAAAGTTCCAGTGGAATCGTACTCTCATCGAGGGCACCATGTCTGGAAATAGCAACATCGTTGTACAGTAGACTTGCTTCATCATTTATTTCTAAAGGATAAAGTCTCTGTACAGCACGAAGATATTCTCCATCTTTCATTTTCAGTTTAACAAGACGGACTGACCCATCTTTCCCTGGATACACTTCAACAACTCTTGCCAAAGGCCACTCAATTCGTTTAATATTCTCACTTCCAACTAAAACAATGTCTCCATGTCGAATTTCATAGGCATCTTTAGCAGCTTTGTGTTGACGTAACTGTCCAAGATATTCACTTCTGAAGCGTTTTCTGAGATCGTCACGTATTCTCTGTCTGTAAGAGAATCTTTTGTTCATCCGAACTTCTTCAATGCGGTCTAGGTCAGGTATTCCAGTTTCTCTTATCTCCTGAAGGAACACTGATGGAGTTAAAGCGACAAGATTGCTTGTGTCTTCGGCCACGTACGTGAGTGGTCTCTAATTAATGATACTTTCAACATCTCAGAGAACAATATTTAGTTCTTCGTATGTTAAACAGGCCTTTCCTAGTACCCTCTTGAGGATGTCTTTGATAAGTCTTATCATTCTCTCCCAAAATCCTCCCCACCACGGAGCAGATGGTGGATTGAATTTCCATTTGATTTTTCTAACATTAGCATATTCTTGCAGTTTTTCCCAATTGAGTGATTTGATTTCGTTGTTACATCCTACGAAGTTGGTACCTTGGTCAGAGTACACCATGTTCGGCCGTCCTCTACGCGATATAAATCGCCTGAAGGCCAGAAGAAAACTATTGGTTGACAACGAGATAGTGAGTTCTAGACGTATAGCTCAGAAAACTGCACAACTAAATATAACGATCCATGCCTTGGTTCCGTTCTTTAAATATAACGGTCCGGCGAGGTCAATCCCAACAATTTCAAAAACAGAGGCATCTCTAACTCTATCTTCAGGTAGAGGGGCGCTCACTACTTCAACAGGACGGGAAGAAAACCTCTTGCATCTGATACATTCATGAATGACATGACGAATTGTCTTTCTAGTCCGAAGGATCCAGTAATTTTCTCTCAAATTTGACATCAATACATGTACTCCAGCATGATTTAGGTCTAAATGCCGTTGTATAATCAATTTCGAAACAATTTCATGTGTGGACGGAAGAAGGATAGGGTAGCGGAACGCATCAAGATCTTGTCTTAAACTGATTTTCGATTTCACCCTAAGAAGTCCTTCCGTATCAATATACGTTGGCATAGACAATTTCTGCAAAAAATCTTTACGAAAATCTTGATTCTGAACATATTTCAAAATAATCCTTTCAGCTCGAGAAAGTTCTTCTATTTGTAAATTTCCACATTTTCTATTACCTTTGTCTCTGATGTTGTTGTAAAATCGAAAAATCCACGCGTTCACCCTAACTATCTTATTATATGACGATATCCTCTCAAACAGACATGTATTTTCCCTAACCATGTCTGAAGCAGAAATAATAGTCTTCCTTTTTTCGGAATCAACAATTTCTGGATCAGCAAGAAAATCACATTTTGGCCAAAATTCTGATGGCTTCTTTAACCATTCAGGCCCCTCCCACCATCGGGAATCCAATAGATGTTTACCTGAACATCCTCTAGAGGGAAGATCTGCCGGATTCAAAGTTCCTGGAACAAAATTCCAAGAATCAGGATTTGTTAAATTACGAATTTCTTTCACTCGATTGGCAACAAAAATACCCCACGAATCAGGTTTCTTTATCCAGTGCAGGGCATCTGCAGAATCAGTCCAAAACTTAGTAGGAATTTTCTCCAAATCTGTCTTCAATGAGTTGTATAATCTGGCACCTATGTTACAAGCTAACAGTTCTAAGCATGGAATGGTGACCTTCTTTAGAGGAGATACTCTAGTTCTCGCTTGAACCAGCTGACAGTATACTTCATGACTGCTGTTTTCAACACGCAGGAAGATACAAGTCGCGTATGCAGACTTACTGGCGTCGCAAAAAACATGTAAACTGCAACTGCTTTCAGATTTCAGCCAGCCATAAACATGTCGTGGTATATTAATATCTTTGAGGAACTTTAAGTCCTTTTTCCATTTGCCGTATTCTTTGCTTATTTCCTCAGGCAACTCTTTGTCCCAAGAAATTTTCAACTGCCAGCACTTCTGTAGCATTATCTTTGACAGTAACGTAACAGGACAAGTAAAACCAATTGGATCAAATATTCGATGAGCTGTCGACAGAATTTTCCTTTTTGTGATTATTTCTTCCTTCGTATCAACCAGACCTCTTAGATCAACGCTAAGAGTATCCGTCTTTAAATTCCACGAAAGTCCAAGTACAGGAGCAGTGTCACAGCCATTCATTAGATCCTTTGACAACTGACTTTCACGTTTAAAGTCTGAACTGGTTAAAGAAAAATCATACGTTAAATTCCACTGCCATCCACGGAGATCAAATTTTGCCAAAGACATAACTTCTTTTGCTTCATTTATGAATTTTTGAAGCTCAATTTCACTATCTACACTTGAAACACAATTGTCAACATATAGTGATCTTTTCAATCGGTCTGAAGTTTCTTCCAGGTGAGGAGGTAAGTTATCCAAATGATAAGCTAATGTGGCACCTAACAAGAAAGGGCTGGCAGACACGCCAAACACAACTCGACAGTACCTATAAACCTTAAAATGCTCGGGATTTCCTTCCTTCCACCATAGAAATCGTAAAGTAACTTCTAGCATTTTCCTGCAACAAAATTTGCAGGAAAGCTTTTCGGATGTCTGCAATCACCCCGAATTTACCAAGACGAAATCTATTAAGAATAGACGGTATAAGTTCAACGAGATTCGGACCCTTTTCCAAACAGTCATTCAATGAAGGGAAGTTTTGTGTCTTTGCCGACCCATCAAAAACAGGTCTAATTTTTGTCGTTGCATTTTCCTTGAAAACTGCCCTATGAGGAAGGTAATGTACATTGGCTTCATCATTACAAGAAATCTTCACTTCTTCAATAATGCCCTCTCTTAACCATTCCTTTAGGATGGTTTCGTACACTTCTAATTTATCTTTAGCTATAAGGGATTTCACAGTAGATTTTAACCTTTTCTCGGCCAATAATCGGTTATTAGGGAGTTCACGATGACCTTCTACCCATGGCAATGATACTTCGTATCTTCCATCATGCTGTCTTCTCAGCGTTTTCAAAAAATAGTTTTTCGCATCCTCTTGAAGTTCTTCACGATTCCTTTTTTCTGCTGGATCCAAGATTCCAAGACAATTCAAATTCCACAGATCAGCGATTTGCGCCTCAGCAACATGTAAGGAGAGGACTAACATCGACGAATCGCTACAACTTCTTTTATTTGTTTTTCCCATTAAAGTCCATCCCACTCTTGTTTCCATGGCTACCAGCCCACATTTGAGTTCCAATATCCTACCAGTAAACAGCTTACCCGCTACGTCTGAGCCTATAAGAACTTGAATGTCGTCCGATATATTTCCCTTATAGTTAATATCGTGAACTTCTATTCCCAAGTTTTTCAATTCTCGAGTCCATGGACCATTTTCGGTTCGAGGTATATTTGAGCAAATCACCTGCTGCTCAAACACATCAAAATTACAGTGGTAATCATTCTCTATGTTACTTAAAAACATTCTGTACTTCTGGTGAGTTTCACACGACTCTTTACCACCAAAAAGGCTATGGGTCATTTTTTCTTGACCCAGTGATTCATATTTCATTAACATTGCTGCATTTTTGCTAATGTAGGATCTCTGAGATCCCGTATCTACAATGGCCCGAACTGTCAAATTTTCTTCCTTCCCTTTTAAGCGTATGATCAAAGTTTGCAGCAATACTTCTTCTGTACAAGTACGATTCGCCAAATTGGTACTATTCTCATCAGAACTATTTTTTGCTTTGTCATGGATCTTGTTTGTGTGTTCTGACCTCACTTCTGGACACATGATAGGATAATGTCGTCCATGACATTTCGGGCAAGTTAATTTGCTCCAACATTTTCGCGAAACGTGACCATTTTTCAAACATGTATAACAACATCCTTTCTGGGAGATTACTTTCTTTTTATCGTCAAGTGACCATTTTTGAACTAATCTACAATTCTGCGATTCATGTGTTTGTGAACAAAATATACAATTTTTAAGCAGAGATTCGCCTTTATGAATTCTACTTTCTGACAGCAGACCGGCTGCGGTAGGAATGCTCGATTTTGGTATTTGATGTGTCTTAGAAATAACCTTTTGTTTGTTAACGCTATTACCTATACCGAAACCACTCTTAGCCAATGAAATTCTTTCTTCGCCCTCAACTTCACTTCTTAAAAATTTCATTAGTAGCTGAAGCTTGTTACATGTCCCATCATCCTCGCTTGCACTAAGAGAACCACGAGACCGTTCCCATGTTCTGATAACTTCCTCCGGAAGGCATGCTTCTACAAGAGGATACAACATGGCGGCATACTTATCCGTAGCCACACCCAATGTCTCGAGTGCCCTTAAATGCGTTTCAATTTTATCATACAACTGAGATAAAGATGATCTGTTATATGTATTCATATTATTACTGAGTACAAGACTTAGCAATTCTCTAACATATACCTCGACAAGCATTTCATCTTTTCCAAATCGTGATTTTAAGTATTCTATGGCCTTGGGATAATTAGCTGACGTGGGTGGGAAACTTTCTACCAAATCCCTTGCCCGAGACCCAACTTCGGTAGATTGTATTAAATATTGAAATTTATCTTCAGGGTCGATTTCGGAGTCATCGTGAATTTTCTTAAATTGCCCCCAAAAACCAAGCCATTCAGTTATTTCCCCGTTAAATTTCTTCAATTCAATTTTTGGCAACTTAAACTTCCGTTTAGAAATAGCGTTATCGCTGTTTTCAGACCGCGTATGTTTACAATCAATTCGCTGTAACAATCTCTCAGCTTTCGTTTTTAGATTAATAAATCTATCTCTATACGTCTCAACTGACTCGATTTCAGCACAGAAATCATCTTCAGTAGCCTTCAAAGTCTCATCTGTTTGTAAACATTCAATAATTTTGTCGTCTATAATTTCTAATCTGCTGAACTTTTCACTCAACTGTGAAACTGAAACAGCTAATTCTTCCGAATTAGGTTCGGGTGACTTGATTAGTTCTTCAAGCTTAGTGGCTGCTTTAGAAAAACTACCTCTAAGCGGAGTTCTAGTATGTTTCAGGAGATCCATAATATCAGCAAATTATGCTGTCGAATCCCGGCAGGGATGCCAAATGTTAAAAGATATCAAAAAATACGCTAGAAATTATCAAAGCGCACTTATCTTTTTCGTCGGGTTCGGGATATGAAATTACAAATCACCTACTTCAACTCCGCTTTCGTAAAATTGATGATGGTAGTTTAAGCACTAGCACAGCTCACCAAATTTAACACGGGTAAACATACCTTTATTTACAATTTTACGAACACCCACATTCATATAAACTACTAATCGAATTCTAAAATACAGAAAAAACAAGAGAGCCACACCTCGTGGCATCTTAGCGTGATCATGACCAAACCAGAACCAAAACTTAACACAAAATCCACTATGTAACAGTTTCTTCGAGCACTGACGATGGCGAAATGGAAATGTCTCCGACTACGGTCTCTTGCATCGTTAGCTTTCCACATTAGTTTGACTGTATTTAGGCAAATATTATTGTATTGTAAAAACAGATTTTCGAATATAGACTGTGGTTGATTAATGGAGTTTAATTATTGAAATTAAATCCTGCTAATAGTTTCCCACAATCTTGAAATTAAAAATTGCTTTTTACAATTTTAAATGTGCCGGAATCTTTGTACAACCATTTAATATATTAATTTAAGAAAGGCTATCACGTATTGCCAGTGGCGCAACGGATAACGCGCCTGACTACGGATCATCAGAGATTCCCAGGTTCGAATCCTGGCTGGCTCGGAGAGTGCTTTTTTCTTTTTCTTCTTTATAAAGCTATTTATTTTTAAAATACAGTAAACACGCAGGCAATTAATTAAGCACAAACAAATCACTCATACGTGGAAATATTCGACGAAACAATACGCAATATAAATAAGACACAAAAAACAACGTTTTAGAAGCGTATTTATGTCAAGATTGAGTTCGAGCTACGCGTTTCGGGCGATAAAAGTTCGCCCTTCTTCGGGAGTGAACACGTGGAATATCGTCAACAAACGAGGTTGATTCGCGGATGTAACTAGAGTTGAGTTATTACCACTTCAGTAGAAGTCATATTACATGAGCCACATTTTTCCCAGAATTACTGTGAAAGTTGTTCAGCCAGAGGTGGTATTATGGTGGGATTATGGATTAATATCAGAAGGGTTAGGTGAGTACATTATACACAGTAATATATACAGCTCAGCTTGGCGAAATGTACTCCACCTAACTCCTTCTGATATTAATCCATAGTCCCACCATAATTGCCACCTCTACCAACAGACAGCCAACTTTTCCACAATTTGGTAATTTCTGGGAAGAGTGGCCGCATTACAAAAACCATGTAGTACTTGACTTCCTACTTTTGGAAGTGAACATTTCACTTCTGAACTCAACTCCAGTTACATCCGCGAATCAACCTCGTTTGTTACTGAACCACCAGTCAGTGGAAAAAAAAAAAAAAAAAATTACGAACACCATGTTCTGAGTTAATGTATGTACAATAACAAAAAGTTTCACAAACGTTATTTATCATTATTACATAAAATATATATGTAAATATAACGTGTAAAGCATTTTTCGTTGTCATCAGGTATTATTTTGAGAACATAGGCGTAGATCTATATGGGCCCGCGGCATAGGCGTAGCCAGAAATTTCGTAAGGGGGGAGGGGTTATAGGTTCAACAAGTAGGCGGTTAAAGAGCTGCAACTCGTATATTAAATATACAAAATTTCATTGCAATGGGGGTTACAACCCCCAAAACACTCCTGGCTACTTCTATGGCCTGTGGGGCCCCGAGTCCCCAAACAATGTGAAACAAATTGTACTTTTACACATATTGTAATCTATAAATGCACGTATGTGCCTTCTCACTAATTTTGAAAACTCTACTTCGATTTTTGAAAAAAAAGAATAATTAAATTAACTTAGAATAATTTTGTGAAATGGAATTCTCGAAAATTAAAAATGAAGAAAGGTTAAAAAAAAAAAAAAAGTGTAGAACAGACTAAATAGCAGAAAAAGCAAGTGAACGCCTGGAAAAAAGCCAGTTCAAATGATATCTATCCCTTTAGTGTTATTCCTGAAACAGAAATGCAGAAATGTTTCTGCATTTCTGTTAAATGAAATAAGAAAAATCTTATTTCATTTTTGAATTTTCTGAACACTTTTATTAAAAAAAAAAAAAGGTTGGGGTTGGAAAGTTCGAAGGAAAATTCCATTAGAACGAAGTTTTCAAAAATTCACTCTCTTAAATCAGTAATTTTAATATATTCTCAAAATGACATTTAAAAAAGGGATTATTTTCAGTTTTGTCACAACGGATGTTTATGATAAGTTGCATTAACATATGTTGTAAAAAAATTTACTATATAGTTACTTATACAGTGAACTCGCGATAAGTCGAAGTTCACTGTATATTCGTGTATTATATTATTATATTCCCGAATATTCGTGTATGTCGAAGTTTTTACACAGTCCCGGTCCCATCTATTAAAATTCAACGTAAATATTTTCCTTAAGTCGAAGTGGACATTCTTTAATTCGAAGTTCGCTTCAGCCGCGTCTTCACACGCCGTAAGAGTTTTTACCCGATCAGAATCTTGCCAGCTTCTTGCTTGCATTTCCAAACCACATTTTTCAGATAATGAAGTGTTTGTGGTCGTTTATTAGAGCGGTTAGTTAATACTGCGGTGGTTTTTTTTTTGTTTAAGTATAGGGTTTTAAGATATGTAAACGAAAATATCCTTAATTTGAAACAAAAAGTGGATTTAACAAATAATACTGAGCATAATCCAAACTTAAGGGAAAAGGATCCAGCAGAGAAATATGGCATTCCACCCAACCTGCTGTTAAATATTTTGATGAGTAAAGAGAAAATCTTGAAAAGACGCGAGGGCAATGTCGAAATGTAGGAGACTAAAAGTGGGTGCTTTTCCTGATGTTGAATCCACTTTTTGAAGTGTTTTAAATCGTACAGGAGCCAGAATGGTAAGATTCCTCTTTAGTGGTACGATGCTACATGTAAGAGTTATGGACTTTGAAAGTCTGTTGAAAGTGGAGGGCTTCAACGCAAGTCCTGGATGGCTTGAGAAATTCAAGACAAGGCACAACATTGCATTCGGGACTTTGAAGGAAAAGATGTGTCCAGTTAAGACTGGGAAGAGTGAAAAGGCAAAATTTCGCGACGCGGTATGTAGGAGCGGTACGTAGACAAAATCTTGTTCGTGTTTTTACAAAAGGTAAATAATTTCATAAAATTAGAATTTCTTCAAAAACAATCCCCGATTTTTTGAGAAAACATAATTAATGTAAGTACCGTTTCCTGTGTTCAAAATATGGCTAGGTAATGCAAAAGTTGCATTTACCAATAAATAATACAGTACATAAAATGAATAACTTCTAATTCTTAATGTAATACTCTGCGTTTTGGAAACGAAGTTACTGTATAAAACGATAAGTCTAACTTACGATAAGTAATTTACGTTTTATACAAGTCCAATCAACGACAAATGTTAAGTTGAACTTCCGATAACTCGACGTTTTAATCGGTCCCCAGGAATTCGACTTATGGCGAATTCACTGTATTTTTTTTTTGTTTTAATTACCGTTTATTATTGTATATACAGGGTACTTAGTCGAGCAGTCGTGGCCGAGTGGTTAAGGCGATGGACTAGAAATCCATTGGGGTCTCCCCGCGTAGGTTCGAATCCTACCGACTGCGCAAGTTTTCTTTTTTTTTTTCCACGAATCCATTAAGTGTGTATGTATATCCGCCGCAGATTTTCCTCCGTAAAACTCACAAACAAGTGTATAAATCAAAGTACATGGGCCCTCCGTGGGGCCCGAGCATCCCATAATTTAAAATAAATTTCACTTTTGTATATATCTTATGTATATAATATGTATTGTATAAATGTACATAATATGTATTGCATAAAAGAAAACCGGCTATGTCACAGTGTGTAGAAATTATGGGAGTTGGGCCTTGTGGTTTTTACATGCAATCAGTTAGTCCTGGAGACTTGGAAGTCCCACTTCTTTTTTTAAACTTCCGCATCATTATCGAAACAAGAAAGATGTAAAAACATGCCAGTTACCATTTATATTTCACAAGTAAGTAATATTTATTTGAACTCTAAGATTACATAATATTTAAAATTCATTTATAAGCGTATACTCTTAAAATTTAAATAAAAATAATTTATGAAATTGATCACGTAGCTCTCTTCTGGAAAAAGTCCTAGGAAGTTTTATTTCACTTTTATAATTTATGACACACGTATTTTAGTGTAATTAAATAAATATCATTATCCATGCGAATATTCTAAGCTATATATTATGAATCTATATTATATCTTATTGGTTTTAAATTTTTGATGTTCGTATATCAAGCTGCGTATATCACTGCAGAACGTATGTTACGCTTTTGCGTGAATAGGTTGTGCCTGAATTGCAGGAAAGATATGTGTATCTGTCATCACCTTCATGCAGGATGGTGCCCGGCCCCACTTTGCACGTGCAGTCAAGACCTTCTGTTCGTACGAAACCAATATAGAAACCTTATAAAAAACGGCAATAAAGGCCGATCTATGGGGGGTATGCAGTGATGTCCTCTGTATTCGCCTTTGTTTAGTCTTAATATTGTTAGTACAGCAGTGGGGCCAGCGTGTCAGCAAGAATGAGCAAAATTGGCCCTTGGATTGAAAAAGGTTGAAGACCTCTTGTATAGAACATAATTAATTTAAAAAAAGATGAACATGGCCCACAATTTTTTTTAAACCTTATAACTTGAATTGTTTTAAAATAATTTTGAACATTTGGAAACTAATTTCCTTCCCGTACAAACGACAGTATATTCACTAAGGTCAAAATGTTAAAGGTCAAGGAGATCTCTTTATGTGGAAACTAAGACCGTTATCAAACGTTTATCTAATCAAATTGATGATTTTAATTATACGATCATCAGGAGATCGATGTTTATCGATGATTGTGAAAAATGTGTTAACCCATTTTTTTCTTAAACGCCGAACTTTGTAGAACAGGGGACAAGGTGTAAGGATTCCATGGTATATAGGTCTGCCGATTCGTTGCGTAGCGGAAACTATAAGAATAAACGAAGATAAAATGTTTATACAAATCGAACACTACGCAGATTAAATAAAGAAACAATTTTTATCAACGTGTTTTTTAGGCGTAGTAATATTAACGCCGATGTTATGGTGTTGAAGCATTTCTTTTCTTTACGAACGTTTCACCATCTAACTGTGCCATAACATCGGCGTTACTATTACTACGCCGAAAAGACGTTGATAAAAATTGTTTCTAGTTTAATCTGCGTAGTGTTCGATTTGTATAAATATATCTGCTGCAACGAGCTTTTCGATGAATTTAATACCGATCTCTTCGCAATTTGGTTTAAAAAGCAGTCCATGTACTACACCATTCTGCGAAATAACTTGTTTCGAAAAATACGATTTAAATATGTTCGTAGCGTACTGATTGTTTGGTCGTCTGTAGCTCACTTGGAGCACCTGTCTGGATTGTAGAAGGTCCTGGGATCGTGCTCAATCAGACGCAAAAATCATTTTTCTTCACAAATGTTTTACCATCTAACTACGTCATAACATCGGCGTTACTATTACGAAGCCTAAAAAAACGTTGACAAAAATTGTTTCTAAAGATAAAATGTGCTAAGATTTTTTTTCATTGTGAGTATATACATGCTTAGTAGTTAGTGTACCGAATCTGAAAAGACGTTATTTTTATGCACTTTATCAGAGATCGCGAGTTTTTCAGTTGTTTATTTTCTTCCGCAAATAAATGTGATTTGCAGCTTCACAGGCATCAATTTTATGGAAAAAAATACAGTGAGAAAAATTGTAATTAAAAAAAAAAAGGAATAAATAAATGTAAAAAAGTAATATAAAGGAAATCGTAAAAACATTCGAACGTTCTGACATTATCTTGTGAAAGTTAGAAAAAAATTCTTAATAAATTAACATTTTGCATTAAATTAAAACTTCTCAGTGAATTAAAACTTCTCAGTGAAGTAAAACTTCTCAGTGAATTAACATTTTTCATTGAACTATCATAACATTTTCTCGTCAATACTGACGCGATCCTTGTGCTGTTGATATTTTATTATGATAGTACTTATTGTATCTTAAGTGTATGTTTTTTTTTTGTTTTTTTTTTTCAGTATTGTGCACCCTTTTAGTTCCAACTGGATATAAAATAGTTTTCAAAAAGAAAAGCTTTTTCATCTTCCCACCCTACCCTCTTGTTTTTACCATAATTTTGTTCTATGCAGATTTCTGCTTTTTTACATGTGTGTGAGAGAGAATGAGTGAGTGAGTGAATTAGAATTGCTCAACTTTATAAATGATATATTCGACATGTGCCAAAGCCATG
>QLNU02003225.1:26729234-26760137 GCA_006491805.2 Dysdera silvatica | reverse complement strand
CCCCTGACTACTATTGTTATTCTGGCTTCCCGGAAACGGTGTAGATAACACGCAAACTCCTTACTTTATCATATCTTTACGGTCAACTTTTCGCCCTTTGACATCCCCCTCTCTTTGAAGAGAGGGACAGTCTAGTCCACTCACTACAAATAAAGATAAGACAATGATAGTGGGACTGTTAGCGTTGACAGGAAGTTCATAAGGTGGTTACAAAGCTTAAGCTCCATATATATAATAAAACCTCTCTACGGCGACCACCGTCGTTTCAGTGAAAAGGCGGTCGCTTAGAGAGCTGATCTCTGAATGGAGGTAAATTTAGCATTGGGTCTATGGGGGAGGGGGAAAATCCGTGTCCAAAAAAAATGATCGATAAGGGAAGTGGTCGCTGAATAGAGGTGGTCGTTAAAGGAGGTTTTACTATATATAAAATTGTATCGTAATGGGAGTTATGACCCACCCACCCACAAACCCCTTGCGTATGTCAGTGAGCTGGAGTATCGGGTTGTGCAAAAAGAAATAGTGAAACTTCCCCTTCATTGTCTTTTGGAGTCGTCAGCGCCGTTTACGGATTATTTTTTAACTAAACTTTTTTTGCTAATAAAAAAAAATCCGATTTTCCTAGGAACTCTTTTGTGCAAATCCCACTTCCTCATCATTATTAGTTCCTTTTTTTATGATTTTTTTTAAATCTTTCACGAACTTTTAGCACACCCGGTATATAAAGAAGTCATACTAAGTATGACGGAAAAAAAAAGTTTGAGAACTGCTGATGTAGGGCATATTTTTTTACTCACAATACAGCTGGAAATTTAACTTAAGAATTGACTTAAGAATTCTCATAAATACTTCTTTTTACTTTTAATATAGGAAGTGAGCCTTCTCCAGTTGAAGTGCCGTTCTGTCTTCACTGTGCCGGGCCTTTCTGTCTCTCCATATTTACACCCCAGAAGATTTGCCCTTGAAGTTTACACGTGGATGATGTCCACGAACGCGATTTAAACGAGCTGCCTCATTCTGACACGCATGCGTAGTTTCTGCATATATATTTCAGAATATGTGTGATTGATTCTATGAAGAGAGCTGATGAGGCGTTTAATTCAGGATCTTATAAACTGCTCCTTATTTATTATTCACTTTGTGCCAACTCGACTTGGAACTATCCAAGATGTAAACAACAGACGATCTAAATGATTGTTTGTATTCGCGTTGATTGACTACCAATGATAGTTTACCATTTTTCTCCCTAAGCGTTTCCAACAAACACTATCGCAACGCATCGTCAATTGGGTCAATGCGGAAACTATTTTTTTTAAACTAATTTTATATTAAACGTAGTAAAGTGTATTTCATGGTTAAGCATTTCTATCTCATGTTATAGACGTTGATAAGTAGCTTTTCTGAGGAATTCATTACTTGTTCTACGAAAAGAGAAAGTGGTGGAGAGCAAATAATTTTTTAATGTCTTCATCGTTTTCAAGTGTTTTGTTACATGGTTATGATACTTATATTCATTATCTTTTTAGGATTCATTATCTTCTATAATGGAGTTTTTCCCAACTTTCCTTCTGGAACCCTTTTCGAATTGAAGAAACTCCGGAAGTAATTTTTGAATCTTAAGGGATTTCAATAGGAAAAGCATGACATCTACAGTGCATGGTATAGTAGAACAGCTTTTCTTTGTTAGAGGAACCTTCTATACTTTTAAAAATTATCGAGTACACCAAAGATTCATTTCTTAAGTATATATGCGATTTTGTAGGTATTGTGTACCAAAAGTTTCGGGGACCCTATGAAAGCTCTTCAGAGACCTCAGTTATGAGGACCACAGTTTAAGAAAGATTGCATTAGCATAGCGTTTTTTAAACTTTTGTCGTCACAAAACATAATGGATGTCTTGGCTTAAACTACAGCTTTTTGTTGTAAAGAAAAAAAAAGCTGTAGTTTGAGTTGAAACACAAAAATTATAGGTGTGCCATTTTAATATTAGGTTCTTGCAGATGGAGTCAGTCTTGCAGATGAGTTGTTTTTCAGGGGTAAATACAAAGTGCGCCATTTTAATATTAAATCCTTGTAGATGAAATCATTTGCAGATGGAGTTGTTCTTGAAGATGAGTTGTTTTGTTCAGGGTAGACACAAAAGGCACCATCTTAATATTAGGTTATTATAGTTGGAATAGATTGCAGATGAAATCGTTCTTGCAGATGGGTCTTTTTTTTTAGGCGGGTGAACACAAAGCGTGCCATTTTAATATTAAGTTCTTGCAGATGAAACCATTCTTGTAAATGAGTCTTTTTTTTTTCTTTTTTTAAGGGGTGAATACAAAATCCCAACATTTCTCACATTCATTTAGTGAAATACAGTTGAGTAGTACATTTAGAGTTGATTTGCAAGTTCTTGGATTGTTAGGCGATTCCCTTTGCTCGAAAACAGTACAAGCGCCTGGAAGAATGGCAAAAAAAAACCAAAAAAAAAACCACCAAACAAAAAAACATTTCTGCTTTGCAACTTCCAAGACATGTTATTCAGCGAAAGTATTTCATCAGGGAACTTAAGATCTTTAAGAACAATCACAGACAGTGATGTAGAAAAGGTGGGAGTCCAAGAACTCCTTGTAGAACTTCCTTGTAGAAAAGGTGGCTGGGTCCAAGCCCACATTGGATTAAAACACGTTATTCTCTAAGCATAAGCGTAGAGTTTTCAAAATGATTGGGGGCAAGAACATATTGGGAATATTTATACATTATAATATATGTGAAATTGAAAATTATTTTTTGGGGAGGGGCTCGGGCACCGTGGGCCCATATAACTCCACGCCTATGTCCTAAGGCAGCATCATATAATATTCTTTAAAGTTAATTGACCCCCCCCCACCCTATGAGCTTTGAATTACTGCGCTACTGATGACAGGTTGATTTTAATATGAAAACACGCTGTCAAATTTTATAAAATTGTAGAGAGAGTTGTCAGCCAATTGTTGATAACAAAAAGGTACCAGGTTAGACAACTGATGTCACAGCAACTTAAGTGCTAACGTATAAGATAATGTAGCGTTATACAATAATTTTTGCCACCCACGTATTAATTATAGCTCAAACTAGAGCTTTTTTTTTTGCATTTGGAGGAAAGAAACACGAAAAATAAACCACGAAAAAACTCACAAAAAATCTCGCCCCGGAGGCTTTTCTGTGTTGACCATTATTTGGCAATTGTGTTATCCCTGTGAAGGGTAATAATATCTTACATCCTCATATACGGAGAAAAATGCGTTTGTTCTTGTCCTCATTCGTCTAGTAGGTCAAGACACCGCGGGCTCAACGCGGGGACCCTGGTTCGAATCCAGGATGGGGAAAGCGTCTCTTTTTCTCCAAAATTACACAAGCTCTAGTTTGAGCTGTAATTAAAACGTGGGTGGCAAAAATTATTGTATAATAAATTCCCCCACGAAAACTCACAAAATTCTCGCCCCGGAGGCTTTCTTGTGTTGACCATATTTGGCAATTGTGTTACCCTAATAATATTTTACATAATGTACCGTGCTCTAAGCTGCTTAATTTCGCTGATCAGACAGCCACTGGTATTTATAGCATGGTACTACTATGGGACATAAATAATTGGGAATAGTTAAAAATAAGTAATATGAACGAATAATTGTTGGGGGGGGGGTCCAGAGCTACAACTCATATATTCCTATGTTAAATATACAAAAATTTCATGGCAATGGGAGAGGATACAATCCCCCCCATCACCACCCCCTGCGCACGCCAATGATTTTGGTGATTATAAAATATATAAATATTTTATTTTAAAACCAATTCTTGAAAGTTTTAGACCTTGAACTTGGCCATCAATAATCAGAGAGATTTATCGATTTGACGCAAATCACAAATTTATAATTATTTATGTTTACCCTATTTGCGTTTAGTATGTCGCATGGAGTTAATGGTGAAAAAAACTGCTGATTTCCGTACTTTTTCCGATAAACAAAGGCTTATTTTTTTCCCCATTTAATCTTAAGCGTCTGAAGGTTAAGTCGTTAACTGCGTAATTTGGTCACAAATAGGTCAGCAACAACGCCAATATTTGTCGATTTCACATTATCCGGGTAAACAAG
The DNA here is from genome assembly GCA_006491805.2 of Dysdera silvatica. Lineage (NCBI taxonomy): Eukaryota > Metazoa > Arthropoda > Arachnida > Araneae > Dysderidae > Dysdera > Dysdera silvatica. The sequence continues at coordinate 26,756,025 of QLNU02003225.1, read as the reverse complement.
ACGGCCGACTCACAGAACAAACAAAAGTGTTTCTTGTGACCCGCAGCAAGTTAAGGAGGTTGACCTGTAGGGTCTTTCTGGAACCCTTCAGGTCAAAAATCAAACTGATAGAGCTGCTGCCTGTTGTTGCGAAGCCATGGGGACAAAATTTTTGCCGCCAGAGGGAATTTTCTGGTGGTGAGATATAAGACCTTGCGACGTTGCTCTTCCACGTGTCCTGATGCCCAATCTGTTCCTGTATGCGATATTGAACCACATTTCGTAATCATTTCATCGCACCCGATTAAGCTGATCTTGGAAGATAGGCCGAAGCAACACATATAATTTGCTCAATATTTTCCTGTAGAAGGTAATCGAAAAATGAAAATCTCGATCAGGATTCGAGGGGAATGGCTTGCAGTGCCTTGCATAGGAAAAGCTACTGTAAGATGGCTCGGGGACGAATCTTTAAGAAGATACCAAAAGTTGAAACCACTTGGTTCTCATATACCAGGTAGAGAAGAAGTCATCTACCAGATACGAAAGACAAAAGGAGGAGCAATTTTGGACCCCGATGACGAGGTTGAAGATGTGTTAGATGACAATGACTTCGTTTCCGTTGGTGAGTATTGGCTATTTGTCATAATGCTGACATTTCTCAATACGCCATAGATTCCACTAAAGGCAATATTAAGAGGGGGGGTGACGAGAGGAAGTAGGGTCGGATTCAGAGCCGTAGCCAGGTTGGGGCTATAGGGAGCTGAGTCCCCCCCCCCTGGAAAATATATTTTTTTTAAATAAAATATTGTAAAATTTTTGTCTTGCATGAAATTGTACATGGAAATGGATTTTTTTTTGACGTTAACATTGTATTCAAGCTATCTTTCTACGGTAGATATTATGTATACAATGTTTTTTGACAGAAGTTCGAGTCTTCACATACTTTGTGATAAGGATGGGGGAAATTATTATTAAGAGGTATACTAAAATGCAAAATTTACGTTAAGAGATTTAATGTTATTAAATAAATTAATAAAATACAACAAAACATTTACGAATTCGAAGCCCCGGTAACTTTCTGAGCCTTCCTGCTTGGCTTCACCAGGCCCCCGTAACAAGCGTCTGTAGCTACGGGCATGGTTGGATTAAGCTTTTGTGAGGGGGGGGCCCTAAAAAAATTGTTAAAATTTTTCTGTGCCCCTTGCATTATAAATTGAGCCTGTATAATTAGAGCAGTACCTGTATAAGACGAGGATCTTGGAACAAACGAAAATGCTTGCTAAAACCGCTCTGGAATTTAAATTTTAAACTTAAAAAATGAAGTAGGTACGGGTAACGTACTTGCATGCAGTGTACATACAAAACACTAAAATTCGCTTAAATTCGCGCCGCGATAAAATGATTGCTCTAATGATAATATGTGATTGGCAACGATTTCGAAGTAGCATTGAGTCTTTAACGCGCCGGGCCGCTCAAAAAAAAGCGAGACCTAGATATTTGTCTTCTTTCTCTATGCGATAATCTGGCCCTGGGAGGAGGGGGAGATCAACATTAAGCTAATTTCACAAAGCGTAATTTCTGAAATTGTGCAAAATTTTAGTCGTACTTTAAATCATGATCAGAAATAGAAGTTTCATGGAATTTCTAGTAATCTAACTTTACTCATTATCGTATATCTTTACATGTCCTCGTTCAGGAGGTGAATAGATTTTCATACCATTAAAAGAACTCTTAGATGCCATCTCCTCTATTTTTGAAATGCCAAAGCTTTCCCAATGTCGACCAAAGCACATGGACGAGTTTAATTAAATTTTATGTGTTTAACAACATTATTTCTGACCGAGACAACATGTGGATTTAGGTTCAAAGGTTTTGCCTCTCACCTCTCTATTTTTTATATTCCCTGAATCTCCTTGCTCACCTTTTCTAAAATTAAGCATAATACAATAAAACCTCTTAACGGCTACCTCCATTTAGAGACCACCTCCGTAACGACTACCTCTATTCGATTACTGCTTTCCACAACGACCACATTTTCTGGAAACGGATTTCCTCCCCATAGACCCATTGCTAAATTTACCTTTGCTTAGAGACCACCTCTATGAGCCACCGCTTTTTCACGGGATCGATAGTGGTCGCCTTGAAGAGGTTTTACTGTATATCTATAATAGCACAAAGTGAAACTTGAATATAACGAACCAATCACTTCCCCTCTGTAATTTCATTTTTACTCTTATATTCAAAGATTTTAAAATTTTTGCTTAATTTAAAAATAAGATTTTTCCATGAAACACCTATAAAACAAATTTTAGACTTCAGTCGCTTTCGAACTGTCCTCGCATTGAAAGCGCAATGCATTCCTACCGCCATCTACTTTGTGCTATCCTGGGAAATCGAACGCTTTCATAACAGTCGAGATAAAGTAGAAAAAGTGCTGTATTAAATACAGAGCCGTAGCCAGGCTGGGGTTATGGGGGGGCTGAGCCCCCTGGAAATGTAGTCAGCCCCAACCTGGAAAATATTTTTTCTCAAAAATCAAATATTGTAGAATTTAATTTTTTTGTTTTGTACGAAATTGTACATGACAATGGAGATTGCAAAAAAATAAATAAATAAATTGGAATAAAATTTATGTATAAGTAATAAATAAAATAAATAATAAATATAATAAATAAATAATAAATATAATAAAATAAATAATAAATATAATAAAATAAATAATAAATGATACTGTCATCCCGCTTGTTAAGGATTTCAATATACTTGGTGTTATTTTTCAATCTTCCCTAAAATGAGATATGCATGTGGATTTGATTACTATAAAAATTAGAATTTTTATGGGTATGCTTTGTCGTTTTTAAGTACGTTCTTCCTCGTAAAATTATATTTCTTTCGTATTGCTCTAATATTTATTCCCATCTTAATTAGTGTCATATTATTTGTGGGCGTACAACACAGAATAATATTAAACGCTTATTTTCATTGTAGAAGCGTTTTTGGCGACTCTTATCTCCTAACACTAACACCTCTTCTTTACGATTACTCACTGAAAATTCTATTTTACTTGTTCCCAATATATACGATTTTATCTTGGGCCAATTAATGTTTCGTGGACTAAATGAAGGTTAGTATTCAAATATTATTACTCTAATAAAATTTTCCTATAATTATAATACCCGCAATACTAATATTTTTTTTTGCCTTGTCGCTGTCGAACGTATTTGATGTGTAATAACAAAGTTATATGGCCCAAAGTTATGGAAAGCTCTTCCATCGGAAATTAAATTTTATTATGCTTCAAGAGTTTTAAAAAAATGTTTGGGTTATTTCTTTTGAATAACCAATGTGTTGATTAAGTTTTTATTGGCGTATGTTATGGGCATAGTTATTACAGCATCCTGTTTTTTCCTTTTTTGTGATCTTGTCGTCCTAATATTTGCTGTATTTCATGTAATTTTTATAACTTTCATGTAGCCATGATAATTTGTATGGAATTTACTGTAATTTAATTTTTTGTTCTTCCTTTGAACATGTTCGCAAATTGTCTTATATTAATTAACTATCAATTACTCGCATTTAAATAGGCAATTTTCATGAATATTTCGTCGTTTCTGTTATTTTGACCTTTCCCTACTCGAGTTTCCGTTTATTCGTATATTATGGCGCAAGGTCAAGATTAAGATCATACTGTTCCAGGACAACGGGTCCTAATTTGACAAAAATATTTAGTGAGAAGGCGCTGAATGGAAGAACTTGCGCATGCGCAGTCCACTGTGACAAGCAGAGACGGCAAAAACACATAAACAATAATAATTAATATATTTTATGTATCACGTCTTTCCTCATCAACTAAATTCTCTATTCCTTTATTTATTGTCTATTAGTGTTGGAAGGATCTGGTCCCAAAATATATTTTTGTGGGGTTCAAGGGATGTAGTCCCGTTACGTTTTTTTCCGATGAATCCGAACCTTTCTTCTGCTTAGAAATTCAAAATCCGAACTGCGGATACGTAGAAAGACAAAAAACAAAAAAACAATCGGCAAAACCTAGATACCATCCGGAATCAAGCCAAGATTACTCGCATGGTAATCCAGTGCATCACCAAAGCGTCATCAGAAGCTCTGAGTTTCCGGAACTTAGCGATTTGATGAAAGGCCATCTTTGTACCATTGGACGATACATGAATGAGGACACCATTTCCAAGATATCTGCTGTTTATACACAAGATCGCGTTCTTGGCATTATACAGTGCGATTATCAATGAGCAATCGAATTGAGATACAAGAGTGATTAGCAAGGCTTGACAGAAACTTTCACAATCCAGGAAGGTGGCCAGGTCAAGTAGAAACAACGCTTTCTTCGGCGATTGATGCTCGGAAGGTCATTGCTGTTATGCAGCTTATGTTAGTGACGCAAGTGTTGTTTGTTAAGTTTAATAACAATTTTCCTTTTTCATCCGTTTCTTTCGAATCAGCAGCTTATGTTTTGCGGTTAGCAACAGGGCGAGTTTTGGGAGTTTGGAAAGGGCATAAAAAAAAAAATGGTTTTAGGTAATCCTATTTCCGTCTTTCTTTGTGCGATTCAAATATGAAATTTGTTTTATGGACAGGAAGTTTTCAAATTGCACCAACTGTGAGGTTGGTAGGATACTCGATTACTAATTTGGTAGACCTCTCCATGTCCTCACCGTTCAGTGTATGGTTTTCTTTTTAATCAAATACGTATATTATGGTTGCACTTCGCCGTATTAAAACATTCACCGTAATAAAACATTTGTTCGTTTTAAAAATGGTTCGCATTATCTGGGAAGAATGCGATCGTATTGCGAGGTCGGTTTAGCGGGGCATTATACAGCTATTGTTAATTGAGCAAATGGAAATTTAGAAAGATTGTCGCAAGTGCTTATTGGAATTTCTGTTGTGAATCAAATCTATGCCAAAATCTATCGATTTCAAATGCCATTGGCGTAGGTGGGCGGGGGTATAACCCATCCTTCAGGGGCGGACTGGGTCCTCTGAAAGGGCGCGTACCTTAGATTATCGGAGGGTTGGAGTCTGTCCACGCAGAGCCGCGAGCCTTATTGCCCATGAGGGCGCAGAGGCCCGGGGGGGCCCAACCCACCCCTGATTGTGATGTTATTTTACACATTTATAAATATATGGAGTTGTAGCTCTGTGAGTCATTCCTTATGAATTTCCTGCGTATACTAATGTCTGCTGCTGAATCTAGATATTTTTGTAATGTTTTCAAATTCCTCATTTCTTTATTATTTAACAGTTTTGCAGACAGACAAAGCAAGTCCAGTCACAGGACCAGCTGAAATACATTATGTGCCAGAACAAGTGTATCCTTTGTTAATAATAATATTGTTATTAATAATGATAAATTATTCTTTTTAATATTGATTTTCTTTCTTTATTTTCAGTTTCTATACACACGTTTTTAAATTTTTAAAAAGTACTGGCTTTTACAACAGTCTTTGATTTTACCATGTTTGGCGCAGTATAGCCCAGATGCTCTTGCGCCATAAAAAAGCCAAACAAACAAACAATATTTTCAGTTTCTTAAAACTTTCAGATATCAAAAATTGACAAATAAAATATTAGAATAAATTTTATAAAATATATTTCAATAGATTATTTGCCCTTTATCACAGCTTTACCACCACACATTCTTATTTTATAATTTTAAATTAATTTATTTTTATTTATATTGGTAATTATTTATTAAAACATTACTTATTATTTACAAAAACTTATTAAATATTTGAGCATAAGTAAAAAGCAGTTCGGATAAAAAATTGCAAGCGAACTAAATATTCTAAATGAAATCTTTAAATTTAAAAAAAACCTATGCTCAAACCCATTTGAAAAATTGTCTGTGTGGACATCCATTTGAAATATTCGATAAAGATGTACCATGTATGCATGAAATGTTAAAGATAATAGCAGCATCATGAAGCGCCATTTTGTAGGTTAAGCAAAGATGTATCGACGCTTTTCAGATAGTGGACTCTGTCCTTCAGGAAGAGTCAGAGGAAAGTTCGTTGTGTACATAAGTTTCTTCTTAATTTCTGCAAAATAAATTTCAAGCAACTTTTCGCTAATATTAATAATTTGATAAATCACTAAAGTATGATATAAAATATCAGTTGAGGTCAATTACGTAAACCATTAGCCGCATTTCAACATTGGTCTTAATAGTAACCGAATGCATGTTACTACAACTGTAAATCCTCTCTAAAAAAGTGAAACTAACAAAAGTCAGGAGAATATTAACTACATAGGAATAAAAAAAGTGGAATGAAATTCCAGAAGATATAAAAAACAGCAAAACGATGCATAAATTTACTAAGAAATTAAAAGAATACTATTTACTACAAAATTAATAGCGGTAGGGATTCATATGGAGAAATCTAAATAAAATTCGTGCATAATTGTTCTTATGCCAAAAAAAAAAATATCAATTTATAAAATGATAAATGCGAATAAAATCTATTGTCTTTCGTCTAACCTATCCAGCTTTAATCGGCCGCCGATTCAACTGGTTCCTTAGTTCGCTTGGCAAGTTTGAACTGGTCATTTTTAGCGGAACATCTGCTTAGCGCTCTTCATAATTTTTAAAACAATGCTTACAACATTTTGCTGTTGCATTTTTTTTTGTTTGGCTAATAATTATAACATTCTAAAGCAATTAATGTAAAAGTGTCTTCATTATAACGTACATCAATTTTACAATTTTTTTTCCATGAACAGCTCGATTTTCAAATTAATTGTCCAAGTCATTTACCGGCCGGGCAACCGGTTTTGTCATAACCGGAATTATCTTTTATTCGGTTATACGTTTGGATATGTGTATTTGTTATGTAAATTATTATTCTATTTTTTCGGTTTTCTTTTTTAAATTTTCTAGGTGGGATCGGAAGATTCCATGTGATCGGATTCAAGGGCGGAAATAGGGGGGAGGTCACAGGGGTCATGACCCCCAAAATATATTTTTTCACTGTAAAAAATTCCAACTTGCATGATAAATAAACGGTGTTATTCCAAGATTATGACAAACTCTTAGCTTGACCCCCCAAATTAAAGTCTGTATCCGCCACTGATGGATTGTTACCTCCTCATTTAAGAAATACCAATCCGAATGGACCTGGTATTTCTTAAATGTGTGACGAACTTTCACTTATAGGAACTATTGTAGTATGAATATTGAGAGGTGTATGTTTGGAACCAGGGTCGTGTTGGACCATCCCAATACGACGGTAGGTAAACCGGTACCGGGGCGTCAACCACCGTAATATCTGGGGCCGTGAAACACAATTTTATCTTACTAAGCCTTACGTAATATAACATAAATTTATGCATTTTAAAATAGCTTTAAATATGGATAGAGGTAAATAAACTAATAGTTATAACAACTTCTACAAAATTTTACTTCTACGCCGGCGAGTGGCGCTGTGATGGGAGAGCGCACCAAGACATGTCCTGGAGGACCAGCACGCCCCTGTTTGGAATAAGTAGAAGAAATCAGAAAAGAAATATTTGAGTGAGAGAACAGGCGGTAGTTGAGGAAGATACTATTTTTAAAGTAAAAGATAAATAGTAATAGACTGGCCACATATCACAAGAATTACCACATATCACATTAAATGATTAATTAATATCACAAGAATTGGCCACATATCACATGATTACTGATGGGCAACTGGTGATTCTTAACTGGATTCTAAAAAATTAAGAAAAACCTAAGAAGTGTCCTAGCTGGGTGGATGAAATATGGAAAAAAGTAGGGTTAATATAAAAATAAATTGCTGAAAATGAACATGTATGGAGGGCACCTGAAGGGATCTTCATCCAGTATTATACAGACAGTGGTTGAACTATGATGACACACACATATAACCAAGTATAATTCTCTAGTTCTTGGGGCGCTCCAACCAATCGGATGTGCCCACTTTTTTAAGGGGAAGAAGGAAATTGGGCATGACAGCAGTTAGGAAAGGTGGCTGCAGAAAACAGCGCTGTAATCCCAGAACTTTTCTAAAGCAAGAACCTGAAGGGAAATAATGATGTATGAAAGGAGAAGGGAAAATTCAGAAAGAGGTGGGGGGAGGAGCAATAGGCTGGGAACACTGGCGGATTTAAGGGGGTTATTGCTATCCCCCCCCCCCCTCCATCGAGCCGGGATTATATCATGGAAAATGAAATGAAAAGTAGTAGAGACCAGAAATGGACACAGACTTTTATTTGGGGTGGGGACGGGTCAAGGACAGAATTTGCCATGGTCTTGGAATAACACCCTTCATTTATCATGAAAGTTGGAATTTTTTACAGTGAAAAAATATATTTTGGGGGTCATGACCCCTGTGACCACCCCCCTGTGTCAGCACTTTCTAGAGACTTGGCCAAAAATGTAACACTTGGCTAGTATCGGGAACTTGGCTAAAAATAGGAATCGGAAGCAAATCCCCACTTCCCTCGGCTTTGAAAGATTTTTTATCCGTCTTTAGCTGGGAAAGGTGAAATAAGAAAGTAAAAGATTATATGATTTATCGATATAATGGAAGATTAATTTTTATCATGTAATAACGATCGAAGCGAATATTCTAAAGAAAGGTCGTAGTTATTTTTAATCTCTCTAGATTAAATCAATTTCGCAAGAGATGTGAGAAAGCTGACTTGGAAAATTATTTTAGTGATGATTGAAATGAGATCAACTATCATGATCAACATCAAATAATCGGATCATGGTTTGTGGAGATATTATTATCTCAAAATCTCTCTTAGCTAATGCGGATAAGAAAATAGGGAATAAGCTATGCACTTGAAGCAGTGGTTACCAAATCAATGGAGGCCGCGGACCACTTTGAAAAATTCGTAGGAGTTGGCTTCAAGACCTTAATAAAAAAGGGAACTGGGTCTTTTTTGGGGGAAATGTGTTTGTACAATCGTTCTTTAGTAAAAATAAAAAAAGAAATAAACAGAAAAAGAAATAATAAAATCTAATAATAATACAGTCAAACCTCGTTAAGACGAACACGCTTAAGACGAATTACTTTTAATACGAACCGTTTTCTGAAGTTCCATCAGATTGTAAAATACTACAAATATACCATCAATTTCATTTTTATATTTAATTTTAATATTTAATAATAACAATTTTTATAAGCGTTTTTATTAATTATTATTTCTTTTTAAATAATGACCCGTCTCGCGGACCACTTGGGACTCTTTGGCGGACCACCAGTTGGAAACTACTGACTTAAAGATACGCGTTTTTCAATGGTGATGTTTATTCCAGTAAATTAGATATTTAAGATAATTAGACAATTGTCAGTTAATTTTATTTAAATAGCTTGGAGATAATTGTACAGTGATAATTCTAACTATGAATGATCATTTTTATGCTTTTAATATGTTAATTGTTTTTATTTCCGAAATTCCAACATTTCGGATTTTTATGTAATTATGACGCTTATTGTACCGAAGGTGTTTTTAATTAAGTTTAATTAATAAGTAACAACTGTGAAATATATAAATAGACATGGTTTTAATTACTGATAATTATTAGCTTAATTTCTAAAATTTTATAAATTATTATACACCAAATATCAGCAAAAATTGTGCCCAGGTTGGAATAAATTGACTTAATTATGTTAATTACATATATACTTGTGTCTCGGTCATTCCCTTTGTAATATATGATTGTTAAGAATTTAAATTGTTAACAATATTACTGGTTAAATTAAAGAGGGAATTAATGAGCGGTTAAATTAAAGGGGAAATTAATGAGTGGTTAAATAAATCAGAGATGAAGATAATGAGTGGCTAGATTAAAGAGGAAATGAATGAGTGGTTAAATCAAAGAGGAAACGAATGTGTGGTTAAATTAAGGAGGAAATTAATGAGTAGTTCAATTAAATGAAGGAAGGAATAAGGACTACTAGACTTTGGGTACGATTAGCCTTTGGGTGGTCTGTAATATGAAAGACCATAATAGCCATAGAGATTGATTGAGAATTTTTTGCAGGGTGAGTAATTGTCCGCAATTATCTTTTTAATCGTTAGTAACCCCCCCCCCCCTCCGAGGTAAAATAGTTTTCAAATTATGTAAGAACGTTAAATGTGTTATTTATTTTGCAGGGGGAGTGGTATACATATAAAAATATGGAATTTATCTTTTCATAGGGCTCTCTTAAAAAAAAACAAGGATAAAAAAAAAATCCCACCAGAAAAATATTGCTCTATACCTAATTGGTCAATAAAGGAAAATTCACATTTCTATGTACAATATTTACGGAGTTATTAACATTTAAATTTCATCATTTATAAATCTTTATCTCCATTTTGGCGAAATAATGGCAACCTTAGGAGACCGTTTTTTGGGGAAAAAATATAAGCCCCAACCAACTCCTTCAACTAAGTGTCCAAGTCACTTCAGGGGATCGAGCAGCAATTATGAAAACTTAAGCATAGTGACGGCTTGAGCGGAATAATTAGTGATAGCGCTCAATATGCTTTACGGTAACAATCATGTAAATTTTCAATCTATCGCAATATTCATAGCAACAATATAAATTAATTGTTAGAAGTACAAATACATTACGTAAATGATAGAAAAAAAAAGCTTTAGCTCCTTTCAGCTTTATCTGAGCATATTCAAGTTTAATGTTACCGACTATACATACTGTTCGTTCACGAAATGAAATCCGATGGAATAGTTAGAAATAACGGGAGGTGACGTCACAAACGGCCTATCCCATTACAGTAGAGGAGGGCTCCAATTTCAGAACTTGATTTTGGCGCCGACAAACGTTCACCAAAAAACAGTTCTGAAATTGTAGTCCTCCTCTGTTGTAGTGAACTAACCCGTTTGTGACGTCACCTCCTGTTATTTCTAACTGTTAGATCGGACTTCTTTTCGCGGACGAACAATACGTATTATAATATCAAACACTTGTTTAATTTTAACCGAGATGAACATCTGTCAGCACAATCAACCTTTTCCTATAAAACATCTAATATTCTAAATTTAGTTTCTACGATAGTTTGAACTGACGTAAGATGATATGGAATTGATACTATGGCTTCAAGATTTTGCGTTTCATTAGGTGATGAAAGGCTTTCCTGATTTTCAAGTTCATTGCTCATATTTTCGCGTTTTGTTTTTTTTTAAATTCCATAATTTAATCCTTTATGGTTGCTTGATAATATTCTGCAATATTGTTATCGACATCCACGTAGTTATTTATGCTGAGAAGATTGCATCCATTTTCATTTACAATTTTTAATATATTTAATAATAAATCAGTATTCATTTTCTGCTTAATTTTGTTTACCTAAAACAAATCCTGTATGTTTGAAAACATTCTTCACTATTTTAGTTGAGACTCAATCGGAATTCTGGTGGTGCAGTGGTAATATGTTTGCTTACTGTGTCGTTAACTCGGGTTCGATTCTCACTGATGCCAAAATAGAACGCTTATTTCGACAAATTTTTTACTTCAGTCCGGAGTTTGGTTTCCTAGGCCTTACCAGGATTCCTTGAAAAACTGTAGGTCTTGGTTGCAATATGACCTTTGCTGAACTTGTAAAACATTGCTTGCTGATCCGTAAGACAAATGTTTGAGACTAACTTTCGATTTTCTTCTGTGTAATTGAGTTCGTTCAAGATAGATATTTTAAGCTTTTTATTTTCACTGAGAGATTTTATCAAAGCTTTAATTAGCAGCGCTTTATATCGATGGTTATAGTCACTGATAGCTCCTTGGTCAGAAGCTGAAAAAGTGCGATAAGGTTAGTTGGCAAAAACATGATTTCGATATCTTTTAAATTTTCTGGTATGAATATTAAATAGCCTTTATTTTCACTGACTCCCTCTTTCAGCCTTTTCCATAGTGACAAGATATCCAAGGTGGCATTTGAATCAGTGATGAGTTGGTTGGTTGTATTTTATGGCCCAAGGACAGCGAGGGCCATTCTGCCCCCATCAGTAACGAGTAAACGAGTGTTTAATTATATTGTCGTCTTTAAGAGATAGACGGGAGGTGTGAAAAAAAGATGACGACTCGTCCTGTGACTATGCATCAAGGTTATTTATTATATATATATATATAATTACCACAATCATCATCATATTTACGTTTTTAATAACATTTTTTTCCCGATACACTTTGACGTCGAACAAAGCTACCGCCAGGTTGCGTCCATATATATAATTCTTTCTCAATTTGTTTGTTTGATCTTTTTTTAACCGTTTTCCATATTTATTTTATCTTGCTTGAAATCACTTACTATTTAATTGATTATATTTTTGAATATATACTTCTTAAATTGATCAATTTGAACGTCTGAAAACATTTTTTTTAATGTAAAATTATATAAATTGTTCTCCCTTTAATTAGTAAAAGTATTTTAGCACATATTTTTTAATTTACGTTTATAGTATTAAATGTGTTCATTGATTTGCAAATTGTATATAAAATAGTTTATGTGGAATTTTTATAAAGATAATCCTTAACGTGCTGATACAGTCCGGGGAAGTTTAGAATACCGTCGGAGGTACGTACATATTTTTTATACACATTGTATACTTCATACTAGGTATTTTCATATTTCCATTCTGTTATTCGAAATTATTTCTGTCTTAAAATAATTGTTTCCCCCTTGATGAATGACTGTTTTATTTGGCCGTGGAAATGTTTAATATTATATATATATATTAACAATAAAATTAATTTTACTTAATGTAGTCTCTTTATTATATTATTGTAGACAGCACAGCATTCTCAAATCCATGAATTAATTAGTTTTATTAATTAAGTTAATTAGTTAATTTCATGTTTTTAAATTTTCAGTATATGGTTTTGGACGGATACAATCTTACACCAGATGATCTCTTGAAGTTGGGTAAAGGACTGTTTAAAATAAAGGTAAACATCTTGTTTAGTTTTTGTAAAATTATTTTATAAATAACATTTTCTGCATATATTACAACACGTCAGTTATTAATGATTTCAATATATCAATTATTAAACAAAACTACACAAGTTTTCAACGTTGTCCCACCATTTATGAACATTAGCGCGTCAGTTATTAACATTAGTGCATCATTTATTGTCATTAGAATATTGTTTAATGAGTAGAAGATGGTTTATTAACATTCAAATATTGACAAAATATCGACGCATGATATGACATAAAATTTATTGAATAAAATACTGCTGGGCGTATCGCTCAAGTAAATTTAAAGAAATATCGTTGCGACATACCACAAGTGGAAAACCAGTCAATGGCGTTCTGTACAGCGGGAAATGAAAGATAAAAAATACTAAACGAATTTAAATAAAATGCATAATAAATGTTATAATATACTAAATTATAATGTATTAATATAATATAAATATATAACAAATAAATAAATATATATTATACAAATATAAATTATAAACTAAGTATATTTTAAATTAAATATGTTTTAAACTAGATACATTTTAAACTAAATGCATTTTAAATTGGTACCTCATTGTCACCCGCAATGCACCGATTGTAATAGTGATAGGAAGAATGCCACATCAAAGAGATTTTAATATATTTTTTGAATCAATTTTTAAGCATGTAGTGTTGTGAATGTATTTTTACTGTAAAGGCTAATCCACACTGGAAGATCGGGTCTCGTAATTTTGGTCTCAGAGACCTGGCCTAACAATTGTCTGTAGACATCCAGTTGACCCATCAGGTGGTCTGGAGGGCTTTCTGAGACCAAAATCACAGAACCCCGACCTCCCATTCGCAATGGGAGTCCTGAGACAATCGCTATACAATGTTGCGCAACATTGCATAGTGTGGACGCTTGTGATACCGCAGACCTAGAGAAGTCTGCTTCCGAACTCATTGCTAAACACTTCGCCGATGTGTTTGTTCTCGTCTAGTATTTATTTTTTCGCTAGACAATGTAGGCCAACGATGAAGTTTTCCAGTTAACAGAGGATTATCATATGTTACCTTGTTTATGGGACATTACTAGTCCGTATTATAAAAATCGTTCGTAGAGAAGAGTAGTAGTGGAAGACCTAGCTAAAAAACGCGATATGTTCGTGACTGATCTTGAAAAAAATTCACAATTTGAAAGGCCTTTCGGTCGGGAGCATAAAAATATTACGAATAAAAAGCGATGTCTCTCCTTAGGTATCTCATTGGTTCGCATATAACAATTCAATGATTTGCTATTTCTTCTGCAAGGGAATAAATCAGGGGAAAAATCAACGAAGAATGCTTCAATACTGACTCGAGACATGCATACAGGTGTGGACACGAGACAATGTCTTTAGACCGCCCGAAAACGTCTACAGAAAATCGTGAGACCCGGTCTCCCAGTGTGGATTTACCTTAATACACACTCTTTAAAAAAAATTGTTTCAGCCACAAACATCAATTCGTTTTGATTGCAACACTTTTTTAGACAAAGAATGAATGATATTTTTAAATACCATAAATTTAACTATCAAAATGAAAATACGTTATGTATCTATATTATTCTTTTTGAAATTTTGAAGGTAAAGATACAACATTTAACCCAATGAGAGAAAGAAATATTTCTAGTAGTTTTATATTAGTATATTTACAATGGATCATTTAATATAAACACAATTATAATGTTATTATGTTAATGAATTTACTTTCATAATTCCACGGGTTTTCAATTCTATTTCTATAATTTATTATTTTTAATTCTATGTCAGTTGAGCGCAGATTCTCAACTTAGAATTCAACAATCCAGAGACCTGTTGGAGACGATTTTGAAGGACAATAAAGGTGAGTAATATTTATGACTTCAAAATAAAATAGCCTTTCCCTGTTATGTACTTTTAAGAAAGTGTGTTCACTTCCATAGGTGCGTTTGATGAGTATAGGCACATTATTTACATGAGAGTACGCTTGAGATGCATACATACTTTTAAGATGAGCGTATAATTTATATACACTTTGGAATGTATGATATTTTTTACATGTATCGCATACTTTTTATACAACTTTAAAAGGTATATAAACTTTTAATTCCTTTTGTGAAATTTGTGGCTGTTCATACTATAAGTACTTTTGTGAGAAAAGGCATGCATTTCTACATACTCTTCATAAGTGTATATCGTTCTACGTTTTTTAGAGAAGTGAGAAAACTGTATTTAACCTTTTGAGGACACGTGCTTTTCACAAATGTTTAAGTAATATGGAAATTTTCTGAATAAATTTCTGAATTTTAAGAAATAGGAAAATTTTAACACACTTTTAAAATGTATGTGTTCATTTTACATAATTTTGAGAAAAATATGCATACTTGCTATATACCTTTTGTTTGATTGAAAGTTTGTTCAAACATCCAATGCTATACTGAAAAGATCTGCAGCTCGAAAGATTGTTTAATCATATATTGATAAAATGAAAGATTATTCTGGCTATACTAGATTCAAAGACTATTCTATCATGAAATACTAGACCAAAAAATCGTTTAATCATCAGATGGTATATCAAAAGTTTGCTGTTTAGGTTAGTTAAAAAGCCAGCTCTAATTGTTTAACCGTTCAATTTATCATCTTGGTTAAATAGTCATATGCAAATTGAGAAAACGTATAATTAGAATAAAATTTAAAAATATACGTTTTGTGAAAACTGAATTAAGGTAATTGCTTATAAACACAATAATTTAATTGTATTTTTAGCTTTACGTTCTAAGACTTTTCCATAGTTCATTTACAATGGGACAAAATGCTTAACGGTATCTCCAAATGACCCTATATTTATAAATAAATAACGAAATTCATTAGATTTGAACTATGTCTTATAGGTGGCAATGTTTTGTGTTTTGCACTGGGCCGCCTGGTATCAAAAAAAAACAAAACAAAACAAAAAACCCCCACCGAATTTAAGTAAAAAGCTTATATTAATAAATTATAAATGATTTTTATATATATATATTATAATAATTAATAAAATTTATCTTTCTCTAGTGGTTTATGGTGTGAACACGGGATTTGGGAAATTTGCTACAACTGTTATAAGTGAAGACAAGATTCTGTAATTTGCTTTTTTTATGACAAACTATATAGATTAAGGCATATATTCGTTATATACTAAGATATATTTGATAATTTTCAATATATATATATATATATATATATATATATATATATATATATATATATATATAAAAGTTTTCCTCGCCCATTCTTGGCGGAAACAGGCTTTGGGACGGGCAGAGCGCCATGTTCCCAAGCCTCTTTTTACATCACTTCTTAATGTGCCATGTCTAGAAACTTCCTGACAATGTGACACGTGTTTAGGATTGTGGCTTTTTGTATTTCAATGTAGGTGTTTGGGTCAATGTTGAGTATCTCCAAATTCGTCGCAAGCGTTTTTGGTACTATCCCTGTTGCTGAGATGACTAACGGGATGATGAAGATCTTTTCCATACCCCATATAATTTTATATATATATATATATATATGTTTATTTATAAATGAAATTTAAAATCTTTTAAAATAGATTTTTACGGATTTTCAGTGATTTGTGTTTTCATGAATATTAATCTAGCTTTATGATTCACAAGGTAAATTTATGCATTTAAAAAATGTATAAATTCACCTTTAAGACATCTTCATTTAATTTTAAAATACCTTACGAGGGAATCCCTAGTGTGTGTCCGGTGGGGATTGGAACCAAAGAAGGCGCATTCAAAAGGTCTCAAAAAGTTATTAGACCTATGTCCAAGCTTTATTCAGAATTGCCCTATATTTCGGAGATATGGCCTCCCAAATTCCAAAAACAGCCCTATTACAGATCTTTATATCTCATGATTCCGTAAATGGATTTTTATGGTCTGAGGTTTTTAAGACGGGTTATTGAAAATGACTTCATACGTGTTTCAGCAATTTTCCAGTAAAACTCAAGATTTTGAAATATTAACCTTCAAATCTTTCGTCAAAACGAAAAATTATCAACCCCTGTTTGGTGGTTTTTGAGCAAAATCCTTCATTGCAAGTACAAGCTTCAACGCAGTTAGTTCGAAATCCAGATAGGTTCGCTTGCTAGATATGTATTAACGTACAGAGCAGTTTTGCTGCCTGTAAATAAGAAATGAATTTAAAAGTTTAAAATAGTTATAAAGCATGTTATAATATTTTTTACTAATACATTTAAAACAAATCACATAGGCCTTTCTGGTCATTTAATCGAGCATAATAAGTGTCATTTTTCTCCTCTGATAAATGAAGTCAAAACAAGCTTAAAGGGAAAAATTATTTTAAAATATAGCAAAACGAACTGAGACGTATTTGAGCAATAATTATATTAAGTATAGAAATAAAACTGATTTTGTTCGTTAGATTTCGTTCCGTCAATCGTACTGCGAGTATTTTAAGGGGTCACCTCCTTAAATATTATTAATATTAATTTTAAGATATGAAAGAAATTAATCATGCGTTCATCAATTTCAAAAATCAAATTAGATTTAAACCAGTTACGATTTTTTTTATTAATTTGATGAATTTGTTATTCGATAGTAAATACGACTTTGGAAGTACATACGTTTAAAATTTTTGTCATTTTCAATAATTTAAAATTATGAATAGCAATATTAATCCTTTCAATGTTCTTCATTATTTTGAACACATTGTAAACTACGCGTATTCAATTTTTGAAAGTAATGCAAATGAAATCGTTCAAGAAGAAAAATGTTTAGATTTCGCGCTTTTTTAAAAAAAATTTGAAATTTTAATTTCCTCGCAATTTTATTGAGGACGAGGAAATAGTTGAAGCAAAATGTGATATTGAGGACCCTACGTATGTTCGTTGATTAATATAAGTGAAAACGAAAGACTTGGATTGCAAGTCACATAATAACGTTTTGTACGAGCACGAGCTTCATATAGATCGCACTGGGCGAGTGTATCTCTGGGGCAAAAAAACAAAAACAAAAAACCTCTCCTTTATGTGGCGTGCATTGTTTCAGATAACCTAGCTCTGAGTTATTGAATGGGTAGATAATAAATACACAATAAGTAAAATATCCGATTTTCGAACTATTAAAGCTTAATATTTTCAATGCGGGGTTTCGCTGAAAAACCACCAAACAGGGGTTGATTATTTTTCCGTTTTGCCGAAAGATTTGAAGGTTAATATTTCAAAATTTTGAGGTTTACTGGAATATTTCTGAAACACGTATCAATTAATTTTCGATACCCTGCCTTAACAGTCGCCGATCATTAAATTCCATCCACGGAATCTTGAGATATCAAGGTCTGTAATATGGCTCTTTTCGACTCTGGGGGCCATATCTCCGAAATATAAGGCCATTCTGAAAAAAAGTCTAATAAGTCTAATAACTTTTGAGATCTTCGAACGCGCTACTTTGGTTCCAATCCTGACTACACTTGGGTGTTCTCAGGTGAGTTTAATTTTAAGACGTTTTTATTTAACTTTAAGACACTTTTATAATTTTAAGACATGTTCATCCATCCTTAAGACGTGTTCATCTGTCTTTAAGACGTATTTATTTAATTTTATGACATATTCATTTAATTTTAAAGCATATTGATTTAATTTCAATATATATTCATGTATCTTTAATACACATTCATTTAATTTTAAAACATAATAGTTCGCTTTTTAAGACACATTCATTCACTCTTTTAAGATATATTCCTTCAATTTAAAGAGCTATTCAGTAACTTTCGATGTCTATTCGTTTTATGAAATATTGAATATGTCTTGTCAAAGGTAACTCACCCAACTTAAAGAAAGGTAGGCTGTGGAAGTGAATTAGAGAAATGAATTTCACATTTCCGCGTGATTTAAGGTAGAATATATTTTGACTCACATGGATCTAAATAGAAAAGTTATTACAGTCTTTTTGATTTAGATAATTCCACACCAAAAATCTTTTTCATTAATTAGGTTGCTTCCTTGATAAGCGTATGTACTAGAAAAGGTTCCATGCACTGCTGTTCTCAGTAGCTTAGCAGTCAAACGTTGGGACGTAAATTTAACGAATGCTCGTTCTAGTTTAGCTGAAGTGAATAAGTAATACTTTTTCTCTCTCTGGATTCCTATGGAAAAATGAAAGATTCCAGCTTAAATAACAAAAGTGGTCAGGGATTAATTCCATCTCTTCAGTATCTTTACGAAATAATCCATATTCTTTAAGCCATATTCATTAGCTTTTCTTATGATAGGCTCATTGACTTTTAAGGCATAGAAGTTAACTTCTTTAAGAGACGTAACTAACTTTTAACTTTTTAAGACACATGTATTAACCTTTAAAAGACATATGCATTAACCTTTAAGATACATATATTAACTTTGTGACATATTCATTAGCTTTTGTGACACCATGCATTAAAGAGTTTAAAATATGTCTGAAAGTTCAATACATGTCTGAAAGTTGTTTAATCAGATTTAGGAACACATTTTTAAGATTTACTATCTACTTTCTGAGAGAGAATTTCTTGTTCGAATTGTAAAAATATTCATAAGTTTTAAAATAGGTATTTCCTTTATAGTAAAGGTAACTTAAATATATTAATCTAGAAAGTGATTTAAACTTCAAATTCATGACATATTTTTGTCGTATATTTTTTTCAGTGAACTTCAAGAAAACCTTCTGCGATCTCATGCCGCAGGTAATGAAGTTTAAAATAAACCCTCTAAAATTCTAAGTATTTTTACGAACAGACTAAGATTTTTTTTAATAATAAATACCCGTAAAATTATGATATAGTTTTATTTTAATTTTTTAATGAGCATATATTTATAGCATCTCAAATTTTTATGTTAAAAACATTGAGTTACCCCAGTGAATGACGTGTATGAAATTTTCAATTATAAGCAGGGCCGTTTCTACCATTAGGCCAGAGTAGGCGACTGCCTAGGGCGGCAAAATGGCGTAAAAATTTTAATTTTAAATCAAACAAAGAAAAAACTGAGCAAATGAGGAGAAAAAATGAAAAAGAAGAAAAATTAAAACATATAATTGTTTTCAAAAGCATACGAAACAATTAGTTAAAAAGTCTTTATTTTGACGAATGTAAAAATGTTTGATGTGTTTCATTGTTTAATTTTGCACACAAATTCTTTTATATCTAATACATTTAAGCCTTCTAGCTCTGATAATACAACGTTGTGTTTTGAAATATTACTCCTTTAATATCTCAGTTTTCAAAAATATAAAATGTTGAAATTAAACAATTATAACATGTAGCAATTGTTTTACTATTCACAATATTCTAATATTACAAAATAACTAATATGTCTAAAATATAAATATAATTAATATGATTCAATGATTCAAAGTATAATAAAGTGCTCAAATTGTTGTACCGCTGGATGTTGATGGTGGTAGAGAGGGGGATATAAGCGAAAGAGTGATGATAGTAAAAGGGTGGGGGCGGCATTTTTCAATGCTTGCTTAGGGCGGCAAGGCACCCAGGAACTGCTCTGATTATAAGCTAATATGAAATGGACTAAAAATGTAAATGTACTTTCGCCTTATGACAGTAAAAAATTCTGTTTAATAAATTAATCAAAGATATCCAAATTTGCTAAAAGAGTTACAGAAAAAAGTAAATCCGTGCAAAGAACATGCATAGAACACCATATTTGCAGCATATAAATAAATGAATGAGTTATGAATAAAAACGCACCTAATTATCGAAAAAGACGAAATTTTGTTTTATTTATGGAAAACATCTTTTAATGTAATTGATATATGTGATGAATGGCTTGACAATTACATTATATGTATTTGAACATAAATAAATTATCGATTAATGTGTTCAAATGCGTTGTAGGTGTTGGACAGCCATTAAGTCCGGAGAAAACTCGTATGCTCATGGCTCTGAGGATTAATGTGCTTGCAAAAGGATACAGTGGAATTTCTCTAGACACACTGATGCATGTTGTTAATGCATTTAATGGTATGTATACACGCCATTAATCATGCTTCTCAAGAGCGTATCCAGGGGGGGGCTAAGGGGAAGATGAGAAATAATATATTAAACATTCTTCTCTCCTTTTTTTTTATTTTTTTCTATGTTATCTTTCTTATCTTCTGTATATTTTCTGATCTCTCGCTACCTTCTCCTCCCTGTATTTCATCTTATCGTTGCCCTCTTCTGTCATCTCCCTTTTTCTTAGTTTCTGCTTATCTCATATCTCTTTTCTTATGCTTGCATTCCAGCTTTTATATTTTTATGTCATTTATGTTTTATGCTTTTAATTCCTTTCGAATATGTTTTTTTCTAAACACTATTCCATTTAGACTTTGCAAATGAGATGTTTTATTATCATGGTTATGTTGTGCAATATGAGGGTTGAAATATTTTTTTTAAGTAGCGTCTATAATTCCCTATTTAATATATTCCCCTACAACTTCCAATTCTTATTATTGACACATTTTTGTGTGGAATATTACCCACAATTTATTAGCAGTAATTTGGTTTATGCAATATATATATGCAATATATATGTACAATATATATGTACAATATATAGTGTATATATATGCAATACATATGGCGTTTTATTAGAATCTAAAGAAACGAGAATAACACTTACCTAGAAACTAATTGTAATTATATTAGTATAATTTTTCTAATAGATTTATGTAATTTACTGCCTAAACCAGGTTAAATACTGTAGTCTTTGTCTGGAGTTATTAGTTTACTTCACGCTTTATTCGAAGATCTGGTAACTGTCCGCGTTATCACTGACATCCTTGATCAAATAAATTATACATTTTTACTTTTAAATTTTTAATAGAAATAAAATATGTTATTTGCCATGAACAATGAAACGAGAAATGGTAAATGATTTGCTTATAATCTTATTTGTATTTCGATTTCAAGCATCCTGCCTTCCATGGGTGCCTGAAAAGGGCACGGTTGGCGCAAGTGGCGATTTAGCACCATTAGCCCATCTGGCACTTGGCATGATTGGCGAAGGAAAGATGTGGAGTCCTGAATCGGGCTGGGGTGAAGCAAAATACGTAAGTTTGAAATTTAAAAACAGATGTATTAGGTATGCAAAGTGCATTGCATTTATTTTGGTTTCAACAAAAATAGATATAATTAAATATAGAGAAAAATTATGGAACAAATGAGGGAAAAAAAATGTTGTAATATATACTGATTTTAAAAATACGTATATCTATGCATAGTGGAATAGGCAATGTGCAAATGACATGAAACATGCAATGTGCAAATGAGATAAAGCAAGCAATGCGCACATGACATGGATTGTGCATACTCTTCACAATACTTCGAACTTCATTAAAGGAATTTTATTTTTGTTTCTATGCTCATTTTTTAAAATTTCTGTACAATTGTATACATACAATAACGTACAATTGTATACACGTAATAACGTAAAATTTGTATACTTGTAATAACGTAAAATTTGTATACTTGTAATAACGTAAAATTTGTATACTTGCAATAACGTAAAATTGTATACACACATAGTAACGAACAGTAACGTAAAATTGTATGCATACAATAACGCAAAATAACTTAAAATTGTATACATACAATGACGAGCAATAATGTACAATTGTATACATTGTCTACATAGAATAATGAAGGATGTATACTGTTTATGAAAAAATATTTAGCACATTTTTTTAATTATGATTTTTTAAAATTATAGGTTTTGGAAAGTCATAATTTGAAGCCAGTATGTCTTTATGCAAAAGAGGTATTTCGATTTTTAATTACATACTCTTTTATAACTTCGCATAATTTGTACTTACAACGTAATTAGTATTGTTCGAAATATGTCAGTACATGCATTTTAATCAGTACTGATCTAGTAGCTCACCGTACAAGTGAGCCAAATCGTTCTGCGAATGAATCACTGAACGGTTTTGCCCATCTGTTATCAACAAAAAGATTAGTTCAGTGAACCGGTCTTTGAACTAGTTGACACACCACCACTAATACACTGTTCTACGGCTGCCTAGATCCAGACACGGGCGACGTTAGCTGGGGAACAAGGGGACCCGTTCCCCCAATGTTGGTATTAGGGTTCCATATCCCCCTCCAATTTCAAACAAAATGCCTTCTACTGGTATATTGTCCCCCCCCCCCCAATATTTTTATGCCGTCGGCGCCCATGGATGCAGAGGTGGATCCAGAGAGGAATTTAGGGGGATATGAAATGCAGTAGGACCCAATTATAACGAGCCCGCATTTAGCGAGTTTCTGGATACAGCGAGGAAAATATGGATTTTGTTTGGTATAATGATTATGCGCAATACAATTTAACCGTTTTTAGAGATTAAGTTTTTTTTTTGGACCTCGGATAATAAGCAATTAAAAATATATAAATAAAATAGGAAATCAAACTTTTTGTAAAAATTTCGTCGTTAAAATCGGCGCTTCTTATAATTGATTTCCACCGCATTTTTACTGATTTTGGCTGGATCTGCCCATGGGCGTCGGCAGCATAGGTGGGCACTTACCCCCTTCTCCTGATTTTTTTTAAAAAAAATCACTTTTTAGGATTTTTTTTCTCAAGAGCAAAAATAAAAAATACGCAACCTTTCCACGAGATTTTTTAATTTTTTAACTATATATATATATAATTTTTTCCCTCTAACCTCTTAACGATTTTATGTTTTAATTTTAAATGAAGATACGCTGACTGAAAATAATGCAAATATTTCTGAATAAGCCATTTCCTTCCTTCGCCACGTTGCAGATGCTGTTTGCTTTTCTGCCCAGGACCAATATTTATATCACTATATTATTCACGAAATCAATTTCAATTCTACTTATACAATCACTAATTTATAATTATTTACGAAAACAATTCCAATTCTACTTTTACAATCACTGATTCAAGCATTAACCGTTAACCTTCCCGAATCATCGACGAGCGGCAGGAGCAACATCTGCCATTTCCCACCTTAATCGTAAAACTCTAGTCACTTCTTTCCTTCGCCAGGAATAGACCAGAGTGAACTTCACGTAAAGCTAAGTGCAGGGGCGGACTGGCCCGCCGGCGTGCCGTCTCCCGGGCCCGTGCACTCTCATGAGTGGTAATCGGGAATTCTTTTAGTAGCCTATGCACCAACGGACACGCGCCCTCCGAAAATCCAAGGTATGCGCCCTTCCAGAGGACCCAGTCCTCCCCTGCCTAAGTGTTGCTGTTTCACGCTATTGTTAGTTGGCTGATTGGTTTTCCTAATAGATGATAACAGCGCCACCTATTTACGGAAAACGACTTAGAAGCCATAAAGTGAAGGACAAAATTGAAAGGAAAACTGTTTTCATTACTAAGGGGAGTTTAATGTGGTCTTTAATGCATTGATGAAGCTGCAATTGTATATAACATATAGATATACAATTTATTTTTTTCAGGGAATTGCACTCCTGAACGGAACTCAACTTATAACTTCTATTGGAGCAGAAGGTAAATCAGATTTTGCGAAATTAACTCTGTTTCGTTTTTATTTACAAAATGAGTCAAGGTCCGTTTTGTAAGTTTCAAAGTACGTCTGTGTTTTAGCGTGGAAGTCCGAGAGGGAATACTAAAGGAATTTAAATTTTGACACCCCGTTTTCGGCTCAAATTAGATTCTATTCATTTATCCAGAGCCATCCTTAACGGGGTGCAAGCTGGGCGGCCGTCCAGGGTGGCTAAAATTTAGAGCCGCCAAAAAAGTATAGTACAAGTAACAAGAAATCAGTTTTGTTTTGCTAAAGCGTTTTTCGGGGCCGCTGAAACCTGCTTTGCCCAGGGCTGCTAACGCCATAAGCCCAGCCTTGCATTTATCTCTTACAAAAATTGGGCATTATTGCCCTTTCCATGATCAGCATAATTCCCACGAAAGTGATTGACAATTAGTTACGAATGGTACAACAATACATGGATCCCCAAGGGGCATTATATCCAATTTGGTAATATATGAAGAAAAAGGGCTCAAATTTGAACCGAAAACGCGGGTGTCAAAATTTAATTTCCTCAATGATCGTTTCTTTGAGACTAATTTGGTCCTAATCGTTAAATTTTATTTTAGCTGTTCAACGGGCTGAAAATTTGGCTAGGCAAGCCGATGTGGTGGCAGCACTGACACTCGAAGTTTTGAAAGGAACCACTAGAGCTTTTGATGGAGGTAATTTTCTCCAATTATTAAAAATTATCTGTATGTAAAATTCTCTAATCAATAATAAGATAATTTTTAATAGTCGATAGGTCCCATTAAGTAGTCTCTTCTTTATTAACTATCAAAACGAATTAATGGGATTTGTATATATCAGAAGTGAATGAAGCGTTTCTCTTTCTGTGTAGTGAATGTATTATTTCTTTCTTATCTTTCTAAATAATGTATTTCTTAAATCAGCGATTTTCAACCGGTTTGTTGCGAGAATTTTTAAAACGCGCATTACCTGACTATTTCGTTACAAGCATTAACCTCATTTCCCTGAGATTTTCAAGAAAAAAAAATGGCAACAGCCAGCACAAGCATTACGTATAATAGAACGGTGGTCAACTATTCTAAAGAACATAATAAATTAGCAAACCAACTGAGCCAGCAGTCCAACAGATACTAGTCCGCTGGCACATCCGAGAAAAACGAGATATGTGCTTATTCTATACTGCTTAGAAATACTGCTTGGTAATAATACTTTGTAGATCGATGAAAATTATAGTCTTCATATTTTTATTTCTTTATTTGTTGTGTTATTTATGTTGTTTTTTTTTTTATCAGATCTGCGGATAATATATATTTTGGTGTGTCGCAGAATTTTAGTAAATAGTTTCAGCGTGTCGCCAGATGAAAAAGGTTGCTGCCTTAGACTAATTCCTTGAGGCATTCACTTATTTAAGGAATGTGAATTGGAACGGCCCTCCATATAATAGAAATGGGAAAGAAGATGGGAATAACCGTTTCCATTCACTGAATAGGAACGAGATTGGGAAGAACCATTCTTGTTTAGAAAATAAGAATCACCATTCTCATTCACTAAATCGGAACTAGGGATGAGAATAATTATTCACTTTAGTGAATGAATTATAATTTTCATTTATTCTTCCATTGAACGAATTATAATTTTCATTTATTCGTCCATTGAATGAATTATAATTTTCATTTATTCGTTCATTGAATGAATTATAATTTTAATTTACACGTCCATTGAATGAATTATAATTTTAATTTACACGTCCATTGAATGAATTATAATTTTCATTTATTCTTCCATTGAATGAATTATAATTTTCATTTATTCGTCCATTGAATAAAAAAATTCGTGAATAATTATTATTTTTAATGAATGTGTATTCAATCTCATTTAGGTTAATGAGTGATTATTCCAATTCACCATAAAGAGCCATTATTCTAATTCACTTTAAGGAGTAATAATTCTAATTCGCTTTAAGGAGTGATAATTCCAATTCATTTTAAGGAGTGATAATTCCAATTCACTTTAAGGAGTGATAATTCCAATTCACTTTAAGGAGTGATAATTCCAATTCACTTTAAGGAGTGATAATTCCAATTCACTTTAAGGGGTGGTAATCCCAATTCACTTTAAGGAGTGATTGTTCTAATTCAACTTAAAAGTTTATTTTAAAGGCATTTTTAAAAGAAAATCTTAGCCGCATAGAAACAACTAATTCAGGGCATGTGAGGACCGCGCGGTTTCACACTTTGCAGGTGAAGGGACACACATAAATTTTTTTTTGTGTATGTATAATAGTCAACAACGTAAAGTTTTCAAAATTATGTGGCGGTACCAGCACATATTATATACTTTTAT
>QLNU02003225.1:26703588-26726022 GCA_006491805.2 Dysdera silvatica | reverse complement strand
GTAATATATGAAGAAAAAGGGCTCAAATTTGAACCGAAAACGTGGGTGTCAAAATTTAATTTCCTCAATGATCGTTTCGTTTCTTTGAGACTAATTTGGTCCTAATCGTTAAATTTTATTTTAGCTGTTCAACGGGCTGAAAATTTGGCTAGGCAAGCCGATGTTGTGGCAGCACTGACACTCGAAGTTTTGAAAGGAACCACTAGAGCTTTTGATGGAGGTAATTTTCTCCAATTATTAAAAATAATCTGTATGTCAAATTCTCTAATCAATAATAAGATAATTTTTAATAGTCGATAGGTTCCATTAAAGTAGTCTCTTCTTTATTAACTATCAAAACCAATTAATGGGATTTGTATATATCATAAGTGAATGAAGCGTTTCTCTTTCTGTGTAGTGAATGTATTATTTCTTTCTTATCTTTCTAAATAATGTATTTCTTAAATCAGCGATTTTCAACCGGTTTGTTGCGAGAATTTTTAAAACGCGCATTACCTGACTATTTGGTTACAAGCATTAACCTCATTTCTCTGAGATTTTCAAGAAAAAAAAATGGCAACAGCCAGCACAAGCATTACGTATAATAGAACGGTCGTCAACTATTCTAAAGAACATAATAAATTAGCAAACCAACTGAGCCAGCAGTCCAACAGATACTAGTCCGCTGGCACATCCGAGAAAAACGAGATATGTGATTATTCTATACTGCTTAGAAATACTGCTTGGTAATAATACTTTGTAGATCGATGAAAATTATAGTCTTCATATTTTTATTTCTTTATTTGTTGTGTTATTTATGTTGGTTTTTTTTTTATCAGATCTGCGGATAATATACATTTTGGTGTGTCGCAGAATTTTAGTAAATAGTTTCAGCGTGTCGCCAGATGAAAAAGGTTGCTGCCTTAGACTAATTCCTTGAGCCATTCACTTATTTAAGGAATGTGAATTGGAACGGCCCTCCATAGAATAGAAATGGGAAAGAAGATGGGAATAACCGTTTCCATTCATTGAATAGGAACGAGATTGAGAAGAATCATTCTTGTTTAGAAAATAAGAATCACCATTCTCATTCACTGAATCGGAACTAGGGATGAGAATAATTATTCACTTTAGTGAATGAATTATAATTTTCATTTATTCGTTCATTGAATGAATTATAATTTTAATTTACACGTCCATTGAATGAATTATAATTTTAATTTACACGTCCATTGAATGAATTATAATTTTCATTTATTCTTCCATTGAATGAATTATAATTTTCATTTATTCGTCCATTGAATAAAAAAATTCGTGAATAATTATTATTTTTAATGAATGTGTATTCAATCTCATTTAGGTTAATGAGTGATTATTCCAATTCACCATAAAGAGCCATTATTCTAATTCACTTTAAGGAGTAATAATTCTAATTCGCTTTAAGGAGTGATAATTCCAATTCATTTTAAGGAGTGATAATTCCAATTCACTTTAAGGAGTGATAATTCCAATTCACTTTAAGGAGTGATAATTCCAATTCACTTTAAGGGGTGGTAATCCCAATTCACTTTAAGGAGTGATTGTTCTAATTCAACTTAAAAGTTTATTTTAAAGGCATTTTTAAAAGAAAATCTTAGCCGCATAGAAACAACTAATTCAGGGCATGTGAGGACCGCGCGGTTTCACACTTTGCAGGTGAAGGGACACACATAAATTTTTTTTTGTGTATGTATAATAGTCAACAACGTAAAGTTTTCAAAATTATGTGGCGGTACCAGCACATATTATATACTTTTATACACTACAATATATGCAAAAATGCAATTTATTTGAACTTATTAGGGAGAAGGATCGGTCTCCATAGGTCCATACAACCATAGGCGTAGCCAGGAGTCGTTTTGGGGGTTGTAACCCCCATTGCAATGAAATTTTGTATATTTAACATAGGAACATGTGAGTTGTAGCTCTGTAACCCTTCCCATTAAGCCTATAACCCTCCCCTTATGAACTTTCTGCCTACGCCTATGCATACAACTCTATGTTTATGATGAACATGTGATTCTGTTTGCAGATATTCAGAAAGTTAGACCTCATCGGGGCCAATCTCAAGTGGCTAAGCGGTTAAGATCACTTCTTCACTCCGATACTCATCCTTCAGAAATGGCGGGTAAGAAAATCAAAAGCAATTACATATTATAAATTATTGTTTGGATCATAATTAACATGATTTATTTAAATATTACAGTCTACTTTAAACATTTTGTAATTATTATTTTTAGAAAGTCATCGATTTTGTAATCGAGTTCAGGACGCATATACCTTACGTTGCTGCCCTCAAGTGCACGGAATTTCGCATGATACAATCGAATTCGTTAGGGATATAATTACGACAGAGATGAACAGTGCGACTGATAATCCTGTATCCTTTTTTTATTGAATTTATCCTTTGATTGGATAATTTATCATTTTTTAATTATATAAATTATCCTGTTTAATTATATAAATTATCCTGTTTAATTATATAAATTATCCTGTTTAATTATATAAATTATCCCTTTAATTAGATAAACTGCTCCTTAATTAGACAAGTTATCCTTTTAATTGAATAGAGATTTACCTTTTATTTAGATAATTTGTATCGTTTAGTGTATAATTGTATCGTTTAATTGTATAATTTATCGTTTAGTGTATAATTTATCCTTTGATTTGATAAATTATATTTTAATTTTATAATTGTCCTTTAATTGAGTAATTTATAATTTTAATTAGACAATTTTCATTTAATTAGATAATTTAATTAGATAATTTGTCCTTTTATTAGATCATTGATAATTTTAGAGAATATTCCTTTAACCAGAGAACTTATTTATTATTTAAGGAATTTATTTATTGCCAAACCGATTATTTGGAAATATGAAGTATTCGATAGGATCGAAGAATAGTCGGGAATTATCAGACATTGAAATCTTTCAACGTGTTAATGAAAATTTGGATTAATTAACAAATTAATTTAATGATTCTGATCTTAGTAAACTACAATATTCTGCAAGATTTCATTAGTCCAGCGACTTATAACTACTTTAAATGTAATGTTGTATTTGCCAACTTGCCACACAGTACACTCATGTCCAAAAGTGAAGCATAATTGTTGTTTATTTGAATAGTTAAGGAATTTGAAATCGGAATGGAAAGAAACGTGGTATGCGGGTGTAATAAGGTTACAGAAGAATAAAACAATGAAAAACAAGGACAATATTGACTTTTATCCAAATGAAAAGAAAAATTGGCATATTATTAGTTTCAACTTTAGTAAAAAATAATTATTAAAAAGGTGATGCTGAAGTTTAATAAGGTGTGTGGTTGACTATAGTAGTCATACATGCTGCATAACAATTTTCCATACTTTCAACGAGGATAATGATAAGTTGTGTACTCAAAGAGTTCCAAACCTCACAGAAAGCTGTTTTCAATTCCGGAACGAAAGATTGGTGGGTGCTGAAGGGCTTCACGTCATCTTCCGAGCATATTCCATACGTGCTGTATAGGATTAAGACCAGGTGAGCTAGAAAGCCACTGCCTGCACTGGATATCTTCACCTTGAAGGAAGTCGTCAACCAGGGCAGCATGGAAAGAGGAGTGTTATCATCCATGACTATGAATCCAAGATAACAGCACCTCGAAACAGGCCAGTGGGAGGTTCAAGGACTTCGTTTCTGTATCTTTGGGCAGTAACAGTCCAGTCTCAAAGACGTGGAGGTCTATGCGATCGTCCAGTATGATGCCTGGCCACACCATGACTCCCACTGAAGACAAATGCCTTTCCGTGATGTTTCCCAGATGAAGACGAGTTCCACGTCCTCTCCATATCGTTATGCGACGATAATAAGTTTGCAGGCTAAATTTGGTCGCTGAACATGACA
The DNA here is from genome assembly GCA_006491805.2 of Dysdera silvatica. Classification (NCBI taxonomy): domain Eukaryota; kingdom Metazoa; phylum Arthropoda; class Arachnida; order Araneae; family Dysderidae; genus Dysdera; species Dysdera silvatica. Next base: position 26,722,123 of record QLNU02003225.1, on the reverse strand, counting down.
CTGCCTTACTGTTCATGATTCCACTTGTGGTGTTCCAAACTCCATTGTAAACGCGCACGTTTTCTGTGCAGGCGTAAAAGGGATGCAAATTGCTGGTTGTCTGGCATAGAGACCAACGTGTCTGAGTCTTCTGTAAACACTATGTCTTGAAACTCTTACTCCTGTGGTGGCTGTCAGCGATAAACCCAGTTGTCTGGCAGAGGAGTCCCTCTGATGTCACACAATTACTTTCAAATATAGGTCTTGCCGAGCGGTTGTAATTCTTGGCCGATGTGGTACTGGATTTCAGGTATCATCTCCAGTACTTCGAAACCTCTGCCACAGTCTTGGGATCACACACTGAGGCATATTCAGAATTCGAGACCCTTTGGTTTGAGATCATCCAAATTACAGCATTCCAATAATTCTTCCTTTCACAAACATGTTCAGTTGGGGTCTTTGTGACATAACTCGTCCGTTTTGGAAGTTAACAACGCTCCATATCATAGCAGTTGCAAAAAATCTGCCTGAACTGGCAATATCGCTTGGAGCCGTTTTGTAATCGTTCCGATGTGCGCAGGTGGTTTGCGCATGTCGTCGACGACTGAAATGTTTTGCATGTGCACAATGTTTTACCGTAGTCACACGATTCTTCATAAGTGATTTTGAACAATTTTATCATTTACTCAGATTTTTTCGCATTTTACGGATTATGCTTAACTTTTGGACACAAGTGTAATTGTAGTCTTTATAATCATGCTATAATTAATTATTAATACTTACGTAAGTTTAATGTATAAACTTAAAAAAAAAGAAAAAAAGAAAAAGTATTTATGAGTAAATTTTCTGGGACCGGGGCCTTTACCTTGTAAAAAATATTTTATAAGGAGAGGACCTGGTTCTTACCGTATAAAATTATTTTACTGAGCTGCAATCCCACAATGGTTGAGGACCAATGTACTAAGGGAGAAGGTTTATGGTTTCCAAAGGCGTTAGCGCAAAAAGTTCATAAGTAGGGAGGTCATAGAATTACAACCAAGCGCGGACATAGGAGGGTCTCAGGGGTGATGATGACTCACCCCGAAAATATATTGTTTTACTGTAAAAAATTCCAACTTTTATGAAAAATGAAGGGTGTTATTCCAAGACCATGGCAAATTCTGTCCTTGAACCCCTCAAAATGAAAGTCTGTATCCGCCCCTGGTTACAACTCCATATATCCATATGCATACATAAAAAAAAAATATCGCAATGGGGGTATGACCCCCATAAACCTCTCTGTGTGTGTCAATGTTTGGGGAGGGGCGATTGCTGATTCAAATTGGTAGACAAACTGCAGAATGCAGCAATATTGGTGATACTAAGAAAAAAAATCTCAGAAGTAGGGGGTGGGCAAGGCCGCAGATAGGATTTAATTTCGGGGGTCAAAATTTTTATAGCTTGTATCGATGCAAATTACGGCATGCTAGGCGTAGCCGTCCCACTAAAAGTCCTAAGACGGGGGAGGGTCCTAAGATCCCCTCTGGATACGGGCATGGGGATGGGGTGGGGGTGACATACTGAGATATGGTAAAAAGGGCGAACGGGTAGTAACTAACTTGACTTCTTATCACCTCATGGTCGAAAAGTAAAGAATAATAATACACGTAGAATTTTTTTTTCTTGATAAAGTATAGTGTCAAATAATATCAACATTTGAATACTTAACTTTCGTGATTAGCTCGTATTCACAGAAAGGGAAGAAATTATTTCTGGGGGAAATTTTCACGGAGAATATCCAGCTAAGGTAAGTACTGGAAACACTCTTTTCAGTGTTTCCATTTAAACGTTCTTAATTATGGAGATGTACATGAATTCTGAATTAACAATTGTATGACAATAGGCTTTGGACTATCTGGCAATTGCAGTCCACGAATTGGGCAGTATGAGCGAAAGAAGAACCGAGAGATTAATTAATCCAGGTAGGAATTAATTAATTCGTTAAATTATATTTCGTATTACTTAACACGAGGTCCAACGCACTAAGGTTTTAAAGACTTGTTTTTAAAATATAGGACTTTAAAATTGAAATTCGAAGTAAAATTCTAAAAGGTTCATATTGATTGGCCTAATATTTGTAAATTTAGATCCGACGCTTTCTGAATTACAGAGTTGCCTTTGGCGGCCATCTTTCCCAACTTCCCAAACGTTGCGTAATTTATTAGTAGTAAAAGTACGCTTTCTATAAAAGCGAATATTCGTGAGGGGAAATAACCAGTCACTAGCATACAAATAGAGTTCATAAGGAGGGGCGGGAATTACAGGCATGAGAGGGTTACAGAGTTACAGCTCTATATATTCAAAAGTGTATATCAATGGAGGGGGGGATTGTGATCCTCCATCAGCTTCTTATACGTACACCAGTATAATCAATGCCATTTTAAATTTCAGCATTTACGTTTCATGGTTCAAATTACAACCCTTTGACTTATATGTTGCAAATTAAAATATTATTGCCCTTCCAAGGGTTCACTCAATTACCGTGAAAGTGATTGGTGATTGATCACGAATGCTTCAACACGTGAAGCCAGCTTTCATGGCCAGGGTCGGAAAGAAGAAGTAACCTGAGCCGTAAAACGTAGGTGCTGGAATTTAATTTTATCGGTTAAGTATCTGAAAGAATTTTTTTTTTTGATAGCTCTGAGTGGTTTGCCAGCATTTTTGGTGAAAGACGGGGGTTTAAACTCCGGATTCATGATGGCACATTGCACGGCAGCAGCTTTGGGTGAGTATTTCTACGTATCTGAATTATAATCCGAAAGGGCAAACACTGGTAAAATAGGAAATAGGTCGTCAGAGCTTTTGGGCGTAGTCAGTAGCAGTCCTTCATCAGGAATGCCCGTTTTTGACGAAAGATAGCTGCTGACATGTCCGAAAGTTCGGGTGATCTATCTGCTATTTTACCAGTGTTTAATATTTCCTATATAAAATTTTCCCTGGAATTTTGGAATTTTATTACAATTGAATTGCAATAAATCGCCATTTGGTTAACCAAACCTCTATCCCTCATTCAGAAGGCCTTGATCTCGTGGAGACCTAGTGTATTGTACACTTCCTTTGTAAAATTGTTACGCTCCAAATTATCCACTCTTATTCCGACATGCCTCGGTCTTCACTTCCAGATAATTGGAACTCAGTACATATTTAAATATAGTAGAACCTGCCTAAAGCGACCACCTTTGGGACTGGACTGCAATGGCCACCATAGATAGGTGGTCACTATACAAGACAAGAATTAGAAAAAACCCGGGAATTTTGGACATATTGGAAACTTTGATGGGAAGAAACCAAGATAGCTAGAATAAAGAAGGTAGTCCCGTCCTTACCTTTCTTCCTATTGGTCGATTCGACACAATCAACCAATAGGAAGAAAGGTGTGGACGGGACATACGTCCTTTATTCTAGCTATCTTGGTTTCTATGTTCAAAATTTCCAATGTGTCCAAAATTCCCGAGTTTTTTACAACTCTATACACGATAGACTTTGGTATGGGAAAGACTAAGTCCCAACCAGTTCTCTCTTATAAAAAGTGGTCACTTTATGCAGGTGGTCAATTTATCAAGGTGGTCACTTTACCAGGTTCCACTGTATAGCGTTCCACGAAGTGACTTTCGCGGGGAAATTTATTATAAGACGAAGTTTACAAATATGTTGATCGTGTTCATATTTTTCTGACATTTTATTTCAGTAGGCATCCAGTGCCTCTCTGCCTGCCCTTTCCACAGATCAAACCCCAGACTGCTGATCTGTGGAAAACCGGTAAACGCTGGGCACCTGCTCAAATCAAACTCGTTAGAAAGATATCAACACTATCAGTTTACAAATATGTTGGTCGTGTCTATAATTTTCTGAGAAGTTTTATTTCAGTAGGTATCCAGCGCCTGCTTGCTTTTTTCCACAGATCAAACCCCAGATTGCTGATCTCTGAAAAAACCGGTAAGCGCTGGACATCTAATTAAATCAAACTTGTCAGAAAAATATCAGCACGATCGGTTTACAAATATGTTGATTGTGTTCATACTTTTTTTGAGAAGCTTTATTTCAGTAGGTATCCAGCTCCTGCCTGGTCTTTCCAACGATCAAACTCCAGACTGTTGATTTGTAGAAAAACGGGTAAACCCTGGGCACTTGCTTAAATCAAACCTGTCAGAAAACTATCAACACAATCAACATACACATTTTTAGCGCATTTATGCAAAGCAGGCGGCGGTAGAGACACCTACATTTTTATAAAAGCAGAGATTTGACAGCAGTTTTCTCATACTCGAATTGCATTTGAACGTTTGTTTTTGGCCAAGAAGGTTTGTAATGCTTCGTGTAAGGAGGAGAAATGCCTACCAGCACGTATCTGACTTTGATTGAAGAAAGATTGTAGCCTACCGGGATTGCGGTTTATCGTACCGCAGTATTGCTGCTCATATTGGTCGAGATCCCATGACTGTCCGCAGAGTATGGAATCGATGGGTTCAGGACAGTCATGCGGAACGTCGTAAAGGATTTCCTCATCACTAACAGCCGAGAAGACAGACATCTTATCCGCACGGCCACATCACGAACCTCGAGTTCGGAAATGAAATCGTTTGCAAGATAACAAATTTCTGCTTGAACTGTTCGACGACATTTGCAGCAGCATGGACTGTCAGCACGGTGACCATGGCTTCGGCTACCCTTGATGCTGCGTCACAGACAGGAATGCCTCCAATGGTGTGATCAACGACGAACCTGGACGCAGGAATTGCGTCACGTCATCTTTTCAGACGAATCCCAGTTCTGTATACAACATCATGATGTCCGCATCCGTGTTTGGCGGCATCGTGAAGAACGCACATTGCCAGCTTGCATTCGACATCTTCATACTGGCCCATCACTTGAAGTGATGGCATGGGGTGCCATTGGATATATGTCTCGATCACCTCTTGTTCGCATTCCCGACACTTTGAACAGCAACCGTTACATTTCTGATTTGTTAAGGCGCCTGGCTCTGCTCCATCCTCGAGGCCCCCCTAACGCTATGTTTCAGTTCGCATGTTGCCCGTAATGTCCTGACCTTCCTTGATACAGAAAATGTTTCGATTCTGGCAAGCTCGTTCTCCTGATCTCTCACCAATTGAAAACGTGTGGTCAATGGTTGCCGAGTGACTGGCACGTCACCACTCACCATTCACTACTGTCGATGAACTGTAGCATAGTGTTGAAGCTGCATGGGCTGCTGTACCCATACATGCCATACAATCTCTGTTTGACTCCATGCCCATGCGGATAAATGCTGTTATTGGTGGAGTCAGAGGTGGCTGCTCTGGGTATTGATTTTTCTGGATCTATATACATCCCAATTTCCTATAAATTTAATCACTTGTTCTTTCTACAATAATGTATGTGTCCAATAAATATAATTCTGTTATTTGCATTCCTTCCTGGTGTACAATTTTAATGGCCAGTAGTGTACTTGTAAACGTCGCCTTACGATAAATTTCCCCCGAAAATCAATTCGTAGAACCTTCAGTACATGTTTAAATATAGGGTTCTAGGAAGCACATAAAGCGGAAAATAAATGTAGACAAATACTTCTCATAAATGTAGACAAATACTTCTCATAAATAATACGTCTCATAAATGTGGAAAAATACTTCTCTGTATTTTACGTTGTTATTTTCATAGTTCTTTGCATTGTATTTAGTTATTGTCGCATTTCTTTGTATTTAATGTTGTTATTGTCATATTTCTCTATATTTTATGTCTGTATAGTCATATTTCTCTGTATTTCATATCGTTATACACAGATTTCTCTGCATTTCATATCCTTATTTGAACGCATTTCTTTCAGTGTCAGAAAATAAGGTGCTGTGCCATCCAGCGTCTGTGGATTCCCTACCAACGAGTGCAGGTACAGAGGATCACGTATCAATGGGCGGTTTCGCCGCCAGAAAAGGTCTTACGGTCGTCGAGAACGTCGAAAGCGTAATTGCTATCGAATTGCTGTGTTCTTGCCAAGCGATAGAGTTCTTGCGACCTCTGAAGACGACAGCCCCCTTGGAAGCTGTGTATAACTTAGTGCGTTCAGTTGTTAAGTAAGTTTCAACATTAAGATGATATACACTTATAGTGAAATAATGAAGTTAACAAATGTCTGGATTAATTCCAGAAGGTGAATAGCAAAAACCTAGTCGAAACAGCTGTCATCTTTCAATGCCCTTGCTTGGTTACTTTATTGTTATTAAATATTTTTAATTCAACATTATAATTAGCGCGTTTATATTTTTTTTATGAAAGTTCAACTATCTCTTTTCTGAAAAACGTATCATAGAAAATCTAGTCATATGCGTTGATTACCGATGTAGTTCAAGTACTTGGTTGTATGGACACAATGCTATCTTTTCTACTGGTTAAATGATCTTAATTCTTACCTGATGACACCACCATTATTTATAGTTTAGTTGTATGATTCTTTTACATTGCTAATGTAGTTACCGTTCTTATTCCGGTTGGTATTAGGATAGCTTCAATTTATGATTTTTCCTTTGGTCACTTGGTTCTTTGGTTTTAATCTTAGTTATTGTATTTAAATACGCATAAAATGGATTAGCTACTGTCCTTAGAGCTTGCCAAATCATTTATCTAATGCCCTATTACTTACGAGGGAACCTCACAACGTGCCCGACGGGGATTGGAATAAAAGTAAGCGTTCGAAAGGTCTCAAAAACTTACTAGACCCACGTCCAAGCTTTTTTTCAGAATGGCCCTATATTTCGGAGATGTGGCCCGGCCAGAGAGTTTGAAAACAGCCATAATACAGACCTTGATATCTCATGATTCCATGGATGGATTTTAATGATCTGCGGATTTTAAAACAGGTTATCGAAAATTACTTGATACGTGTTCCAGCAATTTTCCAATGTAACTCAAAATTTTGGAATATTAACCTTCAAATCTGTCGGCAAATCGAAAAATAACCAATCCCCGTTTGGTGGTTTTTTAGCAAAACCCCGCATTGAAAATATACGCTTCAACGCAGTTAGTTCGAAATCGAGATATAAGTTCGCTTGCTAGATATGTATTAACATATAGAATAGTTTTGCTGCCTGTGAGCAAAAAATGAACTTGAAAGCTTAAAATAGCTATAAAACATGTTGTAATAACTTTTTACTAATAAATTTAAAACAAATCACGTAGGCTTTTCTGGCCGTTTAAGCGAGCATAATAATTGTTATTTTCCCCTCCGATAAATGAATTCAAAACAAGTTTAAAGAGAAAAATTGTTTGAAAATATAGAAAAATGAGTTGAGACATATTTGAGCAATTATTATATTATGTACAGAAAAAAAATGATTTTGTTTGATTTCGTTCTGTCAATCGTACTGCGAATATTATAAGGGTTCACCTTCATTATTAAATATTATTAATATTTTGTTTTTAAGGTATGAAGGAAATTTATCATACGTTCATCAACCTTAAAAATAAAATTAAATTTAAACCAATTATGATTTTTTATTGATTTGATGAGTTTGTTATTTGATAGTTAATAGGGCTTTGAAAGTATATATGTTTAAAATTTTTGTCATTTTCAATAATTTGAAATTATGAATATCGATATTAATCCCTTCAATGTTCTTCACTATTTTGAACATATTTTAAAATTCTCATATTTAGTTTTTTAAAGTATTGCAAATGAAATTGTTCAAGAAGAAAAATGTTTAGCTTTCGTGCTTTTTAAAAAACTTGAAATTTTAATTTCCTCTCTCAATTTTATTGAGGATGAGGAAATAGTTTAAGCAAAATGTGATATTGAGGACCCCACTTCATGTTCGGTGATTAATGTAAGTGAAAACCAAAGACTTGGATTGCAAGTCAGAATAATGTTTAGTACGAACACTCGCTTCAATTATCGATCGCAATGGGCGAGTGTATCTCTGAAAAAAAAAATATATATATATAAACCCTTCACAAGACGTACAAAAACCAACCCCTTCTTCATGTGGTGGGCATTGTTTCAAATAACCGAACTCTGGGTTATTATGTGTGTAGATAATAAATACACAATAAGTAAAAGTATCCCATTTTCGAACTATATTTTCTTGTTCAATATTTTCAATGCGGGGTTTTCCTGAAAAAACGCCAAACAGGGTTGATTATTTTTCGTTTTGCCGAATGATTTGGTGTTAATATTTCAAAATTTTGAGCTTTACTTGAAAATTGCTGAAACACCTATCAAATGATTTTTGATAACCTGTCTTAAAAGCCGCAGGCGATTAAAATCCATCCACGGAATCATGAGATATCACGGTCTGTAATAGGGCTGTTTTCAGACTTTGTGGGGGGGGGAATATCTCCGAAATATAGGGCCAGTCCGGAAAAAGCTTGGACATGGGTCTAATAATTTTTAAGACCTTTCGAATGCGTCTACTTCGGTTCCAATCCCCGTCGCGCACGTTGGGGAGTTTCCCTCGTTAGTTATATCTTGCGACTCTCCTCACCCACATATAACAAATCTCTCTAAAACTTCAAATGAATTTCAATTAAAAAAAATATAATGTATATACATTTTGAAGTTTTTATTTTAGCACTAGTACATTGCTCGAGCTGGAAAATATTTCAATTTAACCATGTCTCCTAATGGAAATGTCCCACTATTACCTGATTCGCATGTGGTGTTTTCACTTTTATAATTCGTCATTTGAAATTTGCATCAGTTACAATATGACTAGAAGATTTGTAAGATAGTATTACCATTCTCAGTGTTAGCACAATTGCCAAATGGTCAAAATATAAAGCCACTGTGTTTTTGTATTTTTTTTTTTTTACGTTGGGATTGGGATGACCAATAATTTTTTAGTACCAACGCCGAGGCTCAAACTAGAGATTTTTTTCATAAAGAAAATAAAAAGAGACTCTATCGTGACCTGGAGTTGAACCGGAGACCCTCTGTATGGATTGGAGTTTTCTAATCTACTCAGCCACCATGACACAGAAATGATGCTCCTTTTTTAGTTTATCTACTATTTGTAAGGTATTATTACTCTTCTTAGGCTTAACAAATTACCAAGTGATCAGCATACATAAAGCCACAGGGGCATGTTTTTGTAAATTTTTCTCTTAGCGGGGGTGCCAAAAATTATTAGTCCACATTAAATGTTTTGACTCCTATGTTTTTATTTTCAAACTAGAGATGTGTATGACTTATTATTGTAAGAATTGCTTAGTCGTAAAAAAAAAGTCATCGTCTCAAGCTGTGATGGAACCAACGGCCACTCAGTCTGAATTGAAGCGTCATAACCGACCGCATATGTGTTTGTTAGGATGATGTTACTTTTTCCGGGGATAGCACAGTTATCGAATGGTTAACACAGTAAGACGCTGGGGTAGTGTAGTTTCTCATGATTCCTTGGAGGGAGATTGACACTAGAAGGTGTTTTGATACCCCTCGTCCTTCTCCTTCTTTTTGTTGTTCTTCTTCGTCCTCTTCTTCATCGTCGTCTTCATTCCTTTTTCTCCTTTTCTTCATTTTATTTTTCTTTATAAACCACCAATGCTTGAGATGATGGGTTATATATAATAATAAATTCCTTCATTTTGTGCAAAATTATATAAGAAACATTTATAGCTAATTAACGATATGATACTATGACAATTTTGCCCGGGCAGCAATGGGCAAAGACCTTTATATCTGACGAAGCCCACGCTGCCAAGGTTCTCCACCAGCGACTCAGAACAGAATAATAATAACCCATGTATAATTATAAGAAAATAAGTAAAGGAAAATAAGTAAACAAATAAATAAGATATAATAAAAATACAAACTCATAAATTATTTAGCAAATCAAGCAATCGTATTTTAAATGAAAGAAGTGAGCTGAGTTGTCTCAGCTCATTTGAAAGAAAGTTCCCCGAGGGCCCAGAGATCCAATGCGTGACAAACCGAAATTTGTTCGCTCAAAGCTTGGTCTAAAAGTAGCATCCATTCGGGTATCATATCCGTGACCCGGCAGACATGGTAGAGAGATATCTATATTGCTTCCAAACTTAATAAATCCAAACATAAAAATTGAAATTTTATGTTTAAGGACATTTATTAAAACATTATGTTGTCGATCAATCTTTAATGAAGTTCGACCGATTCTAGTATTAAGTATTCTAAGAAATTTATTTTGAAGTACAGAAATACGGTGCATATTAGATTTAGTTGTGTTTTCCCAGGTAAGAAGGCAATAATAAATATGCGAGAAGAAAAAAAGAGTAATATAAGTTAATTGAAACATCAGTTGGAAGATAAAAACTAACATTACGAATGACACCAAGGTTTCTACTAATTTTACTGCATGAAGCGTGATTATGAGAATTCCATTTAAGATTTGATTGCAATATTACGCCAAGAAATTTAGTTTCTGTGGAAAAGGATATTTGATCGTTATTGATATTAATGTGAAGCTGACCAATATTAATATTATGTTTAAGCGAGAAAAGAAGACATTTAGTTTTTTTTGTTATTAAAGATGAGACAATTAAATTTTAAAAAAAGTTAGTAAAATGTTCAATGTCTTCATTAACTATGTGAATTAAATTATTAATGTCTTATAAGAATATATAATATTAAGATGATGGATTATTTAAGAATATGGGTTAGATTCAGAAGATCATATTAAGATGATGAGTTAGATTAAAGAGGTCATATAAAGGTCATGGGTTAAATTAAGGAGGTCATATTAAGATGATGGGTCATATACAGGGGCAGACTGAGCCGCCGCTCAGCCGACCCATGGGCCGGTGCGCCCTCATGGGCGATAGAACTGGCGCCTCCGAATAGGCAAGGGCTCGCGCTCTCCGATAATCCAAGGTACACGACCTTTGAGAGAACACAGTCTGCCGCTGGTCATATATAGTTTAAGATTAAAAACGTGGGTGGCAAATTATATTCTAATATCAGTTCCCAAAGAAATTATAAAAACATCGCGTCAGTGGCTTCCCGTGTTAACAATTCGGCAATTGCATTATCCCTGCGAAGGGCAATAATATCCTAACAGCTATAATAATATTCCGGTCCACGATATACCACCACGATATCACCGGTTCCTTATCCAATCATCAAAGTTGAGCAGCTTGGAGAGTAATTGGTTTTTGATGTGTAATCATTTGTAGCTGGCTGTGTAATGGAATGATGTCGGTTGAAAATATGACGAACCTTGGTGATCACGAAGCACCCAGAACTATTCTTTGTCATCTGACAGACTAACTGCGAATGGTGATTGGTCGAAGGAACAATTGGCGGGTGTTTGATCACACAAACAAGTGATTTACAGATTTGGTTTGATAATAACTTTTACTTTCATAATACTGTAGGCATCCGTTATACATTTCCATTATTTATTTTCAGGCCTTTGGATAAAGATAGGTTCATGGCTCCGGACATCGATGCCGCTACTGAGCTTCTTCGAGAAGAAAAAGTGTGGTTTGCTGTGAAGCCACACATGGATCGCTATTTCATGGAGCAAGGAGTGGAAACCAGACCATCCTCGCCAACCACAAGTACATCTCATTCGCTGAAGAAAAGGAAGTTGAGTGGGCATTATCACAACGGTAATACATATTCGGGATCCGCAGCCTTCCTTCCACCTGTACAAGAATTGGAATTGCTGCACAAGTTGCCTTTCAAAAACCAGCGATCCTTGTATTCGATAGAAGATGAAAATTGATATATTGATAGCTTTTCATGCGCAGCAACGTGAAGTGGCTGTTCATGCGTAACGAGGTCGAAAATATGTCTTGACTTATAGATGCTATATAGTTTATAATCTTTTACTAAATCTACGTGATATGCGTCTACTTATAAAATGTGTATCACTTCACAAATTTTGGCTAAATTTATAAGACATGCCATGGGTAACATATATTCTCTGTATAATCATATGATCTTTTACTACTTTCCAATATTCCTAAAGATGCATCAGCTATAATTGTTTGTTCAATTGTTTTCGTAAGAAGACTGTGCAAATATAATTATAACGAGTCAAGAACCAGTCTAAATGTTTTCATGAATATATAAAAAATCTCAGAGAACATTATCGTAATCGAGATTGCATATAATTGGAATTTGTTATAGTTATTGAAATGTATGATGTGTTAAAGGTACAAATGAATAGCGCGCAATTGTTGAAATAGCATATTTTGCAAGAAGTGTTGAAATCCGTCATAGTCATTACCTTTTAGTGTTTTTATTCGACTTTATGCATTGTATTTAACACGATTTTCAATTTTCCTGCATAAATGTTATTTTATGTATTCGCTATTATTTTAACATGCACATACACAGTGCATTTTAGAGGGAGTATGATTTTAAATAAAGAATAAATATATAGAGACTTAGACATCGCCTGTTTATCTCATTTTACAAGGACGACAGGACATAAACATGGGCTGATAATCACAAGGGTTTTGTTGCTTTTGACTGCCTTACTTTTTAACCATTATTGTTTTAATAAAAGGGAAGTTTTTGCTTTATGGTGTAAGGAAAGCTTAAATCATGGGTTGCTAGACGGGTTCCTAAGCTGGGGTTCCCAATCTGGGTTCGAGAAAGAGGCTTGCGTTCTTGAGTCACGAGTTATCACTAGGTTTACTGTTTACATTTTGTTCTCCATGACTTAGAATCTAATTGTTCAGTTTATATAGTGAAACCTTTGTAAATTGACCACCTGAATAAAGTAACCAGTTTTTGTAAGAGAGAACCTACACCAAAGCCTATCGTGTATGGTGACCATTGCAGTCCCGTCCCGAAGATGGTCACTTTAGACAGGTTCTACTGTATTTAAATATGCACTGAGTTCCAATTATCCGGGCGTGGTAAAATATCCGTACTTGGTAGAACAAAACGAGGATTATTTGCGTGGTATCCAAACGCGTCAAGGCGCGTTTTCCTAGATGCGCATATTTTGCAGCGCAACAATGTAAAACGTCAAGAACTGACTCAAACAATAGAAAACCAATGGAAGTGTTTTCCTAGAACGCGCAAAATGCTTCTATTGATTTCTATTGTCTGAGTTTGATTTCGGCGTTTTACATTGCTGCGGCGTAAAAAGTGCGCACCTAAAAAACGCGCCGTTACCGAAGCACCAGCACAGAGCTTACAAGTGAAAAGGCAGGCGAACGAAACGTCTGTATCTAATGGCTTAAGTACTTTTACTATTGAGATATAGCTTTGATAATAAGAAAAAAAGTCATAAAAGTAACATATAGTTCATTGTACATAACGTACTCCAACTACTAGCACGGGACCTTTAAGCATACATGCATCATAGATTGCAACAATCATAGGCGTGATCTGGTGGGGGCAAGGGGGGCAGTTACCCCCAGTTGTTTTAGAAAAACGGCAAACTCTTACTTTTTTCCATACATTTTTTGGTTTTTTGTTTTCTTGCTCCCCCCCAGTTTACACTATATTTAACCCCTAAGGCACGCCTATGGCAACAATCATGAACCAGATGTCATAAAACGCATATATTAAACAGTACATGTTAAACGTGATTTTCTCTTTTGTCACTAACTTTTGCCTATAGTAAGTTTACGTAAGAGAATCCCTTCTTACAGCTTTACGCTGTCGTATTTTAATGTAAGATTAAGATTTTAATGTAAGATAATTTTACACATGTAAGATTCTTGCTCACAGTAACGTTTCCATCATCAGCATTTTTACTCGATAGTATGGATCCTGGAAGATGTCTTATAGTGCTAATTTTTTATCAGACTTACCCATAACGAAAATTGTTTATGAGTAAAATTGTATATAATGATAGATTTGCGCGATTTTCAAACTTCAAAAGAGGTGAATACGATAGATTAATAGAAACTGTAGTATCTATTGAAGAGCACAAAATATTTCTTCCATTTTTTTTTAACTTCAAAATTGTTCAGAAAAAAAATTGTAGCACAGAAAAAATTCCAACATTCAATTAAATTATAATTAATTATTAAAAAAAAGAAGAAAAAGAAAAAGCTTTTACTTCTTAGCTTCCAGTAAAAATTTCGAATTACAAAATCGTATTTTGCAATTTTATACTTCAAACGTTAATGTGACACAAATTTTGTCATTTATGCATATAATTTTAATTATTCTCCGTTAAATTTCATATCTAGATCCCCCCACCTCCACCATACAGCATAAACCTCTATTAGGAGACAACTTCGCTGAGCAACCACTTTTTTGCGAAAACAATGGTGGTCGCTTTACGGAGGATGTATATATTAGGAGCTTATTAAAACGAGTAAATTAACGAATTTCCAGATTCACCGAGGAATATATGGATTTTGTTTGGTATGATTAAATGCAATAAAATTTAATCGCTTTTAGAGAACAAGACTTTTGTGGGTTCCGGGTTTAATGAATAATAAATTGCGCAATATTTTAAAGAAAATGTAGAATTAAAAAAACAAAATACAAATATTAGAAGATACCTTTTTAGCAGAGCGAACATGATGAAACAAATTTTTCAGCACTTGAAAGTGGAAAGATTTTGAGAATGCTCATCCTTTTCGTAATACGTTGTAAGGACTTCACAATCAACGTTTTTCAGTTTAATGAATTGAATTGATGACTATGTATTATATTTCATGCGCTAAATATACTGCCGGAGAATGAAAAAACAAGAAGAAGGAATTGCTGGATGGTTATGAAATTTGCATATGTTAATGGGATGGAGCACAAGTAGGCGTGATCTTAATTTTAGGATCAACCGGTTAATGCTTACGACAAAACATGCTATAATATGCAAATTATAGTCGGTGGTATTTAAGCAGAAGGGCGAAGTGGATGTAATCAGTCACCGAATTATAGACACTTTCGAAGACTCTGAAGAAGCTACAATAAATGGACGTGGAAGACGTGTAAAATTTCAGCAGTTATCGAACTTTGAGAAAGGTCATCTATTGATCTCCTCCGTGAGGCCAATGGATCGTATCGTATCGTATTGCGGAGCGAATTGAACGAGAAGTATCGGTGGTGGTACGATGGTAGCGTAGATGGTTCAAAGAACATTCCCACACGAGAAGACGTGGAACAGGGACTCACAGACGGATTGCTGAGAGGACAGATTGACGCATAAGAAGAGCGGCGTTGTCAAGCAGAACATCCATTGCGTCGCAAATTCGAGCTGCTGTTTTTAGGTGACCATCTGAACAATACTAACTGTATATTAAAAGCAGGACTACATGCAAGTGTGCCTCTGAATCCAACCCACTGTCGGGAACGGCTGCAACGGTGCCGTCAACGTCTACACTTCACAAAGCAATGGCGATCTGTCGTTTTCAGCGATGAAAGCGATTTTGTTTGGGAGCCTCAGATGGCCGTATGCTTATTCGCAGACGCACAGGGGAGCCTCTCCACCCTTCTTGCATCCGCCATTGACACACAAGGCCTACACCTGGTCTCCTCGTATGGGGAGAGATCAGCTATCACTCCAGTACAGAACTAGTGTTTGTACCGGGCACGTTAAACAGCACTCGGTATATCCGAAGTATCATTCAGCCAATTGTTGTGTCATTTGTAAGGTTGGTTCATAATGGTGTAATTCTGCATGACAATGCCCGCCCACGTACGGCACGTGCAACGCAACATGAACTTCAAGGTGTGGGATAACTTCCATGGCCTGAAAGTTCACCGGATTTGCTTCCATTGAGTAATTGTGGAATTTTATGGGACAACGACAAACTGGCCTCGCTGAGTTCCGCTAGACGACCTCTCTTAAAGTTCGACAACTATTGAAATTGTACACATCCTTCACGTCCAAGCATTGTAGCTTCTTCAGAGTCTTCGAAAGTGTCAATAATTCGACAACTAATTACACCCACTTCGCCCTTCTCCTTAAACACCATCGACTATAATTTGCATATTATAGCATGTTTTAACGTAAGCGATAACCGGTTGATCCTGGAACTAAGATCACGCCTACGTGTGCTCCACCCCATTAACATATGCAAATTTCATGACCGTGCAGCAATTCTTTCCTTGTGTTCTTTTTTCATTTTCCGGTAGTGTATTTTACAATGAAAGCTCAATAAACACGGGAGCTGCACGAAGGAACTAACAAGTATAGACTATTTTTTAAGCATCTCCAAATAAAGCTGGTTTTTCTAAATAATTACTAAAGTAAATTTCCTTACATTTTTTACTCAGCTTATTATAGGGAAATTCAAATAACAATAATATAACACGTTGTTCATTAAATTTTAAGGAAATTCAAGCTGAATGTTATTGCATTTTATCTGTACTTGCGTTACCTATGCAGATTTTATTTTCAAAATTTTAAATTTTAAATACTAAAATGGATTTAGCGAAGATCTGATATAGGGAGCATTTTTGTTGGTCCCTAGCTCCTCGTTATATATGAGTTCCATTATAAAATTCTATTACATTTTATACGTATATATATATATATATATTACAGTATTTTCCCCCGTAGGAGGTATCTTCGAAGAAGGGAGAAGGGACACCTCTATTTCAGGGACAATGGGTTCGGTCCCGCGGGTGTCCCTTATTGGGAGTCCCTTTTGTTTTTCAAGCGCATAGCTGGCTTGTTTGAAATTCCTCTCCGGAAGAAATGAATTCCAAAAGAAACCCGTTTAAAGATGCGGGCACACACAGTTATCATCAAAGGCTGTAATCTGCTTATCAATTGTATAAAGCCCATTGTTGATATTGCAGAACGGAAAATTTAATCTAATCGGAAAGCAAACATAACCGTACAACCCACAAAACAGGATGCAATCCTCCGGTTGCAATCGCAGCAAAAAAAGAGCAGCAGATCTCGCAAAACTGAGACCTTCAGAACAATAATATTAAACGTTACGAATTATTGCTTAATATTGTGTTTTCTCACTTGGATAAATGATTTTTTATTAGAGATTCAACTTCGTTTGCTCGTATCCCGAATTTCTCAAAGTTCATTGTACCCAGAAATCAGAGATACTCGTATATGCTGTTTTTATAGTCATTAAATGATGGCTGTAATAACGGAGAAAGATTGTACTGCTCCTCCTTCGAAGTTCGACTTCAATATTAGATATGTAAACAAAAATTCGATATCTAAAATTACAGAGGTTTGATTTCACCAGCAATTTTTTTTCCAAAAACGAAGTTGTGTTGGAAGTGATGATTCCAAATCGCAAACAGATTTTCATTTGCACTAGGATGTAACATTCTATTTCGGGAATGCAATTAGCCAATACCTGAACGCGTATTAGCCACTAGTTTGTACATCTACTTGGTGCTGGTGACTCAGGTCGCAGTCATTTTGTTGACTACGTACTGGAGACACGCGGAACTGAAGTTGGTTGTGACGTGCCATCGGTTCACTTCCACGAGTTCCTTCGATGCGAAAGCAACCATTTTAAAGCGAATTCATTTGGATCCATCATAACTTTGCGAAGGTGGAAAACATTTTTTGTATTTGGTAGTACGATGCAAAACGCAGTCGGAGAGATGGAGGTTCTGCATCCATCCAGAGCGTCTTGTGTTTTTGCAGCGGTTTCCTGCATACTGTTCATCATCATCGGCTGCAGCGGAAATTTCTTGACGATTTTAGCATTACTGAGGAGTCGCAAACTGAGAGATGCTACCACAGCATTTGTGATAAGTTTGGCGTGTGCAGACCTCTGTTTCTGCTCAATTAACTTGCCCTTAACAGCTTCAAGATACATCTATGAAGAATGGAAACTTGGTACTACGATGTGCATTGTCTTTCCGTATTTGTTTTACGGGAACGTTGGTGCCTCGCTATTATCCATGACTGCTATAACTGTCAACAGGTAAGTGTTGAAATAGGAAGTAGAATTTCTATTATATGCCCGTTTGGCGTCAAATTGCAGTCGCTATCAACAACCGTCAGAAGATCGTAAATAAACTCGTAAGTAAAATGCAGGTATCAGGGTTGGAGGTAGTAAGGGCGTGATAGTGAAGATTATAGGTGTTGAAAATTTTGGATGTCGTCCTGCTTATTGTTTTACCCTTTTCTTTTACTGATTGTTGGTAGCGACAGGAATGTTTCTGATGGGGGCGTAAAAGGTGCCTCATTACCTTGGCGGCAAAACCCAGGGCGGCCACCCACTGTTTACTATACTCGCATTGGTCTTTGGATCAAAGACATCATAAGAGAGATAACTGCATATACCATATTTTTAATTAAGTAATATTAACTTAATAAGGAGCAGAGCCGTCTATAGGCGTTTTGCCGCCCTAGTCGAGAATTGAAAAATGCCGCCCCATCCGTTTACTACCATCACTCTTTAGCCTATATCTCCCTCTCTACCATCACCAACATCCAGCGATACAACAATGTAAATCTTCTATTATACTTTTAATCATTAAACCCCAGAACAGCCGAAAGCCTGGCTAATGTTATAAAAATAACTTTTTACCCGCTTTACATTGTCATATATATCGTATTATCGTATCATTAAACCCGTTAATTATATTTATATTTTAGGCTTACATTAGTTATTTTGTAACATAAGGGTATTATAAATAGTAAAACAGTTGCTA
>QLNU02003225.1:26668806-26684984 GCA_006491805.2 Dysdera silvatica | reverse complement strand
TCACTTTCATAATAATAAATATGATGCACTTTCACTTTGCATTAATTATATATTTCATTATTTTCGTAATGCTTTACATTAGTTAAACACCGTTTCAGCGAAACTGACTCCGTAAGTTACTGTTTCCGCAAAATTGTCTATATTGCGTATTTCATATATTTCTTTCATCGCTTTTGCATCATATCGCACCCTCATAAACGCATTTACTATTTAATTTTAATGTAAGTAACACTCATACTATTCATACTGTGCATATATAGCATTTCTTTACACTAGTTCTCATGATACTGTTTATAAATATTAATTTTTCATGTACGCTGTCAGTTTGTTCACGTATATTTCTAGTTTTATTTTTGATATTTCCCTGATGTACGGAAGCTGCAATGCAGGGGCAAAATTCCATAATTTACAAATTTCCAAACAGCTGTAAAAAATTCCGTTTTTTGAATATCCAAAAATAACAACCGATATTTGTTATGCATCGACAGATCTTCTGTCGCGCTCAGTAACTACTGGGTTTGACTTTCATGTGGGATGGTTCCCTTGTTAGTTTAATTTTTTTTTATAATAATTTGGTTTTGTGTTCGAAAATTGTGCCAGACTGGAAAAGTTTCTTTAGCAATGATTTTAGAATTACACATAACTCCATTTATTAAGTTATTACTAGTATTATTTAAAAATACTTATTATAAAAGTTAAAAATTTATGAAAATTGGCGGCTTACTTTCCACTTTGGTGAACGAAGTCGGATTTTAATTTTGGCGCCGTGTTTTTATTGTCGTCGATCAATTTTAATTAAAGTCTTAATCAAATTTATGCGTGCTCCGGGGGGTATTTAAAAGCTTTCAAGAGGTTCCACGATTATCGCATTTTAAAATGGAGGAATATGTGGTAATTTTATTATGTGTTAATAAAAGAAGTCATTCTGACTCCAAATTGTATAGGTATATAAAGAAAGAGATCAATTATTTTATTAATCATCCAACTAATTGTAACTTGATCATTCATTCGGAACAGTTATGACCAAATGTGGCGGCCCTCAAACCATATCCGGCCCACAATTAAATACGGCCGCGTGTTGCTTATAGTTTATTCAAGCAACTTCATTAAGTAACATGTTAAATCATGTTTTAAAAAATTGTACTGTTATAAATTAAAAGTAAAGGTTTAAACATTAACATCTAAATAGGATTATAGTCAAATGATAATATCTGTATTTTTAATATTAAATTCTAACAAACATTTCTAAAAACAAAACAAAACAAAAATTACGTTTATCTTTCGACCAGTTTTAATTGGCCATTACTGATTTAAAGACTATTTGGCTTTTTATAGTGAGCAAAGTAACTGTCCACTCGCTCCTTTTGTATTGCGCGGCTAATCCGGGTTCGACTCCCAGCAGTGCAAAAAGAACGCTTACTCAGAGATCTCATAAAAGATCGCACTGCTCACTGTAGTCCGGGGTTTGGTTCCCCAGGCCTTAAGAGGTTCGGATTCCTCGGAAAACTGTAGGTCCCGGCGCAGCATGACCACTGTAGTCTTTGAGCCGTAAAACCAAAAAACAAACTCGCTCCTTTTGATGTTGAAAATATGTTTGTTGACATACTACGCAAAATTCGAAATTAAAAATAAATTGCAATTTTCAACGTATTTATTCCGTACAATACTAATAAAAACTCAAAGAAGAAGAACTCAAAGTTCTTCTTTGAGTTTTCATTTGTATTATACGCAATAAATACGTTGAAAATTGAAATTTATTTTTAACTTCCTTTTGATGTTCTTTCTTTCAATGATCTGGTTTTCCGATTATCCGTACGTGACTCGCTTCCAATGAACCTCACCTGTCACAAGGGATATCTGAGGACTTCACTTCTGCCTCAAGGAGTACCGTTACTTTACTCCTTGGAGTTCAATGATCCGGTTTTCCGATTATCCGTACGTGACTCGCTTCCAATGAACCTCACCTGTCACAAGGGATACCCGAGGACTTCACTTCTGCCTCAAGGAGTACCGTAGGACCTTACTTTACTCCTTGGAGTAGAGTAAGGTCCTTGGAGTAGAGTACCATACTCTACCATGGAGTAGAGACCATGGAGTAGAGATCTTACTCTTCTCCAAGAAGTATCTGCCAACCATAACCTTACCCTAAGGAGTGCCCGGACAAATGCGATCTAGGTTAACAAATAATAGAAGGGTCAAAAATTTTAAATTATGATTGTTCTCCCAGCAATGGAGGTCCTCTGCCGATTCCCGATGGACAGCGGCATCCGCCTGAAATACGTCAATACACTTTGACATAAAGAAAAACTTTTGTTCTACAACGTTGACATTAATATTTAATATAAATGAATATTAAATTAAGCTAATTTAATTCCCCATTCTAATTAAGTTGTGAGTATATTATGACATAGTGTATAAAAGTAGTATGCGTATGCAAGGCCGGGGACAAGAATAACGTGGCCTTTAGGCAGTTTAGCAGATCAGGGTCCCCAGCCATTTGTGGCTAATGACAAATTATGTTTGTTGTATTATTTCAGTTTCGCGTCAGGTTCCTGAGAATCTGCTCCCTCCCTGTTTCCGGTCATGTGCGTATAGATTTGGGACTGGAAGCATGAAAATAGCATTAAATTTACCTAGCAAAATGACCTAGGCAGCTGCCTTTTGTTCCCAAAACTATGTGCATGCTACTCTCTGATTATTCTATTCGTGTCATCAAGAGCAACTAGTCAGTAATGATATAGGCAGCTACCAGGCGGTTCCAAAACCACTTGCATCATCCTACTCGTAGATTATTTTCTTTGGGTCATTAAGAGCGACTAGCTAGCAATGGCCTTGGCAGTTACATTTCGTCCCTAAAACGACGTGCATGCTACTCGCAGATTGTTTTATTCTGGCCATCAAGAGTTACTAGACAGTTACATTTTGTTCCCAAAGCGACGTGCATACTACTCGTAGGTTATTTTATGCGAGTCAGCAACGACCTAGGAAGCTACCTTTCGTCTCCAAAACCTCGTGTATCAGCCTACTCGCAGATTATTTTATTCGGGTCATCAAGAGTGACTAGCCAGCGATGACCTAGGCAGTTCCATTTTGTCCCCAAAGCGACGTGCATACGACTCGTAGATTGTTTTATTCTGGTCATCAAGAGTTACTAGCCAGCAATGACATAGACAGTTACATTTTGTTCCCAAAGCGACGTGCAT
Source organism: Dysdera silvatica (assembly GCA_006491805.2). NCBI lineage: Eukaryota > Metazoa > Arthropoda > Arachnida > Araneae > Dysderidae > Dysdera > Dysdera silvatica. Next base: position 26,681,781 of record QLNU02003225.1, on the reverse strand, counting down.
ACTACTCGCAGGTTATTTTATTCAAGTCATCAAGAGCGAGTCAGCAATGACCTAGGAAGCTACCTTTCGTCTCCAAAACCGCGTGTATCAGCCTACTCACAGATTATTTTATTAGGGTCATTAAGAGCGACTAGCCAGTGATGACCTAGGCGGTTACATATTGTCCCCAAAGCGACGTGCATACGACTCGCAGATTATTTTACTTGGTTCATCAAAAACAATCTTAAGCGATAGTGTCCCCATATTTTATGCTTTGTATTTCTTTTCTATCAAGAATACTGTTCGTCTCTTGGATTGGGCATCACACGTGTTTACCAATATGAAACCGAAGTTATTGCTGGAGAACAATGGCCGGGCCAAAAAAATCCAAACAAAAACCTTGGTTATAGGATATCTGGGGATGTTCACGTGACAAGAGTGTGGGAGAACGTTCCACAAGGGGAAGAGCTCGTAAAAATACAGGTAAAGCTTAAATACTACTACTACTAATAATAATAATAATTACTGCAGTAAATATATGTAAAAGACTTTATTGTTAAGAAGTGCATACATATCAAGCATCTCTCTCTCTCTCACTTCGTTTACAAAAACGGGCCATAACTCTAAAATTAATACAGTGCAGGAAATATCAGTATAAAGACTATAGTTATTTCAAAGTCGACATAATTATTTGTTATTACAGTATAATATAATATTTTTATCGCAATAACTAATAAATACGTAATTTAAAAGCAACTATAATTTTTAAACTGCTATTTTTTTGCAAAGTATTAATTTTAGAGAAATGGTTTCCTCCATCAATGGAAGGAAAAAGGAATAATTTTTTTGTCTGAATGAAAGGTAAACTGAAGCATAAGAACTCGGTGCATAGATCATTCTCTGTGCAATGAAATACATGAATGTATTAGAGAAAAAAAAATTATTAGACTGAAATTATTATTAGAATGAAACTGGAAAGCCTGGTAAGTTTCGCAGCAATTAAAAAATTACAGGGAGGGGTTCAAATAGTTTTAAAGAAGATTATGTAACACGACGTTAAAGTAAATGATGTGTAATAGGAAGCTTGAGTCACCACTTTTTTTGGGTGGCAGCAGGCTTTTAGTGGCAGCAGGTCTTCTCTTGGCCTTTTTCTGCTGTCTCCCTCCGCAGGTGTCGCGTGTAAATAAATATGTATTATTATTACTTTTGGATCTTCATTACACTTGGATCCACTTTATTAGAGTAGGTGTTCCCAAGCAGTGCTCTGCTAAGATACTAAAAAGAATAATAAATGTGACAAAATTGTGAATTTGTGCGGCTATGAACCGTGTATAGGAAAATATTGGGCAGAAATTATTTAATTCCCGAAGCGGGCTAGGCATCGGTGTAGACAGACAGCGAGTATCACAGACCAAGTTATATGCATGTCATGCGTTACTTAAGTCAAACATTTTGTGCTGTTGTTATTATATTTTAAAGTCTAAATATAACCAGTTTAATAAATGTATTGTTATGTGAAATGTGTGCGTGTTTATTTCTTCTTTTTTTTTTTTTTCTCCGAATTTTGAAATACTCGACCAGCAATTATAAACAGACATTTTTGGAGCACTTTAGGGTATTAAGTCTTAAGTTTTGGTGGTATGTGTCATTCAAAAAATATGTAAAGTGTGTTCTCGTTAAAGAAAATATAACAACTGATACCACAGGACTCCCGTATATATGTATACACATATTTATATATATATAAATATATCATCATCATTTCAGCCGTTGTCAATCCACTGCAGGATAAAGGCCTCCTCTGCATCTTTCCAACGAAGTCGATCTTGTGCATTTTGCTGCCACTTGTGCCCAATATATTTAATTATTTCATCCACCCATCTCGTCTTTGGCCTTTTCTTTGGGCGTGTAGTGTCCTGTGGGGATCCATTCTAGCATGTTTTTGGTCCATCTGTTGTCAGTTCTTCTAGCAATATGGGCTGCCCACTTCCATTTCAAACTTTTTACCTTCGTAATGATATCACAAACTTTTGTTTGATCTCTTATCCAACTGAAGGTCTTTCGATCTCGTCGCGTGATACCAAGCATCTGCCGTTCCATGTTCCTTTGTACCACTCGTAACTTTTGGATACCTTTGGCAGTCAATGTCCATGTCTCACAACCATAAGTCAGAACAGGTAGGATGCATTGATCGAAAACTTTCCTCTGTAAAGAAATAGGGAGCTTTTTTTTAAAAATTATTTGTAGCCGGTAGAATACTTGCCAGCTAAGCTTGATACGACGTTCGATCTCTTGATTTATGTCGCCTTCCATAGTAATTTGTTGACCTAGGTACATATAATTTTCAGCTTGCTGTATTTCTTCTTCCGAAACAAAGATTTTCTTAGTTTGTATAAACTTATTAAACATAACCATGCTTTTCTTCAAGTTGATTTTTAAGCCAGATGTTTCTCCTTTCGTTCTTAGATCTTCAATGAGTCTTTGGAGCTCTTCTGGATCTTTTACGAAAAATACGATGTCGTCGGAGAATCTTAGATGGTTTAAATAAACTCCATTGATTTTTAAGTCTTTTTGATCCCACTCTAATTTACGAAAAACTTTCTCAAGGCAAGCTGAAAATAGTATGGGCGAGATTGTATCTCCCTGTCGTACACTTTTCTCTAGGTTAATTTCAACTTTGTATCTGTTTGTAGATATAGTCGCTTTGCTTTATAAAATATGGACTGGAGTAAGCTAACATAAGCTGGGTTCACACCTTGGTTACCTAGTGCATTTAAAATATATGGTTTGAAAATTGAGTCAAAAGCTTTTTCGTAGTGGATGAAGGCAATGCATAATGGTAAAGTGTATTCATTGTGTCTTTCTATTATTCTCTGAAGAACCTGAATGTGGTCAATCGTACTATAGCCACTTTTAAACTCTACTTGTTCTAGAGGTTTGGCATAGTTTAATGTTCTATAAATTCTATTTGCAGTGATTTTGCTAAAAACTTTATACATAACAGGGAGAAGGCTAATTGGTCGATAGTTTTTAAGATCATCTTGAGTTCCTTTCTTATGCAAAAGAATAACATCGCCATTTTTCCATGCATTAGAAATTTTCTGTTCCTTAAGATATTTTGTGAAGCGTTTTACACCCAGCTTTTAACATTTCAGCAGAAATGCCATCTTTTCCTGTGGATTTCCCATTTTTCATTGATCGTATGGCATCTGTTACCTCTGATACTAAAACATCCGGCATTTCTTCTGTAACTACAATTGTTGGCAGATTTTGCTGATCGTTACTTTTATAGAGGTCTGTGTAGAATTCTTTTACCCTCTTAAGCATTTCCTGGCGTGTTCTGCATACTGAGCCGTCATTACATTTTAAGGCAAGTATTTGCTTTTTTTCCATTTATTAGCCTGCATTTTGCATTTTTGATGCCTTTATTTTCTTCAATTATTTTTTGTACCAACTTTGTATTGAATTTACGAGTTTCTTCCTGGATACGTTTCCTTATCGTCTTGCAAATTTCCACACATTCCACTTTGTTAGCAATTATTCCTGTGTTCTTCCAAGACCTTCGTTTTTCCATTAGATTTAAAGTTTCTTTAGAGATTTTGATTTCTTCAGGTTTCATTGTTGGTGGTACTAGAGCCTCGGCTGTTACAACTAAGTTGCTGACAATTTTTTCGTTCCGTTCTGTTATATCGGTGTCTTTCAAATTTTGTAATAAAGCAAAGCGATTTGACAGAGCGAGTTCAAATTCTTTGCTTTTTTCAAGCAATTCCTCATTGTTGACTTTCACTTTTTTGGAAAGATTTATCATTTTACTGCATTCTTTAAGGTAGTTTAACTTAACTTTAATTCTCACCATTCTATGGTCACTTTCCACGTCAAAATGATTAAGGACTATACAATCACTGAATATATTCTTGCTGTTAGATAGAACATAATCAATCCCTTTTTTTTTTCCTGATGGACTTTCGCATGTCCATTTTCTATTGGCTTTCTTTTTGTAAAACGAATTCAAAATATAGATGCCTTATCTCTCTGCAAAATTAACCAACGAGTCTCCTCTTGCATCTTTATGACAGCTGCCATACGGGCCTGTTGCACATTCACCAAAGTGGGTTTTTCCAATTCTGGCATTAAAATCACCCACTAAAATTTTGTAGTGGCAATTTTCTTTATTTTGTAGGTCTGATATATCCTCCTAGAATTCTTCGATTTCATCATCAGTGTGGCTACTGGTTGGTGCATAAGCCTGGATAACTTGGAGCTTATATCGTTTGTTCAGTTGTATGGTGCATTGTGCGATTCTCTCTGAAGTACCCTCAAGTTTTATGATGGAACCTTTTAATCTCTGATTAATGAGGAAATCTACAAAACTACATTTCCCGTTTGCAGTTCCTTTTGTATATAGAAGATGGCCGGTGTCGAGTTTTACAAGAATTTCACCTTTACGTCTCGTTTTACACAGCACGATGATGTCCCACTTAATATGCTTGAGTTCTAATATTAGTTCTTGTAGGCGAGCATCCGTTTTCATTTTTCTGGTGTTGAAAGTTCCAATATATATATATATCTAAAGAGAGAGGGAGAGAGAGGGGGGGGGTTAAAAAGTGTAAAACGTGCCCTTCCTCTCTTATTTCAAATCGTATTTGATACATTATTTTATATCAAAAAGATTATTATTTAATTTCGATTCTAAGATCAGATCCTTTTTAGATCGTATTTTTTTTTCGGCAAATGCAACTGGAGATATCACGGTTTAAATTTTAATAAATATATGAAACCTCACAGTTTCTCTCCAGTGAAAACAAATTAAATTTTTCGTGAATGGTTGCTAATTAGAGGGAAAAAAAAATCCCAACAACAACAAAAGACAAAGAAGTGTTCTTCTCCATACTGGCATACTTGGCGGGGGGTGTTGATGGGGATTGTAACCCCCCATTATGATGAAATTTTATATATATATATATGGGGTTGTAGCTCCACATTCCCCCCCCCCCAATTGAGCTTATAACCTTCCATTATGAATTTTCTGCGTACGCCTATGATTCTTCAATGCTTGTGTAAGGATAAATCTTTTTCGTTGAAAGCTTGTTGCAACCGTCAGTAGCGCAGCAATTTAAAACTTATGGGGGGCTCAAGCATATTTAAAGAAGCTTATGTGATACAGCCCATAAGAAAGTAATGTATTCAGATATCTAATGGAGGCTTTCGCCCCTGAGACTCCCTTTTCTACGTCATTGGCAATCGTAGCAGGCCGCCGGAAGGAATATTGCTTCCGCCATCTTGCTAAAGTTACCCTAGGCTTTCCGCGAGAAAAATGATTTTCGTGCATAACAGCTGAAGATGGCGTTTTGGGAAATTTCAAAAACTAGTAATTATAAAATTACTTTAGGCCATTGGCGTGAGTATGGAGTGTTGATGGGGTTGTAACCCCCCCATTGCAATGAAATTTTGTATATTTAACATTATATGTGAGTTGTAGCTCTGTAACCCCTCCATTGAGCCTATATCCCCACCTTACGAACTTTCTGTGTACGCCTATGCTTTAGATATTAAGTGTTTTGTTTCGTATTTCTACTAAAAGCTGTTTTTTAACAGGTGACCTTTCACGACAATTTGAATTTGTTTTCACTCAAGGGGGGGGCTGTGCTATTCGATACATTTGTTGAAACTTAACTCGTAATATCTCCTGTTCTGTTTGCTGCAAAAATTATTTCTGGTCTTGTTAGAACTGCAATAAAATATGCTTTTGTTTAATATAAATTAATACCTAGGGTACAATCTGAAATAAGAGAGAAAGCAGATTTTAAAGTGCTTTGACTTTCCTTATTTTTATGGGATCGTCTGTGGCATAGAAAGACGATGCATTTAAATACCTAAAAAAATGAGACATCAACGAACTCTCTTCATTGAGAACAACTCGAGTTAATAGGGGTGGTACAGTCAGTCTGGGACGCCCGGTACACAGTCTAATCTCATAATAAATATAATAAATGATTAAAATAATAATGAGAGCATGTAATGGGAAACATCACGCAAACTTCCGCTTCTAAAAAGAGTGGGTTTAAAATCCAGTTTTTCTCGATTAAGTGAAAAACGTTTCCCGCGTAAATTTTGAAAATCCATTGCGAACTCCCTTCTTCACGGAAAACGGATACTCTTGCCACACAGTTGGAGACACTTACTTCATTGTGAAAACAGTTCTAACCTATTTTGTGAGATTATATATTTCACATACTTGCTATCATTTTTATTTTCATTCGATGGTTACGGTTTTCGAGCTTACTGAACGTAGTTCGAACTCTATTGAGCTTAGTCGAATGTAAAAAAATGTCATTTTTAAGAGATTACGTTAAGCAGATACTCTCGTTCCAGGTAACCATCACGGAGGTATAAACTAGCAGAATGTAAACAATCTATCGCTTAGCAGTTTGATGTCAGTTTATGAAGTTGTGATCGATAACTGTAGAAGAATTGTTTTTATTTTAAATTCTCAATTCGTATCAATTGTTCTAGTTCGAAAACTTGGAAATTCGCCCATCCAACGAAGATTCTAAGGTGATCTCTCGCCCCTCAAATCTGCCATTATTTGTAGCAAATGTAGATTCCGATCTACGGAAGATTTATTCATGTTCGGAAACGGATCTCTACGTAAAAAGCCTCCTTAAAGGAGTGGCAAGCATTTTGCATTATCGTAAGGATACCACGAAAGTCACAGAGGTAATTATGGATTTCTGAATCTTTATATAGAAAGTTAATATATTTATAATTAAGATGCTAATAACATATTGATGCCATAATTATCATGAAGTTAATTATATAATTCTTTTGATATATGCCCCTGTTTTAACCTTACTGGTATACGCACGCAAGGGGTTAATGGGTGGGGTCATAACCTCCATAGAATGAAAGTTTATATCTCTATATGGAGTTGTAGTTCTGTAACCCCCTTATAAGTCTATAATCCCCCCCCAAGGAATTTTCTGGGTAGGATAATGTGTAACCTCTAAGATACTGATGATATCATTTTCATGATATTAATAGTATAAATTTTTATATTTATAGTATACATATTTTGTTGTTTATAGTATACATTTTGATATTTATATACACTTTTTGATATTTATATTATACATTTTTTGATATTTATACATTTTTTGATATTTATAGTGTACATTTTTGATATTTATAGTGTACATTTTGGATATTTATAGTGTACATTTTTTCGATATTTATAGTGTACATTTTTATATTTATAGTATATATTTTTGATATTTATAGTATAATTTTTTATATTTATAGTATACATTTTTTATATTTATAGTATAATTTTCGTGGTAGTGATGGCATACTTTTCCTAATACCGATGATATATTTCTCACGATATTGATGTTCTCATAACGCATCCTTATGGTGTTCGTGATATTTTACTTATAAGGTTCTTATGATATTGATATATATCTACACATAATGATAATGATAAAAAAATCGTAATTTCAATGATATAACTAATATGATGTCGATGATATAATCCTCATATCGTATTGATATGATATCTTCGCAATACGATTCCCATAATGCTGATGAGAGAATTAATCTTCGTGTTGTTTATTATATCCTTTATAATACTAACAATATAATTTTTCAAACTGATAATATGAACCTAATGATACTCTAATAATATGATTCACCCATGATGCACCTTTAGAAAGACGTTTCTGGAACCTGCGAAACATCTTATGTCACAGCAGGCAAACAAATTGAAAAAATCAAGGAACATTGTAGATTTACAGAGGACGCCCCTGTTCGTGGAAATGGAGTAAGTAACGCGATATTATTACTTTGCTATCTATTATAACTCGTAACGATACTAATCATTATTATAATATAATAATTTACTAGTTGCCTATTTTAATAATGATTACAAAATGTGTCAATCCCATTTTTAGTGTAAGTCAACAGAGATGGATACAAAAACTTTTGCTCAAAGAAAGGGGGGGAGGGGAAGGGAGTGTGTAATGTGCACTCCAGTCTGTATTTTCCACTGATTTTTTTCCCTGTAGCAACTTATGTACATAAAGGTACCTCCCCCATCTTCATCAATGAATGATTGAATGATGAATTTAATACCGATCTCTTCGCAATTAGGTTTAAAAAGTAGTCCATGTACTGTCCCATCCCGCGAAATAACCGCTTTCTGAAAATACGTTTTAAATACGTAGTAAGGGATTGAGTGTTGACTATAGCTCAGTTGATAAGAGTACCTTCCCGGATAGCAGAAGGTTGTGGAATCGTGCCCTACCAGACGCAAAAAAAAAATCTTTTCTTTACGAACGTTTCACCATCTAACCATGACATAACATTGGCGTTACTATTACTACGCCTAAAAAACATTGACAACAATAGTTTCTTAATTATGGTTTATTTGTCTGTCATCCTTTACCACTCCCCTTCAGTTTGTTCCATTACTTCAGAATCACCCTGTATATACAAGGTTCCCAAGAAAGACCGGATGCGGCCAATAACTTTTGAACCAAGACAGATATTGCAAAGAAAGTTAGATATTAGTTAATAAAATGACTATGTACTATCAGATGAGATGAACAGCAGCGCCCCTGGTGGCGAATTGAGGAAGTTAAAAATTTTATTTCGAAAAATAATAAAGATAGAGAAATATTTTCAATTAGAAAGTTGTAGAGCATCCTTCAGTTAGTAAGAAAAGACATACGGCTTATATTTAATATAAGCCGTTAGTTAGAAAAGACGTACGGCTTATATTTAATATGTACACCTACTGACAAAAAGTAGGGTATTCCGAAAGTTTCAATGCATCACCTTTCAATGGATGTTTTCCGGTGATTTAGAAGTTGAAGTTCTCATATGAAAGAAACTATGGTCTTCCTTCCTTCCTTTCTTTCTGTCTGTCTGTCTGTCTGTCTGTCTTTTTCTTTCTTTCTTTCTCTATAGGAAATTTTTATCTGGCATGGGACCCGATGCTTAACGTACCCGTTGAACCAAGGCCGTAGATAAGATTTAATTTCGGGGGAAGGTTCAAAATTTTTTACAGCATGTATCGATGCAATTACAGCAAGCAAGGGTGTAGCTAAGTCCCATTAAAAATTATTAATTTATAACAACAATAAATAAATAAATAAATAAATAAATAAATAAATAAATAAATTGATTGATTGATAGCTGCGATCAGCGTTTGTGACTGTTTCTTCACGAACAACATACGCATTGGATGAAAGTGACGCTTTCCAAGAGGCTACCGTAAGCGAAAGGATTGATATTGCTAGCAATCTATGGAAGGATGGCAAGGCAACTATTCATGCAAAGTAAGTGATTATTTTTTAATGATTAACACAATTATTCTTATGACGAACGAAAGATTTTCTTGACGACGTTTATTTTGAAGACTAATGATTATCTCGATGACTAACACTAATTACGATATTCAAGAACCTTTTGATTACTAAAACTTATTTCGATGTCATGTGACAATTTTTTTATGATTAAAACACATTTTAATGACTATTATGTTCAAATCAATCTTTTTATTTTGTCAGCTCATGCATTAATGAATAATAGTAGAGAAAATTCTAACCAAAATTTTTACATATTTGTAACATTCTTGGAAGTTGTTGATGACCGAATCTTCCTTTGATGATTAAAATTTACATTAACAACTAATATTGTTTTTTTTTTCTATAAGTCATTTAGGAAACTGACAGAATTAACCAGCATATAGCAATAATGTACGCAGAAAGTACATACAGGGAATTACAGGACTAGAATTTAACACGTGTGTAAAATGGCAGTATATTATATTCATATTTGCATTATTCCCATAGGCGGTCCTAGAGTTTGCGAGGGTGTACCGCGCGAGGCTCTATACATGAAGACCCGCACATAACGAGGAGCTTGGGAATAAAGAAAATGCTCGCTACATCCGACCCTAAAAATTTTGGTCATTAAAAACAATTGAATTCTATTGTACTTAATCCTTATATCAAACAAAATTTACATTTTCCTGTTTATATCTAGAAACTCGCTAAATGTGCACTCGCTAGAACTGGGTCCTACTGTATTTGAAAGCTTTTATAAATGTTTTTTTTTGATGGGGGGGGGAAGCAGATTCTTAAAAAAAAAATGAAATACATTACATATTGGTCATATATTTAAACACTAATCAGCGACTTGTTTAATCAACGACTCGAGTCAATTGTAAGAGAAAATATTAATATTTAATTTAAACCTTGTGACTTGGTTTTGCGGGCTTACCTGGGCTTTACACCGAAATTTTGCTTATTTTGTTTAGGAGAGAAAAAGATGACGTCCTTATCCTGGATGAGGACGGCAAAAGCCACTCCTGTTCGGTGGCCTTTGTTACCCCGTACAGGGAGCAACAATGAATTTAAAAATATTGAAAAAAACAAAACAAAATGGAAATATAATCTAGGAAGTATAACAACCGTAAGAGTATTGTTTGAGGTTATGTTTAAAAATGATTTTAGTGAATTTAACTTAAAAATGTGATTTTGGTGATTAAATTTATGGACTGTATAAATTTATGACGAAATTATCCTAAATACAAATAAAGGTTTATAAACTTAATTTTAAAACATACACACTATTAAAATATGTGGCCCAAAGCTTCGTCAAAATATGGAATTGATGGCATGAAAGTTAACAATCAAACTCAAAACAGTGTTGCCAGAATCAGTGTCCGAATTTAATAATCGAATTGCATAATGGCTTAAGTTACCCCAGCGGCTTAAGTAGCCGGGAAATACGGTACCGTATTCGAGAACATAGGTCTTTGAAATGGGGGTTTGATAAAAACGAAGTTTTTTCCCATAACCTGTTTTGTTTTATAACTAATATTGTTTTTTAAATGTGAGAGGGGGGTTTAATCCCTAAATATAATCATTGTACATAATCCTGACCGTATTTTTTTAATATAATTATTTAGTTATGAAATTTATTGATAACCTGATGCATTCAGGGCCGGGTTAAGGTTTCGTAGTGCCTTAGATAAATTTTTTCCCAGGCCCCTTGGACTATAAAGTAAAAACCTGCTTAATAACATTAGGAACCCTTATGACCGTTTATAACGAGGATTTTGGGACCAACGAGAATGTTCGCTGTATCCGTTCTAGAATCTAAATGTCAAACTTTTAAAGTAAAATCGGTACAGGTAAAATATTTGCATGAAATGTACATCCAAAAAACTCGTAAAAGTCGCGGAAATTCACGCCGTGATAAAATCACTGCCCTAGCGATCATGGACGTCCTATGAGTAGTACTTCTAGGGGAAGGGGCACTGAGAAATATTATTACTTTCTTCTCAAGGCTGTCAAACATTTTAGTGATTGTGCAAGATTCTAAAATGCTACAAAAATAATTGATACTGCTTAACAATTAGTAATGAACTAAAAAGTACCTTGTTTTTAAAATGTGACTGTACATTTTTTTTAAAGTAAACGCATAGCAGAAAGCAGACAAATCAGATTTTAGAACGGATAGTGGGGCTTTTGCCCCCTTCCTGCATATATGGGCCCCCATGCTAGTGATGAAGTTTGATTGGCAGCCCTTTTGAAGTAGCGTTGAGTTTTCACTGCGCTGGGCCCTCTCTCAAAAACCGGGTCCTAGACAATTGTCTTGTTTATATGATAATCCGGCCCTGGATGCATTTAATTAAAAATTTATTTAAAAATTAAAAAAAATAATTTAAAAATTATATTAATAAACACATTTCTATTTTAGAACAAAATTACAGCAAAAAGAGGACAGAAATATAAAAGATTTTCTGCTTTCCATTGACAAGCTTGAAAATGCCGCAGCTGGCTTAAAACAACAATATAAAGGTAAAACCTAATATTTAAATATCTTTCATTACTGTGGATGTTTTTAAAAGTTAACCATGTTTTTAAATTTTTTTAAATAGCTGAATTTTTGGAAGATAATATCGTTGCTGATGTTCCACCAGCCAAGTCACCACAGACGAAACATGACGTAAGTCCTTGAAATTTCCTTTTCTTCTCATTCACTATACATGACCGTTATACTTCAATTGGCAATCATTTATTCATTATCCCTATAACTTCCATATTTCGATTGGTAATCATTTATTCATTATCTATATAACTTCCATATTCCAATTAGAAATCATACACTCATTGTCTACTACTGTTATATTGCAGTAATAGGACAGTTACATATTCATGGTTTATCACTGTTCGATTCCAATTAACAATTATACATTCACTGTACATGCTTGTTATTTCCCCATTAACAGTTATACATTCACTGTACATGCCTGTTATTTCCCAGTTAACAGTTATACATTCACTGTACATGCCTGTTATTTCCCAGTTAACAGTTATACATTCACTGTACATGCCTGTTATTTCCCAGTTAACAGTTTTACATTCACTGTACATGCCTGTTATTTCCAAATTAGCAGTTATACCTTCACTGTACATGCTTGTTATTTCCCAATTAATAATCATTTAATTATTGTCCGTGACACCTATATTCAAATTAGAAGTTATGCACTCATTTTACTTTAATTGGCACAGAGTGACCATTGCTGTCTTTGCGCCATAAAATCACAACCAACCAATTGTCTATCACTGTTATATTCCAATCGATAATGATGCATTCATGTTATATCACTATCACACAACAATTAACTGTCATACACTCATGCTACATCACTGCTATACTAAAATTATCAGTTATGCATTATATTGTTCATCACTGTTATACTGCAATTATCAGCAATGTTGTATACTGTTATACTATAAGTTAACTGTTATACTATACTTAGCTGTTATACTATACTTAGCTGTTATACTATACTTAGCTGTTATACTATAGTTATACTGTTATACTATACTATACTATACTTGGCTGTTATATATAGTTATGCTGTTATACTATACTTAGCTGTTATTTTTATAGTTATACTGTTATACTATACTTAGCTGTTAT
>QLNU02003225.1:26647968-26666422 GCA_006491805.2 Dysdera silvatica | reverse complement strand
TGCACAGTTTAAATATTGTACAGGGTCCCCATGCGCATTAAATATACAACATTCAGAGAGGGAGAACAATAGAAAATGTATGCAACTTTTATACAAAAGGAATTGACGATGCACGTTATCTCGATTTTATACGAAGTCAAGATGGCTTTGATAGATGCCACCATCTTGTTCTTATATACAATCAAGATCGTCATCATAGATACCTCCGCTTTGTTTTGATACAAAATTATGAGGACTTAAAAATCCAGAAACCTAATTCGTTTTAACACTGCAAATATTTTTAAAATTAAGACTGATGGGGCTTAATATTAGTTTTAACCGTACTTTCACCCTCGGTAGAAGTGAGGGGGCGTCCCTCTATTAATTCATTTTACCTATTATATCAGCAATTTTAATTCAAATGATTGTCTGCAAATTTTCTTCAGTGTTATTACAATAAAATTATTCCTAAATTTCAGAGATTTTATTATTTTATTTTCATATGCGTCTTCAACAAATCATTACATTTTAGCTTTTAGAATATTGTTGAGCAAAAGATGGTAATTCAAAAGACTTCACTTGCGTTCAACTCCCAGATTTTAGAAACGATTCTCAGACAAAAACGTTTGACAGACAGACTGATTGATTGATTAAAATGATCCATGATTCCTATATCTTCAATCTTTAGGCCTCAACTACTTGATTTAATGGCCTTCGGAGGAACTCCAGCAACTATTGATGTGGTGTTTAAGACACTTCAGAAAAAGGGGCAAACAGATTTGATGGAACGATTTCTGCTCAGTCTTTCATTAACACATCATCCCACCGAAGATTTGCTTCAAGTGTTGCTGGTAAGTCGAATTGTTTTCCGTTTAGTTTCAGTAATCTGACATTAGTGTAATTGCATTTGTGTCGGATTATGGAGATCGTATTGTATTAAAAAATCACAACGTACACACATTTCTTATTAAGTTAGAAAACTGCTCAAAATTTTGCCGACATTTTCCATATCATGGCAATGGAATTTTACTTCTGGTGTATGCAAAATTGTTTGAGATTTTACCCTATGTGATTACGTTTGTTTGTAATGTGGAAGGCTATATGGATATGTTCGTTTTTAATGAAGAAGACCATGTGATTACTTTTCTCTTGGGATGTTAATCGTAAAAGATTATTGCTTGGCAAAATGTCGGTGATTCGTGAAAGCCTAGATATAATTATATAGTTATGGTTATGGGCGCTTATATGGTGGCAGAGAGGGTCTTGAGCCCCCTCCAACTAGCCGTTTAAAAATTTTATTTGCCGTAACCTGCTATGCATTTACTTTCAAAAGTTTTACAGTCACATTTTAAAATAAGGTACTTTTTAGCTCATTACTAATTGTCAAGCAATATCAATTATTTTTGTAGCGTTTTGGTATCTTGTACATTCACAAAAATTCTCGACAGCTTTGAGAAGGAGGGGATCATTTTTCCCAGCGCCCCCCCCCCTCCACTGGAAGTACTCATATGGGCGTCCATGGTTACGGTGAAAAGATAATTCTTATATCCCCACTTATGAATGAGACCACTTCTACTCCGGCCATTTCTTTTAAATGGTCACTACATTTTATAACGGGTATTTCTGCTCATTGACGTAACTGGGGGATGTATACAGCCCCTTCCAAGGTGGCTTAACCACCTCTAGAAAAACAAAAATTAGAAATTAATACACTGTACAGAACATTGTGGTGGATCAATAGGCCCCCCTCCATCTTTCCCTCCTCTGGAATTCAAGGCCAGTTATGCCAGCGATTCTGCATGAGCGGCCACTGTCTTCAAAACGACCACTTCTTTTATAACAATTGTCTTTCATTGTCGTGTGGTTATTTCTTAATTTGCTTAAAGCACTTTTTGCACTGAGAGATTTTTAAACCACCAATCCTTCTTTCTTGGTCACCTCCCTCATGCGACCACCTCCTTTCGTAACGGCTACCTCTCTCTTGTATGCAAACCATCATTTCTATACAAACCGGTTTTTAAACAGTCATTCCGTATATTTAGGTCACCTGCCTTAAACGACTATTTCCTTTTTATAACTGTTTATAACGCTTTTTAAGAAACCTGACAATTATTCTGTAGAACATGCTTAAGTGCACACTTTCTAATAAAGTTTTAGTGACTTGTGCATTTAGGAACCACCCACATATTGACAAAATGAAAAATATATTTGATCACCCTGTATCATAAAAAGCTGCAAATTATTTGTAACTTTTAGAAAATATTTTACCAGCTACTCTTAATGCCTGTGTGCATTTTCATAAAACAAACGTGTATATTCATGAAGATAGAAACGTTTCTTTAAGAAAACCCAAATTTTTCACATGTTTTTTGCTTGTAATATTCATAATTTTCAATCTGGTAATGTTTGGTTTATATGAAGCTGCTCGGCCATGAAAACCAAGACTTTGCAGTTCCTGACGAACTGTCTTTGTGCTGACGTTGCATCCAGAGGCATCTTGAAAATCCGCACGAACTTTTTCCGCCGATTTCATGCGGTTCACTTTCACAACTCTTTTCATCACTCTGCGTTCCCTGTCTACTAGACGAAGTGGTCGACCAGGTCGTGGATGCACCGTTGTAGTCCCCGTATGTTCCCACTTTACGATAACAACATTAACGGTGGAACGGGGCACTCGTAACATCACAGAAATCTCACGAACAGATTTTCCACAGCAGTGACAACCAATGACTTCACCACGTTCAAAATCATTTAGCTCGCCCTTTCCTCCCATTTTACTTTTCTAGCTTTGAAATTATAATTGTTAACTCGTCAGACTTCTTTTATACTTGTCTGAGAGCTAGAAATTTGACGTCACTAACAGAATCCACCACGTAGAGAGATGTCCGGATACTTTTGATCCTTATTTGCATAAATCTGGAATATTTCATTTTCAGAACAGGGGTGTTTGGTAATTTGGAATATGACAATTTGTGGAAAAAACCCTTATCATCTAGCTACTTTCAGAGAATTAGAGAAATACGGCTCACTATATCATCGATAACTTTCTGAATTTTCAAGATATCCCACTGGTATTTTTTTTAAGTTGACCTATACTATTGACTACAAAATTATGAAAGAAATTTATATCTTTCGCGTATTCGCAGTAAAAAATTATTTTCTTCAAATGCTCATGTCTGATCGTGTATGCAATATATTAATTTCTAATTGTAGTATAATATTTTTCTTGCACGTTGACAAATGTTCTGTAAGTTTCGTGAAATTTGACAGAAAATTGTGGATATTATAAGCAAAACACATGTGACAAAATTTGGGTTTTCTTAAAGAAACGTTTCTATTTTCATGAATATACATGTTTGCATTACGAAAATGCGCACAGGCATTAAACATAGCTGGTTAAATACTTTCTGAAAGTTACAAATAATTTCCAGCTTTTTATGATACAGGGTGATCAAATACATTTTTTTGTTTTGTCAGTATGTGGGTGGTCCCCTAAATGCACAAGTCACCGAAACTTTATTGGAAAGTGTGCATTCAAGCACCTTCTATATATCTTCAAAGTCAAAGAATAATTGGCCGAGTAGTTTTTTAGAAATTCGAAAAAAATTAAAAAATCCAAGTGTCCCCACACTTTTGGATATATTTTTACACTTTTTTTAATAGAATTTTTTGAAAGATGAAAAATCGGAGAAGATAAAGGCGTCAGCAATTTCCACTTTAGGAGCTCTTTTAAAAACTATGAACTCCCGCAGCGTCGCTGGGAATAAGGTAAACGCCTTTTTCTTTTAATTTATTATTTAATAATAAATTTTTATAAATATAATTTTTCTTATATGTTTTTATAAAATATTAAAAAAATTTGTTATCGGTAGTGGTGAGCTGCAACCGGTTTGCATGAATTGGTTGTTAAAATGTGTTTGAAAATAAAAACCTGTTAAAGTTTTTTTTTTGCAATTAAACGAACTGCTTGTTGAAGTTTTTTGAAATTCAACAAATCTGTTGCTAATTTTTTTCAATTCAATGAACCTAGTGTTAAATTTTTTTTTGTAGTTCAAGTAATACTGCTACCATCGGTCTTACAAATGGAATTATTTACTTTCAAGTACAGATACTTGATTTTTATTGTTATTTACAATTATTCAAGTATTAATAATTTTACATTATTATTAACAAATATTCAATTTTACAATTATTCAAATATTAATCATTTTACATTAACAAATATTAATCATTTTATTAAATAAAATATCAATCATTTTTGGCTACTATTAACAAATATGACTAATTTACATTATTAAACAATATTAATCATTTTACATTGGTTAACAAATATTAATCATTTTATATTATTAGCAAATATTCAATTTTACAATAATTCGGGTATTCAATACATTTCATTATTATTTACAGTTACCAATTTTACAATTATTTTAGTATTAATACTTTTATAACATTATTTATAATTATTTAATTTTACAATTATTCAAGTATTAATGCTTTCAAAAGTATCAATACCTGTCTCAGCCGGAAAGTTTGTTTTGTTTGGCTTTGTTGCATTTAGTTTAAAAAGCGTTCCAGGTACCAATATTCGTTTACTTTTCCGCCGTGAACCTTTATACTGTATTCTCTCGCAGAGTGATTTGATACTGTCTGCAGCATAATAGGTAAAGCACTTGACCGGCAATCAAAGGGTTGCGGGATCATCATCCACCGGATGTACGAAATCATTCTTTTGCCTGCTAGCGATTTATTAAAAAAAAATGTAATTTAAAAATTATATTAATCGATATAATCGATTAGCATAATTAAACTAACCAATTTATCAAATTCGTTAATTATAAAACTGCTGATAGTTCTTATAATCGGACGCATTGAAGGATGTATTTTTTTTTTTCTGTTTCTGTAAGTACATGTTTAGAAAATAAACATCCTTTATTAGTTTAGCTGAAAATTTGGATAGTTTTGTATACCCGCGCCCTATTTTTGAATTCGATGGCAAATAATTAATCAAATTATTAATTAAATTAGTAAATGTGACGATTAATATAGATTTACAAACGATCCTGGTTTTTACTTAAGGGTTTCCAGGCCGCAGTGGATGCTTTGGAAAAGGGCCTTAAGGACTGCAAGTCCGACGCATGCGCTTTGATGTACCTTCGAGGACTAAGGAATGCTGCCCTGCATAGCACCAAACCTCTTCTCCTCGAAACAGCCGGTAATGGCGGCAGGCCCGCTTTGGAGGCAGTCTTGGCCTTGAAAAGTATCGGTTTCCGAGACAATCCATCCGAAGTAAGACACATTTTGTTATAATTCGCATTAAATTAAAGGCCAAAAAATTTTTATTATTGAAACAACAATTAAAGTTAAAGGCCATCAAAGCGATATCATTTAAAAAAAAGGAATGCCATGTTGTCAGATACTATTCCTTTCAGAACTTGATTTTGGCGCCGACAAACCTTCACCGAAAACAAGTTATGAAATTGGAGTCGTCCTCTGCTGTAATGAACTAGCCCGTTTGTGACATCACCACCCGTTATTTCTAACTGTTCCATCCAACGTCTTTTCGTGAACGATCAATAAGTTGTTGATTGTTATTAATAACTAAATACGATTTGGTTTTGATGCTCCACTTTTATATAGTTCAAACTAGAATCTGTGTCTTATGCAGAAAAAGACCATACCACACGTACTTAGACTGAGGTTGAACAAGCGACCTTTGAGTTATGGTTCCAACTCCTTGACCCTCTGGGTGACATGCGTGCGTGTCTCTCCTGGAATATGTATGTGGACCAAAGGGATATCTAAGTATTCCTGGGCCCGGCGCCTGGAACTTTTTCCTTTCTTAAAATTTATTTATGAGAATGCTTAAAATATTTATGAGCAGGGCCAGATTATAGGGGCTCGCGGGGCCCGCGAAAGGAGGGGCCCCAAAAAATTTATTTGACATGATAAATTAGCAAATTAATACAAAAATTTTTTTTTTTCATTCAGATTTACAATCTGAAACGAATTCAGCAAAACCATAATTGATATCTAATTATAACTATTACAACCACAACTTTGAGAATCGGATAATAAAAGAAGACAGTTTTCAAAAACACGAAATTGGTGCTCCATTGCTACCCATTGTTCACTACTTTTTCCAAAACTTTTACAAACTCAGCTCTGCAACTGCATCCTTTGACATCCGACGTTGACGTGAAAGTCGTATCAAAAAGCATATTCTTACCTACATTTTTAAATGGGAATAAGGGTGCGTACATTTTTCAGATGTATATTCAATATACGTGTCAGGGTAAATGGGGCCGGGGCCCCCAACATTCATAGTCAGCCCCTGCTTATGAGCTTGACAATCAGTTTATAGCTTGCTGTCCTTGCGCCATAAAATATAACCAAACCAAAGCAAAACCAGTTTATAGCTCTAGAAAAATGATGCAGGAGGCTACGCTGAACTACCCAGAGGACCGGAAACACTGCCCTAGATGACGTGGTAACGTGAAGGCTTCAAGGTTTAGGCCGTCTCAGGACGTAATATTCAGTTTAGCAATGTGGTTGCGCCCTATCTTATATAATTGAATGTTTCTTGCGTTACAGTGCGAGAGATTTTGCCAGAAAATCCTACATTCCACGCAGCCCAAACAGGACACCTCAACAAAAGCCGCGGCAGCTGAAATCCTTCTTGACTGCAGTGTTGCCGGACCAGCTCCTTTGCAGCGGCTTTTGGCAACTTTGGCAGCCGAAAAGCAAACCGAGTATAGCGCTTTTATGGCTTCGAAACTGGCTAAAAAAATGGAGCAAAACCAGGACTTAAAGTAAGTTAAAATAATTAGAGAGCTCTATACTTGGTGCAGTAGTCACTGGCTTTGTTACCTTTATTTATTTACAGTCTAACTTCGATTTAACGATTGTTTGTATTGGTCAGGATTGAGTTACATTGAATCCAATATTATATTTTCCTCGATTTAACGTTTGCTTTCCTCGATTTAACAACTTTTCGTTATTAGCCTGTAGATGTAAGTAGAATTTCAGTTAGGAAATCAACTGTCGTCAGAAAATCAACTTCAAATTAAGTGAAAGTTGAAAAGAATGCTTTTTCTTATTGCTTTTGGTTTTTCTGTCTATGCAATAAAAAGGGTAAGGTAAAGGTCTTCCGTAAATGCAATAATGATGGCTATTGTTAACATTGAAAACCTACCGAGTTACTTGAGAATTAGAGAGTTGCGGATTAGAGAGTTGCGAATTAGATGGTTGCGGATTAGAGAGTTGCGGATTAGAGACTTGCGAATAACTGCAAACGTGAGGCTAACGTTTGGGTCATAAATTCCCCAATTGCATAAATTTGGCCATCGGAAGTTGTTTTGGGCTGTAGCAAATGGTGGAACATTTTTCAATACGCTTCTAGTCTGGAACGGCAATTTTTCCCCGATTTTGTTACTTAACTAATGTGGATGTAAATAATAACATACCTGTAATTCAAGAACGAGTCATTTTTGGACATTGGTTCACTGTACCAAAGGTTTTTTTTTTTTTAATCTCCTTCACCTATTACGCATGCTTGACAATTTCCAATTGCCTTCAGTATGGTAAAACAATCGTTTTCCACACCTTTGATGATTTGTTTGTTTGTTTGGCTTTTTTATGGCGCAAGAGCATCTGGGCTATACTGCGCCAACCCTTTCGATGACTAAGCGATAACTCTACTCAGAGCCAGGGAAGGGAATTTCCGATTTTTCTTTTGTCTCTGCTGCATTACTAGGTCAGTCACTTAAATTATGTATCAAAAGAAATTTTTTTTGTTTTTGTAATTGCCTACATAGCAATGATGTGGATGTAAATAATACTTTTTTTTAGTATACAGTCAAATCTGGTCGCTTGCGGACATAGAGATTTCGCCAAATATGGCTTATTTGACGTCCTTTACCACCCCTTTCAGTTTGTTCCATTAGTTCTGAATCACCCTGTATAGTACTCGCCAAGTTGCTTCTACCGATGCGTAGTCCGGGGTTTTCTCTCTTAGGTGACAGAGGTGCTGTTTCCCCTAGAATATGTATAGGTTCCGACCCACAATAAGTCTCTGACAGGGGAACTGAAGCTTGGAAAATAAAATTAGTTCGTTTATATCATAAACGATGCAAATAGCAAGGAATTTAAATAGAGGCAACTTGGTTGCATATTACCAGAACGTACTGTGCATTAGCGCTCAGTTGACGCGTGATACCGTTAGCAGACGGGTTAGTCCATTGCAGTTTAGGGAAGGCCGTCTTGGAGGAACTGGTTTTTCCCACATGAAAAACCAGTTTCGGCAAGACGCCCTTCCCTAAACTGCAATGGACTAACCCGTCTGCTAACGGTATCAGGCGTCAGGTCTGCGCGAACGCACAATACATCACATCTTATTCCACTTTCAGTAGGATATGCGGATGCAAAGGAATTAAAATATACAGGGTGTTCATAAAAAAAAGTACAACTTCAAATTTTTTTCACTGAAACTATAATAGTAACTTGGCTAAAAGTCGGCACTTTTTTCTGCGTAGTTAAAATGTCGCCATCTTCGTTCCGTTGTTCCCTACGACAGTGTGTACCGTCCGTTTACGAAAAGTAGTCTGATGGAACAGTTAGAAATAACGGGAGCTGACGTCACAAACGGCCTAGCCGATTACAGCAGAGGGGAGGACGTCATTTCAGAACTTGTTTTTGACGCAGACAAAAGTTCGCTAAAATCCAGTTCTGAAATTGGGTCCCCCTCTACTGTAATCGGCTAGGCCGTTTGTGACGTCACCTACCGTTATTTCTAGCTGTTTCATCGGACTACTTTTCGTGAACGGACAGTAAATGAAAGTCTAGTTTCATCCACGTTCGCTGCAAAATGTCGGATATTAAACTGAAAAAAAGCTTCGTTTTTGCGTTGTATATACGTATCAATATGAGTTACATTTATTTCGTAAATAAAATGGGGTGTTCTGTCATACACGTTTCTAAAAATTTGTTGCACTTGTGTTAGTAATTTCGTCTCCATAAACGCTATTGCACAAACAGCCTTCTCCTGTGTCAGTGATATTATTGTTGTTTTTAGATCTGTTACAATTCTATAAATGCTCGTGCACTATTTGTCATATGGAGGCCTTCTAACCATGAAAAAAAACAAAAAAACCCTTCAACTGTTCCACATGCGATTAAAAAAAAAATTATTAAGTTTCTAGCTATTGTTGCTTCGTTGTAAATAAAAGTTGTAGTTGTATACTTCTTTTATAAACACCCTGTGTGTGTGTATATATATATATCAGTAAGGAGTTTTTGTGGTAGACAGATTCTACTTCTTTAGCTCTTTTTATTTTTGACGAGGGATAGTTGGTAATATTTGATGGAACTACAAGAGAGAGAGAGAGAGAGAGAGAGAGAGAGAAAGAGAGAGAGAGAGAGAGAGAGAGGGGTGGAGAAAATGAGTAAGAGTGATTTATTTCATACAAGGCTTTTTATGTTTTGTATATAAAAAAATTATAAACAATTCTTTTTAATGTACAAAATATGCTTAGATTATTTAAACTAACAATGTTCATTAATTTTAGGTTACAAGTGTTTAATTTCCTCTCTGATAAGAGCATGGCAAATTTCTTTTCATTATTCCATAGCGGTTCTTCTGCATCTTTTATGAAGCCATTAATTGGTAAGTACACTATATTTTTTGTATGTGCACCATAGGCGTACGCAGAAAGTTCATAAGCGGGGGTCACAGACTAAATGGGGGATTACTGAGTTATACAACTCCATATATTCATACGTATATATGCAAAATTTCATCCCAATGAGTGGGGCTTAAAAGCCCCAACACCCCCTCCCTGCGCACGCCAGTGGCATCAGCGATTAAGTTAAGCAAATTCAATTCCGGATTTATATGTAGGTCAAGTGGACCAGAACTTAGGGTCCCGCGATTTTGGGGCTTCCCCTCCTTAAGGACCTTGATATTATTTAATCTTAAGAGTTATTTTAATTTTGTTTATTTACAAATATCTGAGTTACGTTATTGATAAACGTCAACATTATAGATAATGAATATAGTGAACATGGTGAGAAATATGTTTTTTTTTTCTTCTCTTTTTTTTTGGTTTGGAAATGACTCTAACAGCTCGATAGCATGGTCACCCATTTATACCATTTTGCACATATGTGCATCTTATGTGCACATATGCTGTCATATAACTTGTATATATATATATACCATCATATAACTTGTGTGCATATACTGGCATACACTTTGCATACCATATCACTTGTATATACAATGGGACCGATATCGAAGTCGAATGTTCCATAAAAATTTCGCTGTATAAAAACATACATGGAAGAAAATACATTCATGAGTAGTTAAATTAAAGACATTTGTCGGATGGTAAAAGAGGATAAACGGCCTACAATGCAGCAGATCACTCGCCAATTTAATGCTGCACAATAGCAACCCTTGAGCAGCCATATCACCCAGAATCATCTCCTTGTGGAAATTACGACGAAAGGGATGCAACAACTTACTAAGCAGGAAAGGTATCTCTAATTCAACTGTTCAATAAGGCGCAGAATGACCTTTGATATCCTTGCACCATAAGAATACAGCCAATCATCAACTGTTCATGAGTGTGGTGTAGTTATTCTATGGATAAAATGGGATCTTTAAATTATACAGTTCACCATAACTCTGACATATGATTTCGATATATGGAAATTCTATTGTACATACTCTCATATAACTTGTATCATACGATTGATGTATTAAATAAACTGCAGATTTGAATTTAAAAAAAAAACGTAAATGATACAAAAGTGAAATTACTAAAATGTGAAAATATGAGTAACTTTTTCATTGCAATTTTTCAAATTAATTATTTTTTTCTCAGCTGCAGGGGAAGTGGAGTCTTCTTACAGCGTCGATCTGGAAATGATAGCTGGAGGTCTATTGAAGAGAAGTTCGTTTGATATAGATCTGCAAAGCAAAGAGGAAAATCTGCAGCTTATAAGAGTAAGATCAGACTTTGATATAATATTTTGAAAGGCTTATAAGTGCATATAAGTCCCTCAAGGCTTTTGTAAAGTTAAATAATTACGGATGGAGTATTAGTAAAGTTAAAAATACAATTCATATTCCTTCTCCACTTCTAACATAAGATAACAATCTCACAATATTATAATGTACTGTTGTAACATATGTTCAAATCGTGAATAGTTAAATTGTTAAACATAAATCGACTATAGAAAATTTGAGATGATTACAAAAAAAATTGAGATAATTATATATATATATTTTTAAATTGTTGATATAATTTGCTAAACGTTTTAAATCATTTTCAAGGAATATTATGCAGTTTTCCAAAATTTTTTTACAATTTCAAATTTTATGTTCGATATTATTTAAAGTTAGTATTTAAAGAACTCAAAATTTTAGCCATATCATATTCTGATATTCTCATGAAAAACTTAGTTTTAATTGCTGGTTTTTAAAAAAAGTCCCTGTCGTTTAATAATTTTCTAATGTTTATGACACGTAGTAATTGTAATTAGGACTCATCTAGACATACAGATGTTTTTTTACGGTGAAATTATAGAAATTTTCTTAATCGTATTTTGAGTGGTTTTTGAATTTCTGTCAATTTTCTGTTCAGAATTCTTGCATCAGTCGATAAGATAGCTTATATATGTTACTGAAAAACTGCAAAACAAAAATCCCAAGAATATCCGCGCCATACTACACATTCGGTATGTAGCATTATACGTAGTATCAAAACGTACCGTAAACGTAGCATTATACTTAGTATCAACGTAGTATTATACGTAAAAATCAAACGTAGTGTTGTACGTACCATCAAACGTACGCATTATACGCAGTATCAAACCTACATGTATCGTGTAATACCTCAAATAACGTCATTAATTTATTTATTTTTATTTCACAACGGTATGTTGCGGTCTCCACAAATGCTTTATACAGTAGCGGATTCCCCGGTGGGGGGAGGGAATTAGGGAAATTCCCCAAATCCGCAAAAGTGTTGGGAAAACCGGTTATAACAAGCGCTGATTATAACGATCAACCATACGTAACGAAGGAATTTTTACAAAAAGTTTGATTTCCCATTTTATTTTTAAATTGCTCGTTAAATCCTGGGAACTTGTTCGCTAAAAGCGATTAAAATTTACTGCGCTTAAACATTATACCAAACAAAATCCATATTTTCCTCGCTATATCCAGAAACTCGCTAAATGCGGGCTCGTTATGAGTCAGTCCTACTGCATCTTACATCCCCCCCCTTCAAATACCTCTCTGGATCCACCTCCGAATTACGGACATCCCGGTTAACACCCTTTTCTGCTTAACATCGTTTTTATCCATCCCTTAAACGTCGTTAATGGAAGAGATTGCTGTACTGTGTAGTATACGCGATTAATGTAAAGTATGTGTGTTTTTCTCCTAAGCCTAAAACGTTGTTCCTTTTAAATCCATTTATACTGCGTAGTGTTACGTCACCAATCAACCTTATTTCATGTATATATTCACATATACTGCATATAAATATGAAACATTTTCTTTTTTGAACTGTGCCAAGAAAATAATATTATCTTTCGAAAAAGGAGGGCAGAGCCCTTTTCATTTTAGTAAAGACATTTAAAAATGTCTACATAATTTATAACATCGATGTTTTCTATCGATTGTCCGTAACAATCGATCTTCTATTGATTGTTACGGACGTTGTGTGCAGCTTCATTGAAGTAACTGAAATAATAGATGCATATTTCCAGGTTGGAATCTTTGCTGAGGGCATGGCTAGTTTTGTTGGTGAGTCAGAAAATGAGGATGAGTCACCAAGGGCTGGTCTGGAGCTTAGCATGATGGGAGTGGCCCTTCGTCCCTACGTGTTTTTCGAAAGCACATCCGAACTTATGAGCCACGTGTGGTCTGGTACTGCTAGCGAACCCACGCCCGCTTTGCAGGTATTCTGCTTAATTCCTGTAATTCATGTTTCAAACATTACCTCATGACTGGATTCTTACATTTTTTTATCAGTTGATTCATGTTTTTCGTGGAGCGGTTTACGTCTGCTAAACTGACTAGGAACCCACCCGATGTGTGAGTTTTCGATTTGGTGGAGAGGGGTGCCGATAGAAAGCTCTCATGAGGAACAAAAAATCAAATGGAAGTACCCCCACGAATCCAGCCAGTTAAAAGATACATGCTGATTAGTTTTATGTTCAGAAAGAATCCACATAGCACTACAGCATTCAACAAATAAATATTTATTTAACATTATTTTTGTGTATCAGGAGCTACAGGTATATTTTAGCTCACCAGGTTCTCCAAATCTGGCGAAAGCACAAAATAATTCACTGAAAAGTACTTTGAAAAGACCGAGGAATCTATTGCTTATGACAATACTCTCTTGGTACTGGACTCGTGGTCTGACCAAACAGACAAGAAGTTTAGCAGGCGGAAAATGGAAGATGACGTTCAGACCATGGTTATTCCTCCGGGCATGACAAAGTACCTCCAACCATTAAATGCATACTTCTTCTAGGACTATAAGCACGTGGTAAAAAGACTGATGAGTACTCGAAGACTCATCGTGCGATATTGCTATTACCAACAGGGAGGCCATTGTAAAGCTGCATCACTTGTCTTATAACTAGTTGTCTTCCCCTCCCTACCTTTGACGACATGCGTCGACATGCCTTTCAGAAGACTGATTCAAAATACAACCCCATCTGCTTTTTACTGATATATAGTCATGTAATTTATTGAACTATCGTGTGGGGTAGGGTAAATAAAGTAATTTTTGAAAAATTACAATCAATAATTGATAGATTATTAAAAAGAATAGGATACAAAACTAACAAATGTACAAAACAGATAAAAACAGAAAACGATAATCAATATAGAAGAATTACAACAGGTAAATATGAAACTATAAATACCTAGAAAAATACAAATACAAGAAATACAAGATCAGATAACACTTTAAAAACGGAAAAAATAAGAACAAATGTGGGGAAAATATATAAATTATTATGGAATTGATAAATGGATTAAATTACCAGACCATATAAAAAATTGTGAAAGAGAAAGAGTTTAAAAGGAAATTAAAAATTTATTTAATATAAAATCAAATGGTTAGGCTGATCAAAATGGATACCAGAGTAATAACTTTTGTTTTGTTTCGCTATGCTTACGCCCTGCACAGAAATATAATTTTATCATGGAAATAAAAATTTCATCGTATATTGTATATCTTCCGGTTAGTTAAACTGGTTTGCTTTAACCTGACCAACTATATTTGCTTTGACTGCACATCACTTAAACACAACCCTTACTTCTATGTGCTTGGTGCTGGAAACAGTTATGCTTCGAACACTTCCATTAAAAAAAACACACTACCATGGTTAAAATATCATTTCAGCTATTTCAGGAAGCTAGCAGCACACTAACCATCCTAAGGGCAAGATTACATGTTTGCCATTTTTCCTTTGAACTTACAAAAATATTCATTTATTTGTAGTGCTGGATGGATTCTTTCTGCACATAAAACAAATTAGCTTGTATCTCCTAACTGGTTGAGTTCGGAAGGGTACTTCTATTTAATATTTTGTTCCTCATGACCTTTCCTTTGACACCGCTCTGGATCAAATCTAGAATTTCCTCCTCTGGTGGTTTCCTGGTGAGTTATGCCTTTGCTGAATTAGTTTTAGTTTCTTTGAACTGATTTGTATTGTTTTGCTAGAAATATTTGGGGTGACGTTATGTGTGTAAACATTGTTTGTTGATGGAGCATTAATGGATGGCTTGACATTCTTTTCAGGGCAATTTCTTGCTGACGGATCATTCTGAAGTTGTTGTCCTCCAAAATGGTTTGGTTACCAGATTGTTGTTACAAGGCGTCCTTTCGGCTGATCTGTCGGGTGCTGTTCAAATCTCCATCTGGAGCAGAAGTTCAAACTCTCAGGTCCAAAACGGGTGAGTGAAAATGCCATGTAGTGCAGAGACACGCTAGAGAGATATATTGAACCGTTTACAGAACCAAATCAGAGAACTAATTAGCTCATCTATGATAGCTGGGCAGATTTGTTTAGTGATCTATCCCCGTATAGATTAAATACCTGACAGCGAACTCACTAATTTTTTCTGGCATGTATCTGGAAGAGAGGTCATGATATTCACTGACGTAGGCAGGGTGGTGTTAATGGGGGGGTTGTAATCCCCCATTACAATGAAATTTTGTATATTTAACATAGGAATATGTGAGTTGTAGCTCTGTAACTCCCCCCCCATTGAGCCTATAACCCCCCTTATAAACTTTCTACGTACACCTATGATGATATTATACTCGGAATACCTCAGCACCTCTGCGTTACCTCTGTTTGCTTCAGAATTACTCAAATGTAATTTTGAGGGACTATTCTTATCTGACAATCATTTTAAGGAACTATCTGACATATGCAAAATACGTTAAGGATGATGTCTGAAATGTAACCTTGCCGAGTGTTCATTCGCAAATTCGAGAATGAGAAGTTATCTATATGTTACGTTGCTGCGAAATTGTCATGGTTTTTCAATCATTAACAGCCAAAATACTACCTGGTAGACTTTATAGTTGAAAATGCCTGTATGTGTTATTCCAAGTGCTGACACACTACCACAATCATAAAATTTTCATAGTTTTTTATTTAAAAAAAAAAACACTCTATGACGAGGAACAAGAGAATATATTGCATGGCAAAACAGAAAAGAAAAAAGGACACAGTGTATCATAATTTAATAATATATTGATTTTAATAATTTACAACTTACGTATAATTTACTTAGCTTTGCATTGATCCACAAACAAAAAATTCTACTACTAACATTGAATAAACTTAGATTTAATAAACTCAATGATCTCATACTTTTACTAATCCCAAATCATCGCCATTCGACCTCCAGTAATTCTGATTATATTTCTGTTTCTTTCAGAATATACGTCGGATAGAGGCACATGGGTTATTTGGTCTCCAAATTATGGAATTCATTATCTGACGACACAAAAAAAATATCCGCTCCATTTATTTATTCAAAATGCATGTTCGAACCTACATACTAAACCAAAAGGCACTTTGTTTTGCTAATTTCTCTTATATATATATATATATATATATATATCATCATCATCATATTCAACCATTATCTATCCACTGCTGGATGAAGGTCTCTCCAAATGCTTTCCACACAAGTCTATCCTGGGCCATTCGTTTCCACGTCACCCCAACCTGTTTTCTTATTTCATCCACCCATCTAGTTTGAGGACGTTTTCTAGGTCTTCGGTGGTCTCTTGGAATCCAGTTCAGAATTTCTGTTGTCCATCGTTGATCAGTTCTTCTTGCAATATGCCCAGCCCATCGCCATTTCAGCCCTTTTACTTTAACAATGATGTCCTCTACTCTAGTTTGCTCTCTCACCCAAGTGTTCCTTTTTCGATCTCTCCTAGTTATTCCAAGCATGCACCTCTCCATGCTCCTTTGCGTTACCAGGCATCGTATTGCTCCAAATCTGTTAGACCTCCAAGTTCTGATCCATAAGAGAGTGACTGGCACATACCATGTTACCTTTTTAGAGACATAGTTGCAATTTCAGGATAAAACTGTTTCTTCCAAATGCACTCCGCGTTTGGAAAGCCAACACGTCTGTTGAGTTCTTTCATAATTAAAAACAATGTCAAACAATCAACGTTTATTGGCGTAGTGATACCGACGCCGATGGTATGGCGTGATTAGATGGTGAAACGTTCGAAAGAAAATAAATATTTCTGCCTTCGGTGGGGCCTGAACCCACGACCTTCCACTTATTCATGTTGCCATCCATTGAAATCAGCTGGCCAAGGTAAATATATGAATCAGCAATTTCTAGCTCAATGTTGTCAACTTGTATTTTTGTTTCCTCTACGAAATTATTGAACATGATCTTAGTTTTTTGTAGGTTCATCTTGAGTCCAACTTCTTTACTTCTAGTTGAGAGCTCCTGTACCATGTCTTGGAGTTCTGATGGGTTCGTTGAAAAAATAACAATGTCATCAGCAAACCGCAAATGATTTAAATATTCACCATTTATTTTTATTCCCTTGTTATTCCAATTTATCTGCTGAAAAATCATCTGTAAAGCTGAAGTAAAAAGTTTTGGAGAAATGGTATCTCCCTGCCTCACCCCTTTGCCAAGTTTGATAGTTTTGGTATCTTTATGTAACCGAAATTTTGCACTTGCATTTTTATACACACGTTTCACCATGTCAATGTACACATCCTCAATGTCTGTTGATCTTAAAGAGTTGATGACTGCTGATGTTTTAATAGAGTCAAAGGCCTTCTCATAGTCAATAAATGCCACACACAATGGAAGTTCATATTCATGTGTTCTTTCAATTAATTCTCTTAATACTTGAATATGGTCCACTGTACTGAATCCACTTCGAAATCCAGCTTGTTCTCTTGGTTGAGCTGCATCTAATTTTTTCTGCAGGCGATGTGTTAGCACTTTTGTGAAGATTTTATAAATAGCAGGTAACAAGCTAATTGGTCGGTAATTTTTCAAATCCTCTTTATCACCTTTTTTATGCAAAAGAATTACTGTTGCAGAATCCCATTGGTTTGGTATGTTACCGCTGTTAAGACATTTGGTAAAGAATTTTGCAAGTATGTCTTCTACATATTCTCCAGCTTCTTTTAGGATATCTAATGTAATACCATCATCACCAGGGGCTCTTCCTTTCTTCATATTTTTTATTGCAAATGAAACTTCTTCTTTTAAGATTTTAGGAGCTGTTCCTTCGACTATTTCAATGTCTTCGTTTAATTCACTGTTACTTTCGTATAGATTTTTGTAGAATTCTTCAACTCTTCTAAGTATTTCTTCCCTATTTCTTGTTACGGTGCCATCCTCTCCTTTTAATGCAATGATGTGTTTCTTCCCAACAGATAAACTTCCTTTAACAACCCTAAGGCTCTTGTTATTTTCAATGGCTTTCCTTACTAGCTCACAGTTGAATTTTCTTATGTCTTCTTTCATGCTTTTGCGCAGAGTTTTACAAAGTTCTATGTACTCAATCCTGGAACTGGTATTTCGATTGTCCACCTTCATATCTCTTCGCCTTTTCATGAGCTGTTTCGTCTTCTCAGATAATTTGCTATTGTGCTTTTTACAGGTTACACCACCAATTTCCCCAGCAGTTTCAACTATTGTCTTAACAATGTTTTCATTTGCTTCTGAGATATCACTTTCATCAATAAGTCCTTCCAGTGCAGAAAAGCGATTTTTTAATTCCAACTTGAATGCCTCGGTATTTGCTTTCAGTTTCATTAAATCCACCCTCTTACTTACTTGTTTCCTAATGAGCTTCTGTCTTTCTAATTTAGTATTTAAGCACACTTTACATCTCACCATTCGATGATCACTTCCAGTATTAAATCTGTTCAGTAC